>BTHU01000012.1:13054226-13466726 GCA_036184795.1 Tokudaia tokunoshimensis
CGTTACTATAAACTTTATCCAGGGACTTCTATAGTCAATGTGATTATTATTCAAAATTTTTTAAAAAATTAAAATTTAAAAAAGAAAATTTAAGCTGCTTCGTAGTTACCTTTCTTGTTACATTTAAAGCTATTTTAAAGAGCTACAGTTTTTAGTAATTATTATAAACTAGCTATTCACATAATCTTCATCAACCTTCTATATACTGTTTAAAGTTATAAAATAACAAAAATACTTTGTTAACCCTGATTTGTGGTTTTCAAATACTCTAAGTAATTTTTCAACAATAGAAATTCAAGTTGTTTATCTTACTACATTGTCTTTGTTTTTAAATCCTTGTGAATTTAAAACCTGTTCATTTTATTATCAGTACGGCTTGCTTGTTTTTTATGAAAAGGACAAAGGAAACATCATATAAGCTCAATTAAAGAAACAGCCTGTGAATTGATGGTAGTACTGCAGTGTCACAGGGACTGACTTTCTGCCTCAAGCAATCTTTAGAGAGGTGTCATTGTTAGAGTATTTAGAGATAGTTATTTTGTGTATTTTACCTCTGCTTATTACGGACACAGTTTAATTTTCTCTACAGCATACTCAGTAACCATCACTGGAGACTCAATAGAAGCAAGCTATTCTTTTTCTATTAAAAATTAAATTGATTAATTTCTATTCTAAAATTTACAATCTGTTTCTAAAATATTTCTGTAATTTTAAGCTACTGTATTTGACAGAAATAATTCATAATTAGCAGTCATAAGTTACAACTAATTTATTTATTTATTTCGAATGAGTATACATTTAAGCATACTTCAGTAAGCTAATAGGTTTTATGTGGTCCAGCAGTCTTTATTCCTTATGTGTGCAAAGCTACTTTTGTAATGATGTTATCATATACAACTAATGATTGTACTGCTGTTGATCATTTACTTTTAGCTCTTGCATAAAATGATGTTTTTATTGTCTTAATATAACACTTAAATTTCTAACGTTATACAGTTTTGATGAAGTTCAGATTACTGAAATTTAATGAGATTACTTTTTCTTTTAGGATTTATTTGTGTTTTCATGTGTATGTCTATGCATCATGTGTGTACAGTGCCAGTGGAGTCCAGAAGAGGGGTCAAATTTCCTAGGACAAGTTACAGATGGTGGTTAGGAATAACACCCAGGTTCTCTGGAAGAGCAGCTGCTAATCTTAACCTCTGAGCCTTCTCTCTGGTCCTGATTTACTTTTTTTTTTTTTTAATGTATGTGTATATGTGAGTACACTGTAGCTGTCTTCATATACGCTAGAAGAGGGCATCTGATCCCATTACAGATGGTTGTACCACCATGTGGTTGCTGAGAATTGAACTCAGGACCTCTGGAAGAGCAGTCAGTGCTCACTGAGCTATCTAACTCTCCAGCTCCCCTGTTTTACTTTTTAAAATTAAAAGAAAAAAATGCAAATCCTCCAGTATAAAAGAAAAATAAAACCAAGAATGTCAGTGTTATAACTAAGTTTTTTGCCATTGTCTTGTCCTGTTTTGAAATTTAATTATTTTATTTCATAAATATGTTACTGGTATAACTGATGTCCACCAGTGACTTTATGAGTTGTGAGCTTGAAATCTATGAAATTAGTGTTATTAGTTTACTCACTGTTCTTTGATGTCTTTAACTTGCAGTGTAAGATTTCTTTCTACCTACACTATCCTATAAAGCCCATTCTTGACTTACTATGGCAGTATAGAATGTGCTTTTGATAGACAACCATGAATTTGTAAGATATAAAATCAGTAAGGTCTCCTCTAGCTACAATTACAACATATGTAGTTACCATTTGTGAGATTATTTTACAAGCTTTTTTTTTAAAAGATTTTAAAAACTTTTATGTGTATGCCCATGCAGTTTGTGTGTGCAGTGCCAATGTAACTGATGTAAACATTAGTCTGTGTTTTTCTTTATTCATTCTCCCCAAATAAAAGGGGGGTTTTTTGGTCTGGTTACGTAGTTATTAGAGCATTTTTGTTGTAGAACATGTGGTACAGGTTGTGGCTTACACTGAAACAAAAGTTAACATTAATAATGCACTTTTTTATTATATAGTAATAGGCACTATATAATACATGAGGAAATTTGATAACTAATGGTGAGCATAGCACTTCGACATCATGCATTGTAAATTACTTAGACATAATAAAAACGAAGAGAAACTGGCTCACATTTGATTAGTTCACGTTCAGCTTGGCTTTGGCTAACTTGATTTCTCAAGTGTTACAATAACTTACAAACAGGGCTACACACCTGTAGTGCCAGGAGTTGTCTATACCCTCAGTTTATAACAGAAGCCTAGACCCCTGTGGATTGTTTGATTTGCTAGAAATCCTATCAGTTAATTACAGAATGAAATCTAGAAATTGATTTCTTTTTTAAAAAAATATTTATTTATTATTTACTTATTTAATGTATATGAGTGCTTTGTCTTCTTAATGCAAGCCAGAAGAGGGCGTCAGCTCCCATTACAGATGGTTGTGAGCCACCACGTGGGTGCTAGGAAGTGAACTCGGGACCTCTGGAAGAGCAGCCAGAGCTCTTAACCGCTGAGCCGTCTCTGCAGTTCCTAGAAATTAATTTCTATTCAGCAGAATATATTTTCTACCCATGTCCCACTGACACTGAATTTTTAAAAATTATTTTAATATGATAACACCTTTACAAAAGTTATACATAATGAATAATAAAAATGGAGTTCTAATTACTCTTGTGGTGGTTATTCATTTGCGGCAAATGAAGGTATATATGAAGAGATAGAGTTTTGTTTTGTTTTTAATTGAGATAGGTAGTGAGTTCTGAGCACTGTTTTGAGCAGATCTGTATGCAGTTGGATTCTGTTCGTCTCTTTTAATTCTGTCACTGGCCTGTACTTTACTTTGTCGTGTTAAGTTCGTCAGCCACCTGAGTCCTGAGATTACAGGTGTTTGCCACCAGGCTTTCCCTGACAGAGCCTAGTTATTGGGTTATCAGAATAGTATGCTCTATAAATGATGCTTTCTAGAAGAATACATTTATATTAATGTAAGTTAAAAGATGAATAACGTACATAAATGGTAACAGTGTGACAGTCTAATTGATAACTTGTCTTTCATCCCCAGTATTTCTGGACATAGAGTAGTTCACTGACTAGATTGGATTTTGGGGAATTCACCTTGAATGCTGGCAGGAAAATTACTCAGCTGGATTATTTTAAATTTGGCAGTGATATGAAGAGACAGTTTCCTTACCTAGAGTAAGCAATCACAAAGCAGTGTCACAAGGGGAAGGAGAGCAGGAAGTTCCTTTCACAGAGCTGCTGTAGATACTGCACTGCAGCTAATCTGAGAGAAAGCAACTGGGAGGAAGATGGTTGGTGGTCTGGCCATGTCAGTGACACTGAGGCAAGGAGAGCAATTAAGCTAGAACTCTGAGCTGTGCCAGACTGCTTCCTTTCTGTGGCAAGCCACTTTTGTGGAAGATGAAATTAAGAAAACTTAAGATATTTTTCTGATGTGTTTACTGCTATCTTTGCACTCAAATATAAAATGTTCAAAAAAAATCTACATTTAGATTTGAGTATGTATCTTGCCTGAGTTCAGTTTGGATGTCTGACTTTAAAGTCTGAACAATTTCTGATCTATAGGGCAGCACTCTTCTATTTTTAAACCTTGCTTTTTTTTCAGTGTTTGTGCGTCAGCATAGCGTCTGTTTCCTTTTTTAAGGAATTCAAAAGTGATTGTTTATAAGTCCTGGCTGAGGAGCTCATTGTCCCTGGAGGTTTAAGTGGCTGTATTAAAGGGAGTATTATCACATGACAGACATCCTGACTAACTGCTCCACTATGGCAGATGGGGGAGGGTGCTCTGCAGAAATAGCTTTTTAATGTAACAAATATTTCATAAGTCTTAAGACTTTGCCATATTAAATGTCAAATGTTAAATCAAAGTAGGGACAGAAAAAGGAAGATTGATTGACCTCAAATCCAATATGCTGTATTCTGACTACTAGATATAATGTGGATAGAGTTGAAGTTCAGAAGATTTTTGAATTATTGTACACCAAATAACAAAGAATTGTTGAGGAGTTGAAGTTAGCTATAAGGCCAGCGAAAAAATAGTAACCATGGTCTAGGGTGTGGCTCAGATGGATGAATGCTTGCTTAACATGCATGAGGCTCTGGGTTCAATCCCCAGCACCTCATGAACTGGTCAGAGTGGCACATGCCTGTCATCTCTGCATGTAACATTCAGGAGACAGAGGCAGGAGGATTAGAAGTTCAAAGCCATCCTCAGCTAAATAGAAAGTTTTGGGTCAATCTGAGATACGTAAGACCTCATCTCAGAAAACAAATAAACAAACAAGCAAACCACTTAAAAATAACCACAGCTTATAGATGAAGAAACGTGGACTTAGACCAGGAACCTGAGACTAGCTCCAGTAGGTATCTGTATAAAGAGTATATGAAGACGCAAAAGCAGAGAAACTATGAACATGGTAGGGAAGGTAAGGAGGTGGTCACCTCTGCAGGGTCAGCGCCTCTGCCTTTGTTGAATTTGTAGGGTTGTGTCTGAGTAGTACATGTCCAGACTGACCTTTGGTTATATCAGAAGAGAATGTCAAATTGAGCTACCATCTTATTAGTGAGTATTTGTTCATGTTTGTACCTTAAAGCCAGATTCTACCTGACTTAAATACAGGTAAGGGCTCTCAAAATAAGTTTGCTATTCATTAAGAATTGTTCATTGCTTTAGATTAGAAATAGCTCTGTGTGTGTGTGTGTGTGTGTGTGTGTGTGTGTGTGTGTGTGTTTTAAAACCAGCATGGGAATATAGGTAGCTTTTAATTTTTTTTTTTTAAGTACTTAAGCTTCTGCCAGTTTTCTTGGAGTATTTTAGTTGTTCCACATACACCCCACCCTCCCTTTTTGGCAAGACTGCTTTTAGCTTCCAGCCAAAATAAGAACAAATTAAGTTTCAGTCGTTAGACCACACTACAGTAGTGGTTACTGTAGAGTATTTATTTCATTTGCCACCACCAGAAGCTCCTCTTAAGATCAGCGTTATAGGAAGCACAGCTGTTGCTTTCTGACATCCCACTCGTTATAAGACCATGATTGCACTGTTCATTCTAGTGACTTCTGGCGCCTCAAACCAGCTTAGCAGTTACAACTGCATTCTGAATTGGTCATGTATGTAAACTTCTATGGTGACACTGTAATTCCTTGATAAATTCTATATATTTAGATGTCAGAGCCAGGGAAGGCTAGTGGGAGTCCTCTAATCCTGGGAGGGTATCTGCCGTGATAGAAGAGTGCCAGAGCAGGAACCAGATGGCCATGCTCTCTTCTGTGGCCCCCACTCTACTGTCCGACCTATGTAAGTCTGCTTACTCCTCTGACCTGAGCTGCTCACCTCCCCAGAGCTCATACAGCAGCCACGGGGAACTGGTGTGGCCCCGTGTGACTGCAGGGCACCGAGGTGCAGTCTGCCTGTCCCAGCACTGGCATCAGCTGCTAGTCTAAGATGAAGACCCCACTTTAAAAATAGCCATACTTTTCTTAAAACATACTCAGCACGTGCTTTTCTTCTGTCTGAAACCCGCAGCTTTTAGCCTGACATTGGGTAGCATTTAAAAAAAAAAAAGAAAAGAAATAGTTCTGGGTATGATGTTAGATTATCAGCCTCAAATAAACCTGGGTTTGGAGGATTGGTGGGCTCACACCATGGCCCCTGCTGTTGCTTCCTAAACACATGCTATTTTGAGAAGCCTCACCTTACAAATAGATTTGTAGAACAGGAAGAAGATCCTTGAAAGGGAGGTTGTGATGGTACCGATAAATACCTCTGTTTTAAAATCTTGTACAGCCTTCTGTTTTTAAATCTTTTCTTCTGGATGAGACATTAGTCTTTAACTGAGGATCTCTGTAACTGAAGACAAACAATAAAATACCAACAAAAAGGAAATTATTAAAAGATTTTATGTATTTAAAATACTTTTACCAGTAACCCAATCTAGCCTTAGGAGATATAAACTAAAGGAAGGAACATTAAATAAAACCAAAGAAGTTTTTAGCTGGAGGCATGGTGAAACATGCCTGTAATCCCAGCACTTTGGGGAGACTAAAGCAAGAGGACTGTGAATTCAAGGCCAGCCTGGATATCTAGCTAGGCCCCGTCTCAAAAGCAAAAACCTCCCACAATAATATCTGTTTGTTTTATACTTTTTTTTTCTTCAAAGTAAAAAATTATTAAGTACTTCAAATTCAGGGCTGTTTGATAGTTAAATCAGTTCACTATCTTGATGATAACATATACCAGCAGATTAGATCAGGTTCTATCTTGTCATAAATCCATGAATTTTAGTTTAAGGTTGAAAAAAATTACTGTGTGATCTTTTAAGGTCAAATTTAGGTTTCTTAGAATCAACTTAAAATTTTTTCAAAATGTACTCTAATTTCACTAAACCTTATCCTAATAAAAGACTTCTTATAAAAATTTGATCAATAATGTATAGGTATTTGCTGCCATCAGTGAATTTCCCATCACTTTACCCATGTTAATAATGTAAACAGAGAAATGTTCCTACAAGAGACTCAAGTTAACAGATGTTCTTCTCCCTTAGAGAAGTCTGAGTTGTAGAAGTGAGTGGTGTTTTTCAGATAGTCTTACTGTGTGTCTCCTGCTGGCTTTGAATCCCAGAGATATGCCTGCCTCTGCATCTGCTGAGATTGAGGGCCCATGCCACCATACCCAAAGAAATGGTTGTTGGGTTTTTGTTATTGTTGTTGTTTCCTCCAGTACAAGAAAGTGTCTTTTCCTTCCTTATGCAGAAGAAAATAGCCTAGGGTCTTTTGTGCTGATCATAGCTGCCTTTTTCCTAACCTGGAAGAATACTGTCAAGGAAAAGACCGGAAGAGGCAAGTCTAGGAGAGTAATCTGGCTCTGTGGGCCTCCGTTTTATTCCATGGAGATGTGAATGCAGAGTAGGCCTTTCAAGAAGGGGTTGGAGCCTCCTACTCTATGACTGAACTTCCATTGTAACTGCTTCAAATAAAAGCAAGAGCTTTTTAGAACTTTTTTTTATTCTGTGTGTGTGAGAGAGAGAGCGCGCGGAGTGGCGGGGGCAGCGGGGAGACAACAGACAACTTTTGGAATCTGGGATTGATCTCAGGGTCATCAAGCTTGTGTAGCAGAAGACTTTTGCTCGCTGAGCCATCTCATGGCTTAGAGGAGTCTGAAACTTTTTCTTAAGCAGTTATAAATAAGGCTTCTGACAAGAGAGTTTAAAAACTATTTAACTTACCCTATTACTTTGTAAGATTTGTTTTCTAGTTTTATGCTTTGTTAACATGATCTGGGAGCAAATGGAGACCTGGCTCACTCCCTGTCCCTGCTTTTCTTCACTGCACATTCCTTGCCATGATGAGTTAAGTCAGGGCAAGAAGTCAGTTGATTACATTTTACAATCAGTGTTTTTTTGAGGGTTTTTGTTTTGTTTTGTTTTTTGCTACTAATTTATGAAGCAACTGAAGCTAGCAGTACATTATAAAATCTAAAGCTGTCTCTATGGTAACATATTTGGGGACTTTTTAAGATTATTTGATCTCTTTTGAAACTGAAAATAATAGTTTTAATCATTTCTTATACAAGACTTTAATATTTTTCCTTTTTCTTCCTAGATCCAAATTTTGTTCGTACGTTTCTTACAACATACAGATCCTTTTGCAAACCTCAAGAACTACTGAATCTTCTAATAGAAAGGTCTGTCAATTTTAAATGTTTTAGTTCTTTGTTTTTAAAAGATTTAAGATATGTTTCCCATAAATATGTTAATAAGCTTAACTATAGTTGAACTCTTAAAATAAAAGCTAACTTTGATTATTTAAATAATCAAAATTTTATATTGCTTTAGTTTTTAAAACTCCACCTTTTCAGGGATTCGGCGGCACTGGCGATTGAAACATGAGCCTTTGGTTTAATCTAAGCAGTATTCCCAGCTTGAATTAATAGTTAAAGAACTATATCAATATAGAATTTAGAATCTAGGCTGGGCATGTGCCTATAATCTGAGAACTTGGGAGGTAGAGGCAGAAGGATCAGGAGTTCAAGGTCATCTTTGACTATCATAGGAAATGTAGGATTCCCCTGAACTATATGAAACCATGTCTTTAAAATAATGAGACACTAGAAATTCAGATTTTAATGGTTCATAAGTTCTAAACAAGTTTTCAAGTTACTACATATTGAGTAAAATGAATCTTGTCAGTGAGCAAATGCTTTTCTCAAGGAAAATGTTTTTGATCTACTCAAAGAACAATCAAGTTTCAAGCATTAATCACCTTTAAAATTATGTCTACTGATTTAAAGTTATCTACAGACTAAAAATGGACATTAGCCTCATTTGTTTTAAATTTTACATGTATTTTTATTTTGCTTCTAGTTAGTTTTAGCTGTTAACAAAACTAACTTTTTAAAAATATTAACTTAAAAATATTATCATTAGCTTTTACATTATAAAAGTGTATTTCCACTGATGTGTCTGTGTAGCTATAGTAATTTTTTATATTATCTCTTGATTGTACTGATAAGTATAAATATAAGTTTGTGATTTTGGATTTGATGCAATATTTTCATTATTTTTTTTTCTGTTTTCTGTTAGATTTGAGATTCCAGAGCCTGAGCCAACAGAAGCTGATCGCATGGCTATAGAGAATGGGGATCAGCCCCTGAGTGCAGAGCTGAAGAGGTTTAGAAAGGAATATATTCAGCCTGTACAGTTGAGGTAAGCAGTGAAGACATGTCTTTTGTCTCAAACCTGGGTTTCAGAGTGGAAATGTTCAAAGCCGGGCAGTGATGGTGCAATCCCAGCACTTGGAAGGCAGAGGCAAGCCAGTCTCTGAGTTCCTGAACAGCCATGGCTACACAGAGAAACCCTGTCTCAGAAAAACAAAGCCAGAAAAAAAAAGTGGAAATGTTCAAAAAACTGTTCCTAGGCAAGGTGAAGGGAAATAGACTGAATTAAGAGTCTTATCTGAGTTGTTACAGCTTTAGGAGACCATTTACTTGTTTCATGTGTACACTCAACATTAGATTCTGTGTTGTATCAATGCCATAGGGTGTTAAACGTGTGTCGGCACTGGGTGGAACACCATTTTTATGACTTTGAAAGAGATGCAGACCTTTTACAGAGAATGGAGGAATTTATTGGAACAGTAAGAGGTATGTTTTTCTTAAGTTCCTACTTTTATGTGTGATAAAACTACCAATATGGTTACTGTCAATTGATACCATTAGAGTTCATTTAAAAATGTTAAACTTTGTTATCATGTAGCATTTAGGCTGGGTGTGGTGGTGCATACCTTTATTCCCAGCACTCAAGAGACAGAGGGAGGAGGATCTCTATGAGTCTTCGTAGCCAGGACTACAGTAGTAAGACCCTGTCTCAGAAAACAAAATAACCAAAACCCGTGCTCAGTAGTCATCCTGCTGACTCAGCAGACTTTTATCTGTTATTGAACTGGTTCTTTTAGTCTCAGGTTAAGCTAGAGCACTTCATTGAAACTATGTTTACCCTTGTACAAGCTGGAATCCTTATACCACTGCAACACCATTGAATAAAAGTGCATGATTAGATAAATAGAGCAAATCAGGGGAAAAATAGTGTATTACACTGACAGATTGCTTTTTAACACCAGCACTAATGAGAAACATAATTTTTATTCTTTAAACTCACTCAATTTACTTATGAAAAACATGAGAAACTAGCATTGCTTATCCCTAAGGTTTCCTTTACTTTCAAAATTCTGTAATTATATGACTCCAAGTTTGGTTTTATATCCATTGCTTAGTCTAAATGAAAATCAGAAAACAAAGAATTAAGTAGATTACTTTCCTATATAGTACAAAAGGCAGGCACATCAAAAAATAGACTAATAAGATGAATCAGTCCTCATAATTGGGTTATAAAATACAATATTAATTAGATGGTGAATATATGGAACTTATTCTTGTTAATCTTTCATCTTGTATGGGATATGGATTATGAAAATAATATTTTGAGCTAAGCTTCAAAATGTTGGAGGTGAAAAATCAAGTTACTTTAAAAATGTGTTTAGGAAAGGTCTAGATACATGCCAAACTGTTAACAATGATTACCTGGGAGGAAAAGGATGAGAAGGAGATTGGGGAGGGGAACTTTTAGTATTTACTTTGCTCATTTGAACTTTATAGTAATGATTTATTCATGTATCACTTGTATTACTTTAAACATTTTTAAAAAACAAAGTGTTAAAGAGAATTTAAATGTTTGTTAAAATGTATTTCAGGTAAAGCAATGAAAAAATGGGTCGAATCCATCACTAAGATAATCCAAAGGAAAAAAATTGCGAGAGACAATGGCCCAGGTCATAATATTACATTTCAGAGCCCACCTCCCACAGTTGAGTGGCACATAAGCAGACCTGGGCATATAGAGACTTTTGACTTGCTCACCTTACACCCAATAGAAATTGCTCGACAACTCACTTTACTTGAATCAGATCTATACCGGTATGTTATTCAACATTCAAACTCAGAAGTTATCTCGAGTTCATTTTAAAAATGGAATACATTTTCTGCCTGTTAGGGCTGTTATGATGTAATGAGACAGGACATGATATGTTTGCAGCACTGAGGCATTGCGGTCGGTTCTGGGTTTGCCCCCTTAGTCAGTCTTGAACTGCTTTACTTTGTGCTCTTTCAGTTACCCCTGTGTGGTAAGCTCGGTTCAAATCCTGGCAGTGCCAGTCGCTGGCCAAAGCCTGTTCTGTCTTGTAGGTTTGTGAAGTTTCTGGCGTGAGCACGATGCATGCCAAGGCTGAGCACAAAGCAGCTGCATGGGCACTGCTACAGTAGGTGCTCCACAGTACAAGATGGAGCTCCTAGTGTGTTACAGCTAAGTCTCAGCCAGTTAGAGCCCTTTATAATCTAATATTGTTCACTGATGAAACTATCTGAAAAATGTTTCTGGTTTGAAATTTTATTTAAAACCTCAAAATTATTATTAATCACAAAATGAGAAAAAGAGCTAAATTTATAAATTCTCCCATCTACATTTATCATGGTCCCCAAATGATGTTAGAATTTTAAAGTTTATTTTCAGAAACTTTTGCAGGATGGTTTTTTTCTTTTCTACCCACTGTAAGAGCAAAAACAAACCAAATATGAATTAGTAATTGCTATATCCTCGTTGGTTACTTACTAGATGCCATTAAAGTAACTACCTTACCATCCTAACTTAGTAAATAATATCTACAAGTGCTAGGAAAGACATTATGCAAAAGTATACAGTAAATGTAAAAGCACGGTGATGTGATATATGCAGTAATGCCAGCACCCAGCATGCTGGAGCAGAGGCCAGCTGGCCAGAGAATAAGACACTGTCTTTAAAAATAAACAAATGAGCAATAAATGTATTATGCAAAAGTGTCTACCAACATATTTCTAATCTGAAAACATAGAAAAAATATAAATATTCATCTTGTTTTCACCAACTTTGTGTTGATGAAAGAGGAACACTTATAAACATAGTTTAGGTTTTCTTATGTAGTAAACTATACACTTGAGGAGAAATGTGATATGCCATTTTATGTTGATGATTTTAGAGCTGTGCAACCATCAGAATTAGTTGGAAGTGTGTGGACAAAAGAAGATAAAGAAATTAATTCTCCCAACCTTCTGAAAATGATTCGGCACACCACAAACCTCACTTTGTGGTTCGAGAAGTAAGTGTCACGGATGGTTCCTGTGGCAGGGGCAGGTTATGAATTCAGGGCTGCCTTGCTTCTGTATGCCACTTCTTTAGTGTTTTCATTCCCCTTTCTTGTAGACTAAATATTTTTCTAATGTGCATTTTAATTTCACTGGTATTTTGGTTTTTAATGGTTGCCTGGCACTAACCACATGTATCTTACTTTATCAGACTAGGCTATAGATTGGCTGCAGCTTCTTTCCAGCAGATAGATGCTCTTCCCACACACATCCCTCACTGCTCCCTTTCTGCAGTTTGGATAGACATAATTAATGGTGCAAAACCAGCAATGCCTTGTTACAAAGATGACTTTGCCATTTGCTGGCACCATTTTGTCTTAAAGAGCTTCTTTCTATCCCCTCATGTCTTCTTCTGTTGACAGTGTATTACATTTTTATACTAGAGACCCAAAAGGACATTCATACACATTAAATTAGTTGCTTTTTAAACAAGGTGAGAGGAAAAATGGGCATTTATAGTAGTTTTTTTATAATTACATAATTATCTTCACTGATGTTCTTTGTGTAGATTGAAATTGCCGTCTGGGGTCACTTGTTTTCAGCCTGAAGAGAACTTCCTGTAGTGCAATGGGTCAGCTCACAACAAATGTGCGGATTTATCGCTGTTTTGATACTGTCATTACACCTTCTGTACATCTTTACCAGGTTGTCCTTTAGCTCTGTGGCCATACTCTCTGATGGCAACTTTGAAATATTTCAATTAATTTACATCTAGTCACTCAAACAAGCAGTTTCTACTCCCTGCTTGGTATTCCACTGTTTAGGTCATACTTTTTATTTCTTTATGTGCTTCATAATGGATATAGCAACTTTCAATACTGCTCTCTGCCTTCCACAGCTTTTTCTTTGCTAGTTAAATGTAATGTGGACTCAGCGGGTCAGATGTGGGGATGCCCACCGTCACAGCTTTGAGAAGACTGGCTCCAGTGTGGCTCACACCCACTCTCTCCCAGACTGTAGCCTGAGCTGCTAATGTTGCACTACTGATTTCCATCTTCATTCCTTTGTCATGAACCCCTAGTAGCACAGATTGCTGTGCAGAATAAGCCAATGAAATTCTGGCTTCTTGGAAGTTAAGTCCTTAATAACTGATATTTGTTCTAACCTGCAACTATCTTCCTGGTTCAGTAAACTAGCTAACACACAGTCGAGACTACATATCTTCCTTCTATCTCCAGATTTCTTTCCAGTTGCCTTTCATAACAACCTCCATTGTTCCTGAACACACCTTTGCTCTAGATGGTAAGAGATTAGGAGCTATCTGTGTGACAGAGTTCTGAAGAGGACATGATTACAAGCTTTCTTTACATTCTAAGAGCTTAGGGTCAAAGTGCCAAGAATGATGCTGTGGCCTCAGGTTCTCTTAGCATGGAACCCCTGTCAAGAGCCATTTTCTCAGCATTCTAATTACCCTACAGCCTCAGCCCATAAGTGGGCAAGAGGAGGGGTCCACATATCTTAAATATCATGTAAATATTATAAATACATAATACATACATACATACATAAGAAAGACTGCACTCAGTAAAGTCCTAATTCAGCAGGGTAGGAACCTATCCAGGTGTGCACCCCAACCCTCAGAATCCCCAGCTGGAAATAGGTGCTCCTACTCTAGTAATCTCAAACAGATCCTCCAGAGAAAGGATGGAGAGGAGGACGATCTTACTTGAAATACTCCAAATTCTCCCTTTTAAAGAAATTATCTTGTAGATTTTCCTGAACAATTTTTCATTTGTAGCTTGTTCTTAGGGCCACCTCCAAAGACTCTTACGTATTATGAGTTATGGTGGGTGGGTGTGGTTTGCTTTAAGAGTTTTCACTGGAGTACATCAGCAGAGCTACACTATCTGATAAAGCCAAGAAGTCAGTGTACTTTTATAACTGGTGACTAGATAAAGTTCTCTCAAATAGAAGAAAGATTAAGTGTTGACTAAGCAGTTTTTTATGAGGTGTGTGTGTGTGTGTGTGTGTGTGTGTGTGTGTGTGTGTGTGTGTGAGCGAGCGAGCAGGCTGTCCTGGAGCTCAGTGTGTGCTTCAAGCTAATGTACTAGCAGTCTTGCTTTAGCCATCCAAGTGCTGGCCTTTGCAGCTGTTTATCAACCACACTTGGCTAGAATTGTCTTTTTTTTTTTTTAACTATTTGATGGGAAAATAAAGATATAACATATACTATATATATTATATCATACTATATAATAAACTAATATATAAATTGTTGGTATGTAAAAAAAAGGGCTTTTTTTGTTTGTTTGTTTGTTTGTTTCTAGGTAGTATGTTTTGTTTGTTTCTTGTTCTGGGGAATTGAACCCAGAGCCTATGCATTAGCTTCCCCACTTTCCACTACTTACTTATTTTTTAAGTAAAATATTTCAACTGACTTTGCAGTACACTAATGGTTATCTTATTTCTGTAAACATAACCAATTATTTCTATATATCAAAAAACAAAATTAAGCTGGATATGGTAATGTACACTTATAATCTATCACTCAGAAGGCTGGGGCAGGAATATTACAAGTTTTAGGCCATCTTCAGCTATATGGCAAGACTTTGCTCAGGCAAACGGAGAAATGAATCACTGTAATAGCATTGTGTATATGCACACAAAGGAAGCAACAGTTCTAGAATAAACCTGCCTAGAACGTACACCTAGAGACAGAGATTCACATGCCCAGCAAGATTTGCAGCTGACAATAGAGGATGCACTAGGTAGATTAGGGAATGGCTATCTGCTGTTGTAGTGGAGGCACCAAAAAAGAGCAACGTGCTCCATCAGAGTCTCTGTGCAGTCGCCCAGCCACCCAGCAGTGTGCATATGTCATTTCTGTAGACATACTAAATACTTTTTGAATCAGAGTTTTTGGAAAATAAAAAATTTAATTTCTAGTTTGTTTCAATTTCCAGATGTATTGTAGAAACAGAAAACTTAGAAGAAAGAGTAGCTGTAGTGAGTCGAATAATTGAGATTCTACAAGTCTTTCAAGAGCTGAACAACTTCAATGGTGTCCTTGAAGTTGTCAGTGCTATGAACTCGTCACCTGTTTACAGACTGGACCACACATTTGAGGTAAGTTTGTACGTGTGTTTTAAATGAACTTAGGAATTTGCATGACATGGCCATGATAGTGTCAGCAGCTGTGATTATCAGCGTGGTGTCATGGAAGCTGGGCGGGGATTATAAGGGCCCATCTCTTCCATAGCATGTCACTGTGGTTAGTGGTTGCTGAGAGGGAGAGACGTTTTATTCAGTGGTATAACTACGGGTTAGGTCCTGTGTTCATAAATAGCCCCTCACCCATGCTCCTATAAGCAGCTTTAATTTATGCACTGGATCACCAAGAGAGAGGGGGAGAGGTGGAGAGAGGGAGAAGGAGTGAGAGAAAAGACCCGGCAGGACAAGGGAGGACTGGTTGGGAAGCAGAAGGGCTCCAGCAGAAGAAGGACTGGCCAGAAATCGCCTAGGGTGAATGATCAAAGTGCACTGCAGACATGTATAAAAATGTCATAATGAAGCCTGCCATTGTGTATAACTAATACCTGCTAATATAAATGGGAAACCAGAATTTTAACAATTATAATACTTAACAGTTAAATGTCTCCTTCGTTTTTTCAGTAATAGGTTAAATATTGGACTTACCTAAATTTCATAATGATTGTTTTCTCTTTTAAAATTAAGTATTCTCATTAACATTCATTCATAGGTTCCAATTTGTTAGGAGAAAAAACAATCAGCATTCTATTTTCTTAATTTTGCGTGTGTACGTAGGCACGGCACCCATGGAGGTCCAAGGAGGACTGTAGAGTGGGTCCCTCCTCCATCGTGATCACATTCTGATCACCAGGCTTGCGCTGAGCCAGCCTGCTGACCTGCATTCAGCAACTTGTTTGTAATGCTCAGTTAAACATTCACATAAATGGTAGGAGGGATGACATAGATTATATCATGCACGCGTTTAAGCTTGTTCTGAAGTATATACGAAAGGTTTTTTAAAAAAGTATTAACCAGGTGCGGTCACTCAAGCCTTTAATCCCAGCGCTTGGGAAACAGAGGCACATGGATCTGCGTAAGTTTGAGGCCAACCTGACCTACAGAATGAATTCCAACCTGGCCAGGGATACTGAGACCTTGTTTCAAAAATATATATTATAAATTGAAAAGTAAAAACAATATTAACATTCTTGGAGTCAAAACTGATTATGATTATAAGAGTTAGGTGTTCTTTTGAAGTTTTGGGTTTTTTTTCTGTTTGTTTTGTTTTGGCAAGATTTGCAGTTCTTGTAGAACTGAGGCCTCCTAATTTTTATTTTTATTATTATAGCAAATACCAAGTAGACAAAAGAAAATTTTAGAAGAAGCTCATGAGTTGAGTGAAGATCACTATAAGAAATATTTGGCAAAACTCAGGTCTATTAATCCACCATGTGTGCCTTTCTTTGGTAAGTATTTATTCCTAATTTTTATTGTGCTTCTGGCTAAAACATTTTATTAAGTGAGTGTAGAAAATAGCACCTGAATCCTTTCAGATTCTTCTTGTTAGGACTTTTAAAAAAAGTCAGACCTAATATAGTTTGAGCGTTCTAAATGTAAAAACCCACAATGTTCAAAACATTGGAACTCGTGGAGATGACACCACAGGTGCGGAATCTGACGTCTGACCTTGTTTCAGGTCACAGACAAAATATCAGCTCATTACAGACACCGTAAGATAACTCGAGTGTGAGGCCCGCCTGGATGCATAGCAAGATCCTATCTGAAAACAAAACTAAGTAGCTGCATCCAACAGTCAGGCTGTAGATGTAAGGAATATGTGGTCTGTAATAAGATTTTCTCTTTAGACCTGAAACCCACACCCAGGACTCCAAGTGCCCGTGAGGACTCAGCCTGTCCACGCTTCACTTTCTAGTCTCATCTCTGACAGCCATCACATATCACATCACTCATGACTCTGACAGCCATCACATATCACATCACTCATGACTCTGACAGCCATCACATTTCACATCACTCATGACTCTGACAGCCATCACATATCACATCACTCATGACTCTGACAGCCATCACATTTCACATCACTCATGACTCTGACAGCCATCACATATCACATCACTCATGACTCTGACAGCCATCACATATCACATCACTCATGACTCTGACAGCCATCACATATCACATCACTCATGACTCTGACAGCCATCACATATCACATCACTCATGACTCTGACAGCCATCACATTTCACATCACTCATGACTCTGACAGCCATCACATATCACATCACTCATGACTCTGACAGCCATCACATTTCACATCACTCATGACTCTGACAGCCATCACATATCACATCACTCATGACTCTGACAGCCATCACATATCACATCACTCATGACTCTGACAGCCATCACATTTCACATCACTCATGACTCTGACAGCCATCACATATCACATCACTCATGACTCTGACAGCCATCACATTTCACATCACTCATGACTCTGACAGCCATCACATTTCACATCACTCATGACTCTGACAGCCATCACATTTCACATCACTCATGACTCTGACAGCCATCACATTTCACATCACTCATGACTCTGACAGCCATCACATTTCACATCACTCATGACTCTGACAGCCATCACATATCACATCACTCATGACAGCCATCACATTTCACATCACTCATGACTCTGACAGCCATCACATTTCACATCACTCATGACTCTGACAGCCATCACATTTCACATCACTCATGACTCTGACAGCCATCACATATCACATCACTCATGACTCTGACAGCCATCACATTTCACATCACTCATGACTCTGACAGCCATCACATATCACATCACTCATGACTCTGACAGCCATCACATATCACATCACTCATGACTCTGACAGCCATCACATATCACATCACTCATGACTCTGACAGCCATCACATTTCACATCACTCATGACTCTGACAGCCATCACATATCACATCACTCATGACTCTGACAGCCATCACATATCACATCACTCATGACTCTGACAGCCATCACATATCACATCACTCATGACTCTGACAGCCATCACATATCACATCACTCATGACTCTGACAGCCATCACATATCACATCACTCATGACTCTGACAGCCATCACATTTCACATCACTCATGACTCTGACAGCCATCACATATCACATCACTCATGACTCTGACAGCCATCACATATCACATCACTCATGACTCTGACAGCCATCACATATCACATCACTCATGACTCTGACAGCCATCACATTTCACATCACTCATGACTCTGACAGCCATCACATATCACATCACTCATGACTCTGACAGCCATCACATATCACATCACTCATGACTCTGACAGCCATCACATATCACATCACTCATGACTCTGACAGCCATCACATTTCACATCACTCATGACTCTGACAGCCATCACATTTCACATCACTCATGACTCTGACAGCCATCACATATCACATCACTCATGACTCTGACAGCCATCACATATCACATCACTCATGACTCTGACAGCCATCACATTTCACATCACTCATGACTCTGACAGCCATCACATATCACATCACTCATGACTCTGACAGCCATCACATATCACATCACTCATGACTCTGACAGCCATCACATATCACATCACTCATGACTCTGACAGCCATCACATATCACATCACTCATGACTCTGACAGCCATCACATATCACATCACTCATGACTCTGACAGCCATCACATATCACATCACTCATGACTCTGACAGCCATCACATTTCACATCACTCATGACTCTGACAGCCATCACATATCACATCACTCATGACTCTGACAGCCATCACATTTCACATCACTCATGACTCTGACAGCCATCACATATCACATCACTCATGACTCTGACAGCCATCACATTTCACATCACTCATGACTCTGACAGCCATCACATTTCACATCACTCATGACTCTGACAGCCATCACATTTCACATCACTCATGACTCTGACAGCCATCACATTTCACATCACTCATGACTCTGTCAGCCATCACATTTCACATCACTCATGACTCTGACAGCCATCACATTTCACATCACTCATGACTCTGACAGCCATCACATATCACATCACTCATGACTCTGACAGCCATCACATATCACATCACTCATGACTCTGACAGCCATCACATATCACATCACTCATGACTCTGACAGCCATCACATATCACATCACTCATGACTCTGACAGCCATCACATATCACATCACTCATGACTCTGACAGCCATCACATATCACATCACTCATGACTCTGACAGCCATCACATATCACATCACTCATGACTCTGACAGCCATCACATATCACATCACTCATGACTCTGACAGCCATCACATTTCACATCACTCATGACTCTGACAGCCATCACATTTCACATCACTCATGACTCTGACAGCCATCACATATCACATCACTCATGACTCTGACAGCCATCACATTTCACATCACTCATGACTCTGACAGCCATCACATATCACATCACTCATGACTCTGACAGCCATCACATATCACATCACTCATGACTCTGACAGCCATCACATTTCACATCACTCATGACTCTGACAGCCATCACATTTCACATCACTCATGACTCTGACAGCCATCACATTTCACATCACTCATGACTCTGTCAGCCATCACATTTCACATCACTCATGACTCTGACAGCCATCACATTTCACATCACTCATGACTCTGACAGCCATCACATATCACATCACTCATGACTCTGACAGCCATCACATATCACATCACTCATGACTCTGACAGCCATCACATATCACATCACTCATGACTCTGACAGCCATCACATATCACATCACTCATGACTCTGACAGCCATCACATATCACATCACTCATGACTCTGACAGCCATCACATATCACATCACTCATGACTCTGACAGCCATCACATATCACATCACTCATGACTCTGACAGCCATCACATATCACATCACTCATGACTCTGACAGCCATCACATTTCACATCACTCATGACTCTGACAGCCATCACATTTCACATCACTCATGACTCTGACAGCCATCACATATCACATCACTCATGACTCTGACAGCCATCACATTTCACATCACTCATGACTCTGACAGCCATCACATATCACATCACTCATGACTCTGACAGCCATCACATATCACATCACTCATGACTCTGACAGCCATCACATTTCACATCACTCATGACTCTGACAGCCATCACATTTCACATCACTCATGACTCTGACAGCCATCACATATCACATCACTCATGACTCTGACAGCCATCACATATCACATCACTCATGACTCTGACAGCCATCACATATCACATCACTCATGACTCTGACAGCCATCACATTTCACATCACTCATGACTCTGACAGCCATCACATTTCACATCACTCATGACTCTGACAGCCATCACATTTCACATCACTCATGACTCTGACAGCCATCACATATCACATCACTCATGACTCTGACAGCCATCACATTTCACATCACTCATGACTCTGACAGCCATCACATTTCACATCACTCATGACTCTGACAGCCATCACATATCACATCACTCATGACTCTGACAGCCATCACATATCACATCACTCATGACTCTGACAGCCATCACATATCACATCACTCATGACTCTGACAGCCATCACATTTCACATCACTCATGACTCTGACAGCCATCACATTTCACATCACTCATGACTCTGACAGCCATCACATATCACATCACTCATGACTCTGACAGCCATCACATTTCACATCACTCATGACTCTGACAGCCATCACATATCACATCACTCATGACTCTGACAGCCATCACATTTCACATCACTCATGACTCTGACAGCCATCACATTTCACATCACTCATGACTCTGACAGCCATCACATATCACATCACTCATGACTCTGACAGCCATCACATTTCACATCACTCATGACTCTGACAGCCATCACATATCACATCACTCATGACTCTGACAGCCATCACATATCACATCACTCATGACTCTGACAGCCATCACATATCACATCACTCATGACTCTGACAGCCATCACATTTCACATCACTCATGACTCTGACAGCCATCACATATCACATCACTCATGACTCTGACAGCCATCACATTTCACATCACTCATGACTCTGACAGCCATCACATTTCACATCACTCATGACTCTGACAGCCATCACATATCACATCACTCATGACTCTGACAGCCATCACATATCACATCACTCATGACTCTGACAGCCATCACATTTCACATCACTCATGACTCTGACAGCCATCACATTTCACATCACTCATGACTCTGACAGCCATCACATATCACATCACTCATGACTCTGACAGCCATCACATTTCACATCACTCATGACTCTGACAGCCATCACATTTCACATCACTCATGACTCTGACAGCCATCACATATCACATCACTCATGACTCTGACAGCCATCACATTTCACATCACTCATGACTCTGACAGCCATCACATTTCACATCACTCATGACTCTGTCGTCTTATTATTTTTGTTACTGCTGCAGTCCTCCTGCCTCAGCACTCCTGGTGCTTGGATAAATAGATGTGTACCACCTTGACTGACCTTGTAGTTTAGTTTGATAAAGGAAAGCAGCAGCATGACGAGAGCATCCATACTTGTATTGAGTCATTTAACAAAACATGTCTAAAATTTACTGATGTGCCTTTGAGACCGTCTTCAGCACATTAGACTTTTATTTTCGCCATCCTCCTTTGCACTGGAGGATGGATGCCTTTCTTCCTTTTAAGACTGTCTGTCCTGCCTGAACCTGTCATTTTTCTTGCATAGAAACTGAAGCTGGTGCCTGTCTGTTGCCTTCTTGTAGGTTCCTTTATCTCTTGCAGTGATTTATGCCTTATATTTTACACATTCAGTGTTCGTTACGTTGCCCCGCCACACACACCTTTTCCCATTCAGTGGTAGGGATGGAACCCAGGGCTTGTGCTTGCCAGGCAAATGCTCTGCCTGGGCTAGACCCAGCGTGAGTCAGCCTCTCCTCCGCCTATGTGCATGCTTTGATGAGCATACTTCTGAAGGTTTGCAGAAATTGATCTATCTTATGTTTGACTTTCTTAGTAATTGGTACATTTTCTCCTAGTTTTATCTTCATCTATGATGTTTTCTGTGTAGTCTTAAGTCATAGTACATAGAACAATGGTAATCCGGATGTTTTTCTCAGTGTATCTATTTTCTCACATGTTATTGTTGTACTTTATAACTAAATACTTTTACATTTGCTTGTGGGTTTTTGGTTTTTTCTTTGTTTTTCTCTCTACATAGCACTGGCTGCCCTGGAACTCACTATTTGACCAGGCTGGCCTCAAACTTAGAGAGACCTTCCTCCTCTGCCTTCTGAGTGCTGGGATTAAAGGTGTGTGCCACCATGCCTGGCCTGCTTTTGGTCTTATTGATGTGCATGTTGTATGTGATTATATGCCATATATGTTGCTTTTTTGCCATATCTGAAGTACGTTTTATATTTTAATAATCTTAAATGATCATGTACAGTAGCCACATGATATCCATAAAGTTAATGTGACTCTTTCATCATTACCCCATGATTCAGCGTGTTATTTCCTGTGTGTCAACAGATCCACTTATACACTCTGAAGTTGTGTGGGGATAGGGCAAACAGAACATTATGACATGAATTCCAAAGAAGGCTCAGCTGAACTTCTTCCAGTGCTTTTCCCTACCTTCCTAGCAGTACAAGGCATCTCCAGTTCTTGGTCCTCTAGCAGTTTGCTCATACTCTGGTGCACATACTGCTGTAGTATAATATTCTGTTTATAGAATAGGTTAGGTTAGGTAGCTTAGGTTCTTCGTCTTTTAAAGGAGCAAAACTCTGGGACAATGTCTTGTCTATTCTTAGCACCTAGGATACATGGAGGCATCACAGATGTTTTTTGAATGAATGAAAGAAAGAAATCATATTATTTTAGAACAGAAGAGAATTCGGTCACTTAGACTAGTATTTGATAGACACAGTGACAATTAGATCTACATGTGTATATACATATCCACAAACACATACCTACCTACCTTCCTACCTTCTTCCCTCCCTTCATCCCTCCTCCCCACGCCTCTATCTTTTTCTTGATTCAAAGTTTGGTAGGCCTAGAGAGATGGCTCAGCATTTAAGAGTACTAACTGTGTTCTTCCAGAGAACCCAGGTTCAATTCCTAGTATACTTTGGGTACTAGGCATGCACATGGTACATAGGCATACATGCAGGCAAAATGCACACAAATAAAATAAAAATAATTAAGATTGCTAGTATATAGTATTGAGTTCCCTATTAAATGTGTCCATATACAAATATTCTTTGCAAATCACATATGCTTAAACATTTATATGAATGCAGTGTTTGATCAACAAAGATTGGACAGCACTACCATGACTTTCTTCTTTTGACTAGTCATTAATCAGGCATAAAATACTTTTCCAAATTTTATCCTGACATTTCCCAAAGTGCTTCTTGTATTTTTACAACTTTATCCAAGTGTTTTGTTTATAACATGTGTGGACATCCTGTTCACTGTACCAGTCATTCAGTCATCCTAAGTACAGAACTCAAAGCCTTCCTGCTATGTCCTGCCCCCCCCCCCGTGTGTGTGTGTGTGTGTGTGTGTGTGTGTGTGTGTGTGTGTGTGTGTGTGTGTGTGTGTATGTACACCATTATTGATTGTTGGAGGGAAGGTACTCTCAGGCCAAGAGAGGGTGTTAGATTCCCTGAAACTGTACTTAAAGGTACTTGGGAATCATCTGATATGGGCACTAGGAACCTGACTTGAGCCCTGTAATAGAGAAAGAAAGACCACATGTAAATACTGAGCCATCTCTCCAGTCCAGTTACTAATTCCTTAAGGCCTACCCTCTTATATTGTATTCCCTCTATTCTCTCTAAGTACACAGAGTATGATAGCCTGTACAGCTCTTCTTTGGTAGTCAGTGTAGCTAGCAATCCTAAAATGCAAAGATGTTTCTACCCTGTTATCTCTTAGATAACAGCTTTTTTTAAGCTTTTTCTTTTTCCTCTTAAGACAGAGACTCACTGTATACTGTAAGATGGCCTAATATCTCTGTACCACTATGCCTAGCATGAAAATTAAACTTAACAAAAGATATTTCACAAGCTGAGTACCAGATGCTATTTGGAAGTTAATTTTGGCTGCCACTGACTATGCACACTCTTAAGGACATGGTTGTTAGAAAGCACAAGAGCCTATGCTCACTACAACACACAGTAATTATGTTATGGACATCTTGAAGAGTGGCCTTGGTGCTGAGAAACAGACAAATAAATCATGTGCCCAAACCAAACAAGTATTAGTGTCAGTGTTACCTTATTTTACACACACACACACACACACACACACACACACACACGCACGACATTATTTAGAAGTACTCCTCTGCTGCTAAACATTTACAACTACTGATCTTGTCTGTGTAACAGCCTGCCTGCTCTAAGAATGCTTCCATGCCTCATCGTGTGGGAGTGTCACACTGCTGCCCTCTCTCTTATTCTACCCATTGAACTCTTAATTCACTTTTTTGAAATTTAATCTAATGATCCTTTTTGTAATCTTTTTTAAAGATTTATTTATTTATTATAAAGTACACTGTAGCTGTCTTCAGACACACCAGAAAGGCAATACATTTGTATTCAGTAAACAATCTCAGTTATATACATGCCTGTTTTCCACCCCTTCACCGGAAAAAAAAAAAAAAAAACAATGTGTAATTTGGGAGGAAAAACTAGAAAGAGAAGTAATATTCAGATGTCAACACTGGCAGTCGAAACCTAACTAACGGACACTTCCTTTTTTGTCAGGTCCTATCTCAATCTGTATACAAATCGTTTATTTCCCACAGGTAAATAACTGAGACACAGAGAGACTAAGCAGTCTGTGTAGGACAGCACAAGTAGAGAGCCTTTGTGTCAGGAAGGCACTAAAGTGCTCCTAGAACCAGAGCTAGGTACGGAGCAGAAGTGGACGGAGGTATAGCTCAAATAGAAGGGTGCCTGCCTAGTCTGAGCCAGGCATGGTGTACACCTGTAATCCCAGTGCTCGGGAGCTGAAGCCAGAAGGATGGTCCCCAGCTAAGCGACAAACTGGAGGCCAGCCTATATCACCAGGTGTACTAAGTCTAAAATATGCAAACATTATGTCACCTTCTGATTGACAGACTTGAAGCCTTTTCTGTTTCCACAAAAAAGCCTGTTCAAATATGATCATCTGTGAGACTAAGGATTGAAAAGGCAGGGAATGTCATCTTCTGAGTTGGAGTTTTCCCTGTCTGGCAGTATGTCTCACCAATGACAGTATGGTTAAGATTTTTCAGTACACGTCACGTAACAGTGAGGGGTATGGAAGGAAGCCTTTATTCACTAAAGATATTCTATTTCTGAAATTTGATCTCCTTTTCCTTGAATGTTTATAAAACTTAAATATTTTATACAGAAGAAGAATTTAATACAGAGACATCTGGACATTGGTTCTTTTATTATGACTATCTATGTCTACAGTTAATGAGAAAGAAAAAAAAACTTTTTCCTTCTTTACCAATGAAGTAATTTCCTGGTCTTTTCTAGGAATTTATCTCACAAATATCTTGAAGACAGAAGAAGGCAACCCTGAGGTCCTAAGAAGACATGGAAAAGAGCTCATCAACTTCAGCAAGAGGAGGAGAGTGGCCGAGATAACAGGAGAGATCCAGCAGTACCAAAACCAGCCTTACTGCTTACGGGTAGAGTCAGACATCAAGGTAAGGTGAATTATGTAAGGATACATACTTCTGATCAACTTTATACATGCCTCATAAAGGCTGTTCATCTTTTAGAGGAGAAAAGGAAAAATAAAATTTAAAGCCAATAACTCAAATTTTCTTATATTGAGTGTATCCTAAATTATTTTCATGAATTTAAAATATTTAATACTAATAAATGGGGTTTTTTTGCCTTTATTTCAGAGGTTCTTTGAAAACTTGAATCCAATGGGAAATAGCATGGAGAAAGAATTTACAGACTATTTATTTAACAAATCCCTGGAAATAGAACCACGGAACCCTAAGCCTCTTCCAAGATTTGTAAGTATTCATATGTTTACAAGTTTCCTATTTACACTTTTCCATTGCCATAGTTACACCATGTGAAACAGACTAGGTTTGTGAAACTACTTAGGGACAGGATGTAAATGTGATGTTTACAAGTGATTAATAAGTAAATATAATGAGGGATATCCAACCTGGTTTCAAATAATGAACATTAATAATGATTTAAATAAATTCTGATATGATATAATTATAAAAGTGACCAATTTATGTTGTTTATTATCAGTAGTTGTAAAAAAGTTAAAATTTATTTCAAGGACATGGAATTTAAGAAGTTTATACTAATTCATTTATAATCAGTATATTTACTTGGTTTGTTTGTTTTTGTTTTTCGAGACATTTTCTCTTTGTAGCACTGGCTGTCCTGGAACTTGTTTTGCAGACCAGGCTGGTGTCAAACTCATAGAGATCCTCCTGCCTCTGCTTTCCTAGTACTGGGATTAAAGGTGTGCACCGCCACCATCCCCAGCATACTTGGGATTTTTTAAGTAATGATTTATTAGAAATGTTAGCCATGAGTAATGCAAAGTTTGCATAAAAATATTTTTAATAATTCTTTTATTTTGTAGTAATTTGTTACTGCCTAGCCAAGTGTATGCTTAGTATCACCCCTCAGTGATCTGAATATATTCCCTCATTAAAGAGTCAAAATAAATATAAATGGTTTTCTAAGAGGTCACAATAAACTGCTAATGTCTGTGACTCACAGCCAAATTTTTTTCAAACTCTTAAGTTAGCTTTTAAACATGAATCTAAAATAATTCACTAGAAATATGTATGTCGACTCCAGTGAGGTACTCGGACATCACTGTGAAGTGGTCACTCTGCAGGGAAAGGGCCCTAAAATTAACATATACACACAAATCAAAACACAAGCACCTCAGCCTGTCAGTAAGTAATCCCTGTGGTATGAATGCCCTCAGGCCCACACCGTGATGACTGTCCTGGCTTTTCCAACAAGGTTTAGTTGCCTCAAATAGTGTTGTAAAAACTGAAATTATATGATGTATTTCAGAAAAATTTCCATCCCCCGAGATGCTACTTTAACAAGCATTCTGTTATTTATATCTATATTAAAGCTTAATCACGTACATTCACTTTTAACACCTGCTATAAGAAGTCCTCAGAGGAGTGACAGTGCTGCACTGTGCTCTGGTCTGAACCTTCATGACAGTTTCATATTGGTCATGTTTTTGTTTTTTTGTTTTTTTTTTTTTTTGGTTTTTTGAGACAGGGTTTCTCTGTGTAGCCTTGGCTGTCCTGGAACTCACTTTGTAGACCAGGCTGGCCTCGAACTCAGTAATCCTCCTGCCTCTGCCTCCCAAGTGCTGGGATTAAAGGCGTGCGCCACCACCGCCCGGCCCATATTGGTCATTTACAGAACAAAGAAAAAAACCTTCCTTTTAAGTTTTAAGTATGATGTTCTAAATATTGTGGTTTGTTTTTGTTTTTGATGTCTATAGCCAAAAAAATACAGCTATCCCCTAAAATCTCCTGGTGTTCGTCCATCAAATCCAAGACCAGGAACCATGAGACATCCCACACCTCTGCAGCAAGAGCCAAGAAAAATTAGCTACAGTAGGATCCCTGAAAGTGAAACAGAAAGTACAACATCTGCACCAAATTCTCCGAGAACACCACTGACACCTCCTCCTGCATCCGGCACGTCTAGCAACACAGATGTTTGCAGCGTGTTCGATTCTGACCATTCGGCAAGCCCTTTTCACTCAAGTAAGTGCTAAAACTTTAAGTACTTCTGAGCAGTTGTTAGTATTGCCCATGCCAGAGGTAAAAATAACCTCTATAATTGTGTGTGTATATTCATTCGTGTATGAAAATATACACAAACCAAAGTTTCAGAAGATACTAGAATTCTTTAAATCTAAACCCTAGAACTTAGGAGTTTTTTAAAAAGTTGCCGAACACTCTTTGAATCTATCCAAAGTGCACAAGCTCATATCTAGAAGAAACAAAGATCATCCTTAAAAATCTTCAAAGAATATCAATCCTGTTTTTTAATTTTATTTTTTTGTGCATGTGTGTTTTACCTATGTGTATGTCTGTACACCATGTGTGTGTGCCTGGTACCTGCAGAGACCAGAAGAGGGCAGTAGATTCCCTGGAGTGGGAGTTACAGATGATTGTTAGCTGCCATGTGGGTGCTGGGTCTTCTAGAGGAGCAACAATTGAACCAGTTATTCAGCCCATACATTTATTTTATTTGAATATAAGGTATACCATCCCCTCCCCACCAAATTCTGCAGTGGCTTCTGATTTTACAATGCATACAATTCCAACTCTGAGGTGACCCTTCCTCAGACTCACTGTAGCACCCTGATAATATGGTGACACTATGGCCATACAAATCACAGTTTTGCTATGTCATCACTGTTCAACAGGAAGATGAGAGAAATATGTAGCTGTAAATGTCTAATAGCCACATTAAAAAAAGCAAACATAACTTAAAGAATCCTTTATTAAACCTAATATGTAAAAAATGACTTGAGTGTGAAATCATATAAAAACTTATTTCAAGGCACACATTCTTGTTTAAGTACTTAAAATCCAGTGTGCATTTCCTACCTATGCCACATCTCAATTCACACAAGCCTAAGAATGCTTAGCAGTCACAGGGTTATCAAACTGAATTTCTACAAAGTGCCATTCACTCTTAGGCATTTCATGAGGAGCTCTGCAGCTCTCCTAACAACATATCACCTTTTTACATTTGTTTATTGTTAGCTCAAACTTTGAATCAAATCAACTTCAATCCTCTGTGAATGTTTCCACATGTTCTTCCCATTGGCATTCCTAGGGGTCAAACTCCACCCAGGGACTTGCCACAGTGCCAGCGTCAGGGGCAGCATAGACTCATTACTGAGGCAAAAGCTGAACAGCGCCAGCCTTTGCACTAGGAATCCTGCTTTATCATCCAGGCTGCTCATAACTTTCCTGGTTCTTGATAAAACACTTTCTGTGTGCCTTGTGGAACTTTAGGCTGCTTCTAACCCAAAGAAACCAACTAAAAATGTATAAGCTTTTGCAGATGTATTTTGAGATTGGTCCCAGAATCCTGTATAATTAATTCTATGACATGCATACATGCATTTATATTCAATGCAAAGTATGTTTTGTCTTTGCACTACAGAAAATGTATTTGAATTGAGCATTTACTTGGCTTTACTTGTGACTAAGGAACAGAGAAGTCATATTATACACATAGTAAGCTATTGCATATATTTTTGATAGGCTCAGCTATTCACTAAGTAAAAATATATATATGTACTAAAACACAAAACCTACAGTTTTCCAGCCTGTGTGACTAAATTTCATTATTGTTGGATCCACTTAGCTGCAAGGTTTCTCCCCCTAGAACAGACACATATAACTTCACATTATAAGGACTCCCAAATAAATGAATTATTGAAGGCACATGAAAACTATCAGTTGTGAATTCTTGTCTTATTAGTTTAAGTCACTAAAACTCGAAGAGGTGGGAAAATAGAGAAACCCCTTTCCTCCACTAGTGTTGAAACTCAATGACCAGCCTAAGGAGTGGGCATCACTCTAGAGTACATTTTCTGCTCCGTGGCATGTGTCCATGGAAGGGTGTCAACTAAAAGTTTCTAGACAAAGAGGGAGAACTATTCCAGGGATGATGAAGTTTTGTAATTCTAAACTTTAGGGTTTTCTCAACTTCTTATCATAAGGAAACTATTAGCACTCCATTTTCTCTTACTAAAAACTGCAAAGAACTCATTTTGAAATAAAGTAACTCTGGTTAATATAAAACTATCCTCATGTTTAACTAACCACTACTTAAATTTCATCTGTAGCCTATTTATTTTAAAGGTACCCACCTGAACAAACAAGGGGTTTCTAGAGCTTTCAGTTGCTCCCCATTGGGTTGTCTCTAGTCTGAATACCTTCTGAAGCCCTGTTTCCCAGTCAAAAAGGGCTGCTGTAGCTTCAGCCTGCAGTCATCTGAGCATATTCTGCGTTACGTATGTTCCAAAAGGCTAAAGTTGACTAGAATTAATATGTCGGTTGTAATGTTCTTGAGGCTTAGTTTTATGGAAGTATACTGTTTTGGTTTTTTTTTAAGAAATTTAAAATTGAGGGGCTGGAAAGCTGGCTCATGAGTTAAGAACATTTACTATTTTTGCAAGCAGACCTGAATTTGGTTCCCAGCACCCAGAAGGCAGCTCACAATCCCTGGATCTCCAGTCCCAGGAGACCAGGCGCCCTCTTTTGGCTTCTGTAGGCTCCAGCATGCACATGACCTGTACACACAATTAAAATAAATATTTAAAAAAATAAAAGTGAGAAATATGTAAGTAGGTCAGTGCTTAAGCCGCATACTACATCTCTCTAGATCTCCACTGTAGCTCCTCACTTAGAGGGACTTAAATCAGAACACCAGCTTTATGTCATTCAGAGTTTAAAAATGAGTTTTAATCTACTTACTAGTGATGCTAAGTTGCTACTTATACATATAAAAGGAGATACTGTGACATGACACTGGCTTATGAAGGCAATCAAGTTAACAAAAGAGTCGCCATAGGCTGGCTGGATTTGGAATGTACAGTCACTTTCCTCTTGACCAAATAAACTGAAAAAATGTCCCAAATTAAATGAGTTATTGCATATTGTATAAAAACAAGTAAAAGTTGGAAATCTTATTTTTAAATAATTGTCTCAGTGCCCTATTGTAAGAAGTATTTTAGCCACTTGGGAAGCTGTGTTCCATGTGTTGGTAGTGAAGAAGTGTAACAAGGATGACTTAATGACAAATTAGAACAGCCTAGGTGTTCTAGTGTCCTCTCTCAATTTTCCTTCATTTTAGTACAGTGGCTGTCAACCTGTGTGTCACAGCCCCTTTGGCAAACATCTCTAAAAATAATTATACTTCAATTCATAACAGTAGGAAAATTACAGTTATGAAGTAGCAATGAAAATAATTTATGGTTGGGGGTCTCCACAATGTGAAGAATTGTATTAAAGGGTCTCAGCATTGAGACCACTTTTTTGATGTTTCTGGGCTTTTCTAAAAAATCTTTTCTTTAAAGAAAAATAATTAAAACTTAGTCTAATTAAAGACTTAATTTTTCTTAAAAGAATATTTTTTAAATTTATCTTGAAATTTCCTCAAAAAATTTAAGAACCAAATATACTGAAATCTTTTAAGTGTTTATGAGTATAGAAGCTTATTTTGAATATTCAAAGTTCTTAATGTTTTATGACAATATATTCTGAAAAAGTATTTTCAAAGGTATCTGATAATGTCTGTATGACTTTCCCTTTAGTCTTTTGCAAAATGATTTGAGTCTAGCTAAATTCTTCGCTGCACTGGGTTTTATAGTGTACATTGCCTTCCAAGGCAGCTGAGCTGTCTCAGCAGTCTAAGGTGCTTGCCACCAAGTCTGACAGCCTAGATGCAAACCCTAGAATCCTCGTGGTAGAAGGAGAAAACTGACTCCTGCAAGTTGTGTCCTGTCCTCTGACTTCATCACACATACTGTGGCACATGGACACACTCAACACACACACAAATAAATGTAAAAAGTCTTCCAATAATATAGCATCATATTGTTTTCTAGTGATTGTTTTCATTTATATTATGACATTAAATAGTAAGAACTTCAAAAATCCCAATGCAATATTAACTCCTTTTTTTTCTCAAAAGTATTAATGAGCTTTTTCTAAACATGATTACGACATTCTTTAAAACTAGCATGTCATCATATATACATCTTTATGGGTCAGTTGAGAATATCAGTGGGAGAAAACAACTTTTCCCTGTTTCCTTTCCAGAGGCGGCGATACCGTCTTTACCCAGGTTACACTGCCCCATGGCCCAAGTCACACACACACACACACAATGTGGACCATTTGGATATAAGTGCACAAAATACTCTTATGTTCTCTACTGTTATATTAATGGTGGGGACAGAATGCTTAAAAGAATTAAAAAAAAGCCTGCCAAGTACATAATTTTTTATTGTTTTTATAGCTTATAAACTAACAGCATAAGTTGTCTTTCAAAGCATAATTATTGAGGCCTGCATTATGCCTTCATCACTAAGTGTCTCTAAGATGGGTTTTGGTTTTACATAACTCTTCTATGCATCTCATCACCTTGGTCTTACGTTGGGATCACTAGATTTTAGAACAGTTCCTGTTTTTACTGTCAGAGCACCCCTGCTCTGGGACATTCTAAATAGTTTCATCATGGTTAAAGTTTTTGGATTAGATGTGATGATTCTGATTTTGTTTATATGCTAAGGGGAGTCTGGACCCAAGCAAAATGTGGATAGGCCTCAGGAAGCAGCAGACTCTCTCCTGTGTATCGTGTAAGAGATATAACACTGTAAGATCAGAGACTGTTCCTAGAAACTATCTAGTCAGGGCACAGCATCTTGAGAGCAGTAAAACTAGAGAAAAAAAAATGAACCTACCTCAGTTTGAAGAAAAAAAAAGACCATTTCAAAGATTTTTTTCAAATTACCTTTCCAACAGAAATCTGAAAATTAGACCCAATTAAAAATTCCTATTATAGATTAACAGTGGTAACAGTATTTTGTTCAACAACAACAAAAAACAAACAAAAATCCCCACTATTTTAGGTAGCTTTTTCTTTAAAAAAAAATTGCTAGGAGATTTCTGCATGGTTTTATAGCAGTTTATTTTAATGAATGGAATAGTATTGGGTATTGGTTTATAAAAACTGCTTTTGATAACTCAACACATTTCCTTTAATCAGTACAGTTTCCATCTAAGTCTTTTCAAGAGTAATAATTGAATTTAATAAGGCTTACAAGAAAAGGTTTTAGTTGTTTTGCCTAGAGATTGAGTTACCATTGTTTCTGAGGGAAAAAAATTAATAAATGAAATAAAAGTTCCATAACCTTTTATTTTTTTTTTTTTTTTATAAATTAACACCCTACAGGGTCTGCTTCAGTCTCATCTATAAGTTTATCCAAGGGCACCGACGAAGTGCCTATTCCTCCTCCTGTCCCCCCTCGAAGACGGCCAGAGTCTGCCCCAGCGGAATCCTCCCCATCCAAGGTAAAGCAAAGCTCTGGTTATCTAGAAACTGTAAGCTTTAGCTGTGTCAGCTGTTAACGTCAAGTCTATTTCTTGCTGGGATAGGCTAATATCTCAAAGTACTTAGGTTTAATAGTTCAAAGCTTAAGTATAAATTTATCATGCAAGATGTTTATGTCTTTTCCTATAAAGGTAGTTATAGGGGATGCATGCAAACCCCTGTAAGTTTAAAGCTATGAGCATTATCAAGGGAAAAAAACACGTCTTATCTACAAGGTGGTAAATAGTAACTTGGCCTTGTATAGTTCTTTTATATTTTGCTTGTGAGCCTTGTCTTCAACAGCTGAGCCATTACTTCAGCCCTCATGCAGTGCTTTTAAAATGTATGACCAGTGTGTGTGTGTGTGTGTGTGTGTGTGTGCATGTGTGTGTGTGTGTGTGTGTGTGTGTGTGTATAGAGTTTGTGTGAAGGTATATGATAATGAAACTGTACTGTGTATCTGCTAAAAGTTATTCTCTGAGCCAGACAGGAGAGACTTAAATTCTAGGTTAAAGAGATCCTAAAGACCTATAGTAACTAAGCTTCTTGCCTGTTTAAATCCTGCCCCCCCCCTTTATTGTTTATTTTGCAAGTTATTCAATAATTCTATTTGGTCTTGAGCAACCCAGAGAACGGAAGCAGCGAAATAAGTCAAGACCATGTAGATTTCATGAAACAATACAGTATATTTAAAACTTAACAATTAGGGCTATGGTAGTTTGTTTGCCTAATATGTACACTGCCTTTAATCTTTAGCACTGCAAAAAAAAAAATCATGGATAGTTTATGCTAAATTAGAATTTCGTGTATTATGTGATGTGCATTCAGTAGTACACAACAAACTTTTTATTAATCTTGACAAAATTAGTTTCTTTTTTGTCCCCTAAGAATGAACAGAACATCTTGATTAACACATAGGGTAAAACTCCACATTCTATACCTAGTGTTCTGCCAGTAGCATGTCTGAAAACTCCAAGTAAACTTAATATATTTATGTGCTCTAAAAAATAAAGTTAACATGTTCTATTCTTTTTCATTTGTTAGATTATGTCTAAGCACTTGGACAGCCCCCCAGCTATTCCTCCTAGGCAACCCACATCAAAAGCCTATTCACCACGATATTCAATATCAGATCGGACCTCTATATCAGATCCTCCTGAAAGCCCTCCCTTGTTACCACCACGGGAACCTGTGAAGACACCTGATGTTTTCTCAAGCTCGCCATTACATCTCCAACCTCCCCCTTTGGGCAAAAAGAGTGATCATAGCAATGCCTTCTTCCCAAACAGCCCATCCCCTTTTACACCGCCACCTCCTCAGACCCCTTCTCCTCATGGCACAAGAAGGCATCTGCCATCACCACCACTGACAAAGGAAGTGGACCTCCATTCCATTGCTGGGCCTCCTGTTCCTCCACGACAAAGCACTTCTCAACTTATCCCCAAACTCCCTCCAAAAACTTACAAAAGGGAGCACACACATCCATCCATGCATAGAGATGGACCACCACTGTTGGAGAATGCCCATTCTTCCTGAGTTCCTCTAAGCTGGGATATACAGTTTTCTAGCCCCCAAATCCATTGCTGGCAATGGATGCACTGAACATGCCAGCACTGAGAAGTTCAAATGAGAACTCCAAACACTAACGACTCTACTTCAAGATGTAGTATAAGACAATGAATTTTAACCTCCATGGAATTATAAAATAAGATGGTATTCCAGCTTAGAATGTGGAGACCGAGCTAAAGGAACTGGACAACTGATTGCACCTGGAAATCACGTGAAGGGACTTTTCTGGCCAATAGGCAGGAGTCCTGATATTGTGAAGTGATCTTTATCATTAAAGGGATGGAAAACAGTCTAATGTCCAACAAGCCCATATGTTGACAGTTTTTGTAATTCAAAATATTATGCACTTTTAAAAAAAATCTTAAACAGGGATCTTCTCCTCCTCCTTTGTTTTCCTTTGCTTTACTCTTCTACTTTAGAATATTTTCATAAAAATTATTCAAAGGACTGTGAGAAAAGGCTGTAGTACCTGACCTTGTTGAAATCAAGGCTCAGCACTGTACTACAGTCCTGTTTACAGATTATTACAGTGAATTGAATGGGTACCGAGGCTTCACCAAAGAGGTACTTTTTGTTATTGTTATTATTTTAAGAGTAATTATGCCAATTTTAAGAACATTCCCTACCCCCACTCACAAAAAAAAATGTGGTGGTGTTGCCTTCAAACAAAAAATTTCAATGTCATTAACATGGAAGAAGAACATTTTAAAATGTAACTGTCAAGTATACTATTTACACTTAGGAGACTGTTAATCTATGCTAGACCGTCATCCCCAGCCCCTTCGTCTCACAGAAGTTTACTGGTAATATATGTCCTGGCTCCTGGCTGTCCCTCTAACCATACACAGAAACGCAGGCACCCAATGTGAACAAGCACTCTCTGGGCCTCCCTGACACCTTTCATGTTTTACTAATAGTTGAGTAGTTAGCATATGTAGAATTACCTTGCATTGCCTAAATCATGTGTATATAGTGAATGTTATATAATATACCTTACAGGTCTGTTTTTATTTAATTAAATAAAGATAAACTACTTTGTTTGGCTGGCATATATTAAATTATTATATGAAGAAAATGGTTAATTCTTATTTCTCTGGGTTGAAAAACATACAAACACTAAGCATAAAAGCACATGTGGTGGTACCTGGGTGTCTAGTTCTTACAGAATAATCTGGATTATTGGAATTTGGAATGAAGGGAAATACTGGCTTAAAATGGGATAGGCATCTTTTAAGCAGAACCTTGCAGCTTTTTAAAATTTCTTGAGCAACCATACATATTTGTGAAGATTTATACTGAACATTCTACTTTGCTTAAGATCTTCGGTTCCTTCAGAGTTTCTCCGTAGAGTATCTACCTGCATCCTTAATACCACGTGATGATTCATGAGTCCTTGTACTGCTCTTCTGAGTCTGAAAAATACTGTGACTAAAATGCATGCAACTTGAAGAGAAAACATTTCCTTATTCTCCATTATGTCTGTGACCTGTGTAGTATTCCGTTCTTTGACAGTCGTCAGTGTGTGCATGTGTCCTCAGTAATGAAGCAGCATTTCAGTAATTCTGTTAACTGCTGCACCGTAGTGGCAACTTAGTATTTATGAGCACATTAAATGTACATCTTGGTAGTGCAGTGTGTAGTCTTCTAAGATCAGAAGAACATTAACTGTATCATCATGAGGGAGTCTATCTTGTTTGTTAGAGTTAATTCATTTTCACTCAGCTATAGTAGCCATTTTTCTCTTTGTAAAAGGTCTCCTTTCTTAAGAGTCCTCAAAAGTTAATTTCAAATCCCTTCTTGGATGCAAAGTGTCCATTAGGCCATTCATTGAACAAAAATAGCTAAGCATACTTACTAATGCTGCTCTGTATGACTGTAATGCACATCCCCAAATCTCCCATGACTTTTTAGACCAGCCTAACTGTCCCTAGAATTTCCCATGGCTTATTGATCACTGATCATCCCGTCCTTACTTCAAATGAGAATCTAAGAAAAGCAACATTAGAAACCCATTCTCTGTGGCAAGTGCTGCCTTCAACAAGGTGATGGCCCCTTTCAGTCTGCCTGAGCCAACATGGGAAGGAGAGCTCAGATTTGGAGTTCATTGTATTTTTCCCAAAGGGAACCATTCTCTGTCCCACTGTTCTAAGAGACCACTTCACCATGCAGCCATTTTATATGCATCCTGGATAGAGGATATTTTTATTCTCCAATATGACATTTTGGCAAAAATATTTTCTGCAGCAGTAACTGACTTTAAAAATTCTAATTGGATGCTCTGAAAAGGTGAGAAAGCTGTATTCTTATGTGAACCATTATCTGGCTGGTAGGTTTATTCTTAGTCATAACTAAAATGTACTTCTTCGGGGATAAGAAACAGAAGACAAATGCACCATTAAGAACTGCATCTGAATTTGGGATTACAAGGCAGCCAGTGCAGCAAAACTTGCTTATCTATGTTCCCAAATATGGGACATTTCTTCCAGAAATCAAAGTGTCAGCAAATGTTTTCTTATCCTTGGCTCACAAAGGGAGTTACTCTTGGTGGCTCATTACCAATACAATAGAAATGCTTTTTCACAGCTAAGCACTTTGAAAAACAGGGACAGAAAAGTAAATGTTTCTTAATTTATTAAGACAAAATACTTATTATTTTACTCCTTCAAGTGTGTTTGAAGACTACAAATGACAAATATTGAAAGTCTGCCTAATTGAAATATTTTGCTTAAATAAAGGCTGTTAGGTATCAAATTGTGATTTTAGTAAAGTTACTATTCTCCAACTCAATGTTTTAATGGATCTGAGTTGAGCCAAGAGAACACCAAATAAACAGAATCAGCAGAACACTCTGTTAAGTGCTATTTAAGTTGAAGGCTATGCTACGATTCCAAATTCTTCCTTAGTACAAACCCAAAGTGAGCTTTTAATTAAGTTTTGCTCACTTTATTTCATTACCTTAATGGCTTAAATTAGGGATATTTGGGGGTTCTGGAAAATAAGTGGGGATGTTATCCCAGTTAGAGTACATACAGAAGAAAATCTTTCCTACCCTCTTCCTAGTCAAAACCAAGGCAACCATTTATTCCTGGTTTTCTGCTGCTGGATGGGCTTGCATGCTCTTTCCATCTCTGTTGTCTACCTGTTGTACAGGTGCAGGTTCTGTGCATTCCATGTTAATCTTTACCAGTAAATACACATCACAAGGTTACTTTCAGTTTGGCTGAAAGAGAATTGTGCAGTAAAATGTGAAGGAAAGCAATGACTTTATTCAATGTTTTTTTTTTCTTCATTTGAAACACTAACTTTTAAAATAATTTCATAATCCCTTATACATAAGCCAATGAAATATTCTGAGTTCTAGTTAAGAAAAAAAAAGGATGAACTCTACATGATAAATCTAAACAATAAAACACTTGTAAGTTCTTTTATAAGTTTCATGCCTTATTTTCCATTTTTGACACCATAAAGTGCATTTTCTGTCAACTGTGAGCAAATTTCCCTTTGCCTTTAATAAACATAGTGCATTAAGTAGCCAGTTGCTGAAAAATTACAAAGCAAGTTAGCTAAAGGTGGGTCACATTGGACTACATTCAAAGAACTAAAATATACAAAAGATGCAAGTTGTACGTGGTGTGGCTTAGCGTGCACCTGTGCAGACGCATGCCACCTTCAGTAGCTGCCAAATGTGCCTTTAATTAAAAACATCTCTACTTTTTTTTTCTTCAAATCAAGTCAGCATTTGGGGACACGATTAGGGCAGGGGACTTGGGGGCACAAATATCTGGTGAAGTCACCAGAGAATTTGTCAACGTGACATGTATAATTTTAGTTGAGATGTGTCTGTATGTGTGTGTGTGTGTGTGTGTATTTGCCTTTGTTTAGGAGCACGGTTATTTGCTGAAATAGTTGCTAAAAAATGCCCTGTCAGTCTTACTTTGATGTAAGAACAAAGCGTGGTCTGTGCATCTAATAATGGCCTTTGTACCTAACCATGTTTGTAGGTGATCTTTGTGTTCTGTGTGCAGCAATATTTGGTTTGCGTTAAAGTGGAAATAATGGCTGTTATTTTTCTGGCATTACTAAGATAAATTGAAAAATAATAAAGAAAAATACCTTATATAGCCTACAAGTGTGTTATTTTGCATGCATTATTTTAGAGGGCAGTATTTTGAAGTTAGCTTATATTTGTAACAGGTAGGTTGGCCTTTGGGTATACACAGGATGAAGTTTCAGAGGGCAGTTACATTTCCAAAAGAATGTGCTTGGGAGGTGCAACCAACTGGTGTTGGGAAGATCAACTTCACAAGTCCTTTTCAGTTTGGCATGAAAGGGCTTAAGGTTGTATATAAAGAACTTTGTAAATATAGAGTCACTCAAAGTATACCATAAAATAAAAACATTAAATGATTGTTAAATTCAGTCCATTTATTTCAAAATAAAGGCAAGCCAGGCCTGTGGTACAGGTCTGTGAGTCCAGCTACCAGGAAACTGTCAGGATATTATTCAAGGCACACCTGGGCAACAGTGAGTTCAAGGCCATCCTAGAACCTGTCTCAAAAAAGTAAATGGGGTTGGGTGCTGCTCAGTGATAGAGTGCTTGCTAACAGTGAAGCCATGGTCTCAGCCCTGTACCAGAGAGAGAGAAGCGAACACAGAAGCAAGGCAAGTGAAACCTAGGCAACGGTGTGTCAGGTCCTGATGGAGACAGAGGCCCCGTGCTCCTGGTGCCCAGAGGAAAGCTTCCTCGGAGGCCGGCACGGCTGAGTCCTGGCATGTATTACTGAATGGATTCTAGACCATCAGGTTTACTAACTGTAAGTAAATAACACTGATATTAGTGAGATTCTGATTTGCTCTTTAAATGTTAATTCTGAACTTTAACCAAGAGATTCGCCTTTTGCTTTATAATCAAAAGTAAATGCTAGGTCATCAAAGAGGAGAACCCTAAGTCTCAAGAACAGAACTAAGGAGGCCTTCTCCACATCTGAACCTGCATTTCTGCACCTTTGATAGACTACAAATCCAGAAAAGCAGCTTATGGCCATGCTAACCTTTTGGGACCTTTAGTAACTGGTTTCATTGCCTTGATAACTGATGAAGAAATGTAAGATTCCCTGTGGCAGAGTGAGCAAGAGCTGTGGAGCAGACCTGTCTATTCTGCTTCCAGTACTTACTGGGTGAACGACTGACACGCACGTCACAATGCCCTCCACAAAGCACTTGACACATGGCAAATAAAAGTATAAAGGATGTGTTTGCGGTTTGTCTGCTTTAGAAAACTCTGAAGAGGTTGGCTGTCTGTCCTGACATCATCCTATGATTTGATTCAGTATGGCTTCCTGTGCTGTTTATCACAATGCAGATTGGTTTTGAGTGACCTTAAATTACAAGCATTTGATAAGAGCCCATTTGACTATTCAGCCACAAATAAATATTGGTCTTCTTACAGAACTGATGTTAGAACACAGTAATGAAGAAAAATCCATTTCATGGGATTTATGAGCTAGTATGAAGATATAGACAATATTTTATAAGTAGAATACTGTACATTAAAAATGTAACCACTTCTGGGCAGTGGTAATGCATGCCTTTGATCCCAGCACTTGAAAGGCAGAGGCAGGCAGATCTTTGAGTTCAAGGCCAACCTGGTCTATGGATGACAGCCAGGGCTACACAGAGAAACTCTTGTCTTGAGAAAACAAAACAAATGTAACTGCTATGAAGAGAAAAGAGAACTAGTGAGTAGAAGTGTAGAATTTAACTGTGATGATCAGTTAACCTCACAGAGGTACACAAACTTTCCAAGAGGTGAAATAATGAGACATCTAAGTGATTAAGACAAGAGCCAGTTCAAGAGCCTGGAGGCAGGGGCATACTTGGTATATAGGAGAGTACAGTTGCTAGTGTAGGTAAGAAATGAATATGGATAGACAAGAGAGAGGTGCCATTGGGAGTTAAAGCACTGCAGATCACTTAAAGCTTTAAACACCATTGCTGTCAGTCTAAGGGCACCTAGAGCCATGGTCCTCAACCTGTGCGTCATCACTCCTTGGAGGAGTTGAATGACCTTTCACAGGGGTCCCCTAAGTCTACTGGAAAACACAGATATTTATGTTACAATTCATACCAGTAGCAAAATTACAGTTATGAAGTAGCAACGAAAATAATTTTGTGGCTGGGAGTCACTACAACATGGTATTAAAGGGTTGCAGCATTAGGAAAGGTGGGCAACACTGACTTAGAGGTTGGAGCTGAAGAATAACAAGATCCACTTTACACTCACTGTGTATGGAGAATAACTAAGTAAGAGCAGGAAGAGGGAGGCGAGTCTAACAGAAATGGTCTGGACGAGGGCAGCAGAGTGGAAAGGAGTGCAAGGGCTGAGCTAGGAGTGTATTAGGCAACACCCACTTTACTACAACCTGAACATCCTATCAGAAAACACAGAACTGTCAAGGTCAACTTCAAGGTTTGGGGCCAGAGCACCAAGAATGAAGATTACCATTAGCTGAGGTGAGGAAGATACTGTGGAAAAGGCTTAGATATAAGTTTGAACATTCAAAAAGTAAATCTGCCATCTTAAGTCAAAAGGAAACACAAATCCAAGAATGCTTAGTAGCCACAAGTTCCACACTTTCACCTCTAAATCACTGTGTGACAAGGAATTCCAACTTTACTGGAAGCATTGCTGTTTTGGGCTCTTGTAGAAACTTATTAATGGCAATGATTTGTGGAAAAGTTAGTATAAATACTAGATAATCTTATTATCCTGTGTTATCTAAGATATTCAATCATTCACTCTTAAGGGCTTGCATTTATTTTCTTCTTGAATATAAAATCAATTTGCAAGTTAATAAGAAATACTTAACCTGTGTATACATGTATTTTAATAAAATTACAATATGCTTATTACATAGGTGACAAATTTAGGAATATAAAATCTCAGCCTAGGCAAACGTAAATGCAGCTCTGTGGACCAAGTCCCAAATAACCCCACTCTAATGGGACTGAAACAATTCTGGGAATCTGGGAATCACTGTATCATTGCTGAGATGACATAAGAACAATGAGGTGGAAAAGCGGTAAGCCATCAGCTACCACAGAACTCCACTACAGGAGTTTCACTAACAATCTAGTTTCAATCTCAGATGAGCTTAAACACTTACAAAATGAAATAGCCCAGCAAAAGAATCTTAGCATTGTAACCCACACGTCCCTCTTTCTCAGACAGTCGAGCTCTGAACTCAGAGAAGTAAGATGCTCCTTGCTTGGGCTCGTATGTAGATTCTTCAAGGCTGCAAAAGTTACTACTAGGACATCCTAGTAGAAAAATCTGTATCTCTGGTGAAGAGGCTTCTTTCTGCCTATCACCCTGATCATTTCCTGCAGACACCAGCAGTCAGAGGGTTGGAGATCAGAGGTAGAGCAACTCTCTCACCTTGACTTCATGCCTAATTCATCATTATGCCAAATATCACAAGTCACTAAAGACCCCATCTCCCCTTTCAGTTTACAGTGCTATCTAGAAAGATTATGAAATGAGCCAAAAGAAAAGATAGTAACCTATTACTCTTTTAACTGGAGAAGTTTTTTAGTACTGGGGAGAGTGGCGTGGTATCTTTAACTGGTTCTGAAGACAACTGTATCTTACTTCCTTTCTGATTGGCATTTTCCTTAAAAAAAAAAAAAAAGTGAGAGTCTGAGCTGACAATGCTGTAGTTCAGCCACATGTGAAGTGGAAATGATTTATGGAGCACAAAAAAAAAAAAAAAAGCACAGCCTTGCCCTTGAGAGGACTCGCTGTCTTAATATGAAGGTAAGACAAATATCAAAAGATGAACTAGTCGCTCCACATAGGATCTCAGAAAACTGAGGGCTTGACCTGGATCTTCGTGATCAGCAGGAAGAGCCAGAGAAAGAACGGAAAGCAGGAGTGAGCTGGAAAGTGCACGGCTTAGTGGCAAAGGGGAAAGCCCGGTTTAGTTGACGTTAGTTTATGCAGAACCACGAACAGAAAACTAGAAGCCCCAATAGAGTGACCCTAAATTGTGACACTGAGGGCTTGGGAATCTGAGCACAGCCAAGAGCTGGATTTCACATAGCTGTGTTTAGTGATATGGATGTGCTGGGATATGGGAAGCAGGCGTGTTTAGAGGTAGAATTGCACTCAGCCAGGGTCCAGTTAACAGGAAATAGGGGCCCAGAGTGGAAACATGGTTATTAGTTTAATAATAAACAATGGTGGTCTGCAGACAGAGACAGGGTATGCTGTCAAAATAAAATCTGAGAGGTGTGCAATATTATAAAATTTTCTAGTAACCTACTGTTTTGATGACAAGCAGGTTATGAAAGGAAGAAAATTCTTATTTTTGTTCATAGTTTAGTTGTTTCACTCTCCACGTCCCATTGATTTAGCATTGTGCTTTTAAACACTGCCCAGAACAATTTCAGGCTGATAAAAATCTGATTTCAGTGGTCTATTAAATTCCAGGAAATGAAAACCTTAGCTGATATTTAAATATTGAAACTCCAAAACTTTGGTAGTAATTCTTTACATGTTTCACATATTTAATTGTAGGCTGATAGATGTGTTCCCAATTAATCACTGGACAAGGAGAAAGTTGTAATACTTAAAAATAAAACACCCAACAGTGCATTCCTACAGAAGCATTGTCTGAAGACATCAGTGTGGATACTGTCTTTAAGCAACTGCCTACCACGGAGTCAAGTGGTTTAAACCTCTTTGTTTTGTTTTTCCTATTATAAATCTGATGTTTGGGGTCTATCAAGGAAAAGGAAGCTGGCCATATGGGACATGTCTAGGTTCAAGAGCACTCTTTCTTACTCCAGAGCCAGGTAGGACTCACTCAAGTAGAACTGAGTCCTCTACTTGGTCTATAAAAGCTTCTCTTCTTTATTACCACCTAGGAGACTTGAGTAGTTCACCCCTGAGTTTTCATTCTGACCTCTGTTTGTAGTAACCACTGTATAAATGTGACCATTAAAGAACTGGTGCTGGGGACAGCTTCAGTCTAGACTAAAGGAAGGTTTTAGGGCTGGGGATGTAACTCAGTGGCTGAGCACTTGCCTGGCATGCCCCAGACCCTGGGTGCAAAGCCTTTGAAAGAAGATGTAGCAAATCAGTGCTCTTTTTCTCCTGGTCCATCTGGGCTTGAGTGGGTCTAACACTCATGAGATCTACTGGATCTATGATTGTTGCAGTCCCCAACACAGCCCACACAAGGAAAGTATTTGTCTTTGGCCCAACCCCTGTTCCATTTACTGATTTCAATAACCATAGAACAAGTTGGAGAGCACTGTATCTTTAAGTTTTGAAGCTTCTAAGTCATATTTTAAGGACAAATTCTTTAGAACTCTGATTTGTACACATAAAATTTGGTTCTGTTAACCCTATGCCTTAAAAGACGTTATATTTTGCCTTGAGGTCTGGAAAGATATGAAGCAAGACACAATTTGACCCTCACATGGAGTGTTCTAGTCTAAGCACAGTAGGATGAATTAATGAACTATGCATTAAAATTCCTAGGAAGCGCAAAAATGAAAATTATCATAAATTATAAACGATTATTATTATACTTGGGGAATGACTTCAAGGTGCAAGTTTTTGTTCTTACAAACATTTATTTTCCTCCAAATTTAGTATATTTTTTCCTGTAATGATGTGGAAAGTCTTCATTTCCCTTTTCCCAAGTATTGAGGTTCATAAAGCCAAGTCTTAACCATAGACTAATCTTCATCTCTTCAGGATCTTGTATGTTGATTTAGTTTCATATGTAAATATTTATATTAGTTTTCCTTAGGGATTTATACATTGATATATATATATATATATATATTCCTGCAGAGATATATACAAGCTTTTACCCTTCTCTTACCACTTGATAATACAACTGTAAATGTATTTACACAGCTGTTCCTTGGTCAAGGTCATTTGCAAGAGCAAGTCGGTTTCTGAAGAAATCTTGTTTGGTAGGTGAAGGATCCATTGAGGGGTTCTCATTAGTTTTTTCCCTGTATTCTGATCCACTGGACCTAAAATCTCAGCACACAGATAAAGTACAGGTTGATTTGGTTTTAATTGTTTTCAAGTATTTTATCTATCCAAATTGTTTTGCATTTGTAAAACAGTTGCCTCCTAAATCTGGAATCATTTTTTACTCCCCTGGATTTCAAAACTTAAGATATGTGTATCTAAACTTTGCAGTGAACATACAGAATCTCTCTCTAGTGCTTCATGGGGGCTTCTGTGACAACTATATATGCCAGTGTAAGTCACCGAGGAAAAGCACTGTAGCAGGGATAAAGCTCAATGAAATAACTACTCCACAGGTTACCAAGGCCCTTAAATTAAAATGATTATCAGGGGCCCTTGCTTAATCTAGACAATACATACAAACTCTTGCTTTTGCTTGTTTTCATTTTTAAAGGAGAGATTTATTGAAACCAACCACACATATATGCTACATTTGTAGAATGCAGAAATCAGTACAGTTGTCTCAACCACCACAAAGCAAACCGAGACTAATCAGTAGTCAGCTCAGTCCATTTGAGTGCCCAGCCGAGGGTGTATTCTTCCTTTCTCTTGGTTAAACCCGTTAGGCAATCCATTCCAGATCTGTACCTTCTCCAGTCTGTTCATGTCAGAAGTCCCTAGATGGAGGAGGCTTTCTAGAAATAATCTCTTACACACCTAGACTGAAGCCTTCTCACTAATTTAACTTTGAGTTTGGATGGGGAAAAGTAGCCCAGTAACCAAGAACCAATGGCAGAGCCCACTTAGAATGCATGAAAGCGATGTTCCAAAGCTCCTGTTGAAGTGAACAATTTCTCCATACACTGCATCAGGCGTGCTTTCCCTAAACACAAGCGCAGGGCAACTTGCCTCCAAGTTTTTTCACTGTCATTGGTACACTATTTTTGTGTCCTTGTTTGTCTGGGAAGATTTCTATTGGTTACTTTTTTGTGTATGTGGGAGGGTGCTTTATTTTGCTCTACTGTGGTGGTCCAGGGGATTGATCATAGGGCCCTCACATATAAGGCAAGTGCTCTACTGCAATATATCCCCAGCCCAAGTCCTTGTTATTAATAATTATTGCTATTAATTATGAATCTGGATTTATTGAGTTTATCCGGAAGAATTCAAACATCCTTTTCTATTCTTCAAGTAAAAACACTGGCCCTAAGGAAACGCTAAAGATGTCTGGAAACCTGATAAATGGACTAAATATTTTTATTTTTCAATTTGATAACAGAAAATGAAGCCATAGCTACCTAGCGTGCTTTCACTTCTGGTTAGAAAGGAGTACTTTCCCACTATATCCTAACAGAAAAATCACTCCCTCAGCTTCAGTACATCTGGGTACTCAGGAGATAAAAGAGAACCCGGGCAGGGTAAACTCTTTTCAGGGGTCAGCCCAAACTCCCTAGAAACAGCCTCACAACTTCCCTAAAATTCTAAGCTTGCTTTCAGCTCTCAGAACTCCTGCCTCCCTCCAGTTCAGATCATCCCTGGTTGGTATAGCTGTGCCCCAAATGTTAGTAAACTACATCCTGGCTATTCATTCTCTCCCTGTCTTCTGCTATGTGGGAGCCTAGAAGCCCTTCCTTCTGGTTTAGGTCAGGGAGCAGAAGTTCAGTTGCTGCTGTCTATTCTCAATTGTTTTCCCTCATGAAAATTTCTCAACAAAGTCATTAGTCTACAATTAAAGCCTTCACCTCACATTTTCCCTCTTACTTACATCTGATCTCTCCAAAGCCCAAAATGTCATACTTTTAGGTTTCCACATGCAACTGTTTGGAGTTTACCTGGAACTGGGAAAGCTTTGATGTCACCACCAGCCCCAAGGACCACAGAAATCTTCACCAGTTGAGTTCCCATTTCTGAAACAAATGCCAAAATCGCCCTGTCTAGTTTCCACAAACTCAGCTCAGACTTTTTCTTAACTGCTCTTCTTACACAATGTCCCTTCCCTTTGTTTCCAGTACAAATGTCTACATTTCTGACATTTACTAATTACTATTAATTACTAAGTAATTAGTAACTAACTTATTGTTTTCAAAATACAGAAGTCTACTGTAGCAATGATTCTGAGCTCATTTTTACCTTTTTAAAGACAATTTTAGCTGACTTTTATAATCCTCAACATACTATAGGTATACCTGGACTCTTCCAAAGGTGTAAATAAGTAGAGGAAAACCCTGCAGAATCTAGGAGAAAGAGATAGTGTGTTTTCTTTTTATTCCTTTTTTTTTTTTTTTTTTTTTTGTAAAACACACAAATGGCTTTTCAACCCCCTATACCATTTTGGAAGGCTGCAGAGCACATCTAAGCCGATACTAAAGGGCAGGCAGGAACTCTCTGGGAAGGGTAAAATGGCTGCCAATATTATTCTGACACATAGTTATCCAATAATTTGACATTAATGGAAATGGCCAGAAACAGAATGGACTTGTTACTAACCTTCCTTCAAGGGACAGAGAAAAAGAAAATTGCAAGCTAGGTAGGTCAGTAAGTACAATTTTAACAGATAACCCTGATAACACTGGAGTGGGAAAGGGAGGTCTAATCAAGTGCCCAGAATCTCCAACAGAGAGACTTGGTTCTCTGATATGAAAGACTACCTTCCTTGAAGGAGTTAGGGTATTCAGATGAAGAAGGTTGGAGGAGGCAGAGAAGCACCTGTCCTGATAGTGAAAAAAGTCAGTCTACCATAGCGTTCACAGGCTGATGAGTAAGCACTCTCTTAATATGCGCTGTAGACTAGAACTTGCAACTATGCTACCCTTTCATTGAACGATGAGCTCCAAATGGGCAGGAGTTAGTTCTTCTACTTGTTTGGTGCTGGGCAGAACCTAGGACACTAAAGACACTTAAATAACTGACTGAGGATGACCTGCTCAGAAGCACTAACAATCAGAATTGGTAGTCTAAATCTCTCATCCTTTAAAAGCATCCCATCTTTGATTTGAAATTTGCATAAGGAAACTAAATGAGATGTCACAAAACTACAAAGTGGTAAAAGGAAGAGTGAATGGGCTTTGGGTAGGTGTTAGGAGGCAGAGGAAATTAATATAAAAGAGCCAGCTGATCTTTAGAATCCTGCTTTCTGTTCTATGCACTGTTCCAAAGGGAGGCATATACAAAACTGTGAGAAGACACCAAACAAAAAAGGGCTCAATGACAATGGAATATATAGACTCAGAAGTACTCCTGACCATGTGTGAATGAAATAGATTTGATGCCATTGGTGGAGGGAGTATGACAGCTGGACTAGAAATAATCATATAAATTACAAAGCACTAAAACGGAAGAGAAAGGGTGAAAAAATATAATCAGCATTCAGAGGCCATATTCTTTAACTTCTACTGCCCACAACATGAACAGTGAAAAGTGGAGGCTCTGTCTCTGCCCTGCTGCTCACCTGTTTTACATAGTCTCTCCCCACGGCTCTGCCCAGCTCAAAGTACTCACTTACCCAAGAATAAGAGTTATTCATAAGATTCGAAAACATTTGCCTCCGCTTTGATGCCAGTCTGGGTTTAAGACTTTGACAGTGTCCATATATATACTGTTCTAGGGGATCATTTATCTTTCATCTTACTCTAAGGGAGGAGGGGTAAGGATTCAGTCAAGCATTGGCCTTTACTATCAAGTTTGTCCCTAGTGTCTAAGAATCACATTTAAAATGTGTAAAGTCATTTAACATTCTCAGACTGTAAGTTAGTAGACTTCATTCTGACCAGAGCTTTCAGGGACCTGGTATCTACCCAGGGCAAATGTGCCTGAGATGGAAACAATCAAAGGGTTACCCCTTTCCTCAAATATTGTGGGCACTTTTTCAGAATATGTTTTATGATGTCAACTTGACTCTGCCTTTTGAATCCTTGTGGGCATGAGCATTCGGCCCTCCCAGCCTCAGAGGGAAGAGAACCCTTTCTCGGGTTTTCTGTTGCATCTGGTTCCATGCCTAGCTTCATCCCGAAGCAGCACTCTGGGTGTGTGGGGCCACCAGCCAAACAAGCCCCTATGGAACAAAAAGTGTGTCAGTGTAGAGAGGACCGAAGCTCAGAAGACTATAGGGGAGGGAGGCAGCAAGCCCCAAGCAAGACACAGGTGGCTTTCCTGGGAGGCCAGGCTCTAGAGTGATTTCAGTACCCAGGTTTAGCTACTTAAGGTCACCAGGCTTGCTGCCAACTGACTTTCTGACATAAAATGGTTTGACATTTTTCTACCTGTACCTCATCTTTTACAAGAATCTAGATTTAAGTTTTTAATAACCTCCATATAGATTCCTCTAGAAGGGATAGTTAATCTTTCATCCTATGCATTCCTGGGTTCAGAGCAAGTTCCTGTGCAATGGCTGGGACCATGTCATTCATGATCCTATATGCATGTCTGGAATTGTACACACATACAAGAATGGTGTATTCACATCTGAGTTAAAAGCACAGGCCCTTCTCTCTGTAATATCATACACAAGGTTGGTCCTTAATAGACTTTTCCATGGTCTTCAGATGAAAATGCCAAAAGAGGCTATTTAATTTGCTTCTTTAACTCTTGCCACTTCCCAAAGACTCCCTAAGCACAAAGCTATAATGAGACTACCTACATGGTGCTGTCTATTCTAGACCAGATCTTGTAAGCCAGGAAAACCTGTCTCAGTGACTCCACCTTCACCTCCACTCAGAAAATACTTCACATTCCAAATACAAAGGACAGTGCCATTACTGTTGATAGTGATGTGACTAATGCAGACTGATCTAAGAAAGGACTAAGAGAATCCACTGACTTCTTCCCTAAGAAACATGTCCAACATTGCCAGAGGACTGAAGGTAACTAACCAACATGAATCTGGAGGGCTACAGCAAGTCATCTGCATTACACCAAGGTCCGTGGGCGCAGGGGGCTAGGGAAAAATTAAAACCTGGCCTTCTATAATATTTAAAATTATAGGCCCAATAGCACATTCATTTCTTGTATTGGGCAATATAACTGTGATTATTCAGACTAAGCGACAAAAAAAGTCAAAGTATAAATAAAGCAAATATACATACTACAAAAGACTCTAATTTCTTGAGCAATCTCCCACCCAGTGTGGGAGTACTTTTCAGAGAACCCAGCTAGAACCATCTAGCTTCTATTTCAGACAACCCACTCACTCTCCCCTGAGTTCGCCAGTTCCAGGCAAGTGCAGTTTTAGTGTACTCCTCCTCTTCCTCCTCACTTTGGCTAGTGCTGCCCTTGGATATAAAGGGGCGATCTTGTCCCTGTGCCTTGTATGATTGATAGGGCTTTTTTTAAATATCTCTTTGATAATCAGGAATTTGTAAAGGAACCAATGGTAGATCTCTTGCCGGTTATTTTCCAACAGCTAGTGCTCAGTCATTATAAATGGTAGTAGGTGACAAACAATTGTTTCTTTGGGGAATCTTATGACTTAAAAATTATCCAACAGACTCAAGCAGTGTGTATTCTTAGGAGTTTGGAGTTCTTCAAAGGATTTAGAACCTAAATCCCAAGTTCAGACTGGCAAGTTGTCTACTTCGTCCTGGTCATGTCTTTAGCAGTACAGACCAGGAAAAAAAACTATATCCATAATCCTAGTAATGGACAAAACAGTTCTTAAGCCTCAATCCCTACCTAAAGTGGCTTGAGGGTCCAGCAACAGTCATGCATGCTATTAGGTTGCCTAGCAAAACTGGAAGGAGACTGTAGGGCTGTGGTTAACTGCATGGAAGGAGACTGTAGGGCTGTGGTTAACTGTAGAACCGTTGTTCTTCTTTCCTCTTCCTCCTCCTTCTAGTAACAACAGGCAAGGACCAACAATCAGATACCCACTAATCTCAACATCACCCTCCCACTGCAGGAGAATTAGACAAATCATTTTTAAAAAAAAAAAAGAAAAAAGAAAGCCAACTTCAGGCTTTCCCCCACTTCTTCTATCAAGACCAGTATCTAAATCATCCAGTAATCTATCTTCAAGGAAAAAGGGATTTCCCAGTAAGTTTCCAAAGGCAACAAGAACACCTTCATTTAGTTTTTCTAATAACTAAAAAATAGACTTGAGATTGAAAGCTAACTTAAAATGATCTCTAATAAGAGGAAGTAAATAGCAAGCAAATCTCCCTAAGGGAGAGGAAGGCAGGTCTGAGGACCAGTGGCAGTGGAAACAACAGCCACCCAGGCAGGCAAAGGCTGGATTGCTGAATCACTTGAGGGTCACATCTCCCTTACTGGGACCTGGCCTTACCTCCCAATCTGCAACATGACATTGGCCAAAATGCCTGCAATAATAATGCTTCGTGCAACAATAAGACTTAGAAAGAATAAGGAAGGAACCTCTTTTGTTCCCCATCTAATATGGACACTCTGAAAGTCTTCAATAGGACCTGAGAAAAATCCATTCATTCAGGGAAAACCCTTACAGAGTTATCAATACCCATTTCTAAGAACGTGGGTAAGGAGGCCAATAAGGGCAGAAGTGCTTCAGGCTTTGATGCCTGAAGAACACTTTCCACAGGTGGAAGATTCTGACTCAACACCCGGCCCCTCAGAGAGGACCACGCCCTCTCAACCCATTTGCCAGGGTAGCCCCTCTGTTCACGCCTCTCAAAGCAACATTAAGAATGAGGAGGAAGAATTCTAAGAAGTGGCATGGGAGCTGAGTTTGCTTCTGTTCAGAAATTGAATACAAACACTAAATTTAAAACAGTTGTGCATGACCGGGCTCCTTAGTAATCACTACTGTTAAAACCTCAGGGTTTTGTCAGAGGGAAATGCGTCACAACACTGTTTTATCTAAGGGCTACTCACTTCTTTTTAAAGAGCTTGCGGAATGAGCTGCGAAAGCCCCCTTTCTGGTCTTGCCTGGGATTCTGATCGCTGAAAGAAGTCTGTTCACTCTCTCTTTCTTCCTTTGGACAGAATCGGGTGGCATCCTCTAGGTGCATCTCCTGAAAACACAAAAAGGAGTGTTTTTTTACTCTTTTCCATAAAAATCTGCCCTGGCTGTGGGATGGTGCTTTAGCCTTCCACTTGCCTCCCTACTCCCAAGACTACCTGTGGCAGGAGAAATCTGACCCCACAAGTTGCCCTCTGTCCTCCTTTGTTTTCTATTGCTGTGATAGAGGCCATGACCCTAAAGCAAGTTGGGAAAGATTACACTTCCAGGTTCAGCACTGAGGGAAGGCAGGGCTAGAACTCGGGGCAGAAACCGTGGAGAAACACTACTCACTAGCCTACTCTCCGAGGTTTGCCGAGACTGATGTAGAGCACCTGCCTGGGACAACGCCCCTCTGCCCACACACACACCCTGGGTGCTAGGACTGGGCCCTCCTCTATCCATTAGTAATCAAGAAAATGCCCTACAGGCCTGGCTACAGCCACCTGATGGAGGCGTGTTCTCAGTTTAAGTTTTTCTTCCCAGAAAACTCTAGTTTCTATTAAGCTGATAAAAGATTAACCAGTACATTTTCTGACCTCAACACACTTGCCATGGCACACATAATAATGAATGTATTTTTCTTTTCTTTTCTGTCTTCTTCCTTTTCCTGTGTATGGGTATTTTGCCTGATTCTGTCTGTGTACCACATACATGCCTGGTACTTATGGAGGCCAGAAGAGGCCAATGGATCTCCCAGAACTGGAGTCACAGATAGCTGTGAGCCATCATGTAGGTGCTGAGAATTGATCCTGGGTCCTTTGGAAGAGCAGCTAGTGCTCTTAACCACTGAGCCACCTCTATAGCACCATAAATATAGGAAATAAACTTTGTTCTGGCGTCAACTGTATCTTGCTGAATAAGCCAACACTTGACCCCTGGCATTGTTGGATATGTTTCTCTTCCTACAAAATAAGAAAATATTAAGGGGTTTTGTTACTGTTGTTGTTTCACTTTTGAGAGAAACAGAGATCAATTAAGATGCTCAATTATGTAACCATAATTTTAAAGTTGTATTCAGTATTCTGTATTTTATGGGGTTAGAGGTCAGAACTGTTGAAAAATATCAACTCGTGTATCTAAATTATGAACATGCCTTTCAACCTACTTATATAATTCAGTCCATAGAGTACAATTAAAAACAAAGATACTTTTTTGTGCACTTGTTTATTTTCAAATGTGAGATGTATTATCATGTGCAAATATACTTAAGTGCATATATAAGAATGTGTTAGATATGTACAAAAACTTATATCCTACAGGAACAGAATATTTATCTTGAGGTGACTGTGACTCAAAACAATCTAAAAGCAGCTGCTTAATTTTGAGTAACCTTAAGTTATGGTTTGTATATGCTCATCCCAGGAAGTGGTACTATTAGAAGGTGCGGACCTGTAGGGAGTAGGTGTGTCACTGTGGGAGTGAACTTTAAGACCCTCATTCTAGCTGCCTGGAAGCCAGTATTCTGCTAGCAGTCTTCAGATGAAGATGCAGAACTCGCAGCTCCTCCTGTACCATGCCTGCCTGGATGCTGCCATGCTCCCGCCTTGATGGTTATGGACTGAACCTCTGAACCTGTAAGCCAGCCCCAGTTAAATGTCCTTATAAGAGTTGCCTTGGTCATGGTGTCTGCTCACAACAGTAAAATCCTAGCTAAGACACCCTAAGTCAAAGTGGAAAACACACCACCATGCCCTGCCAGCCCAGCTGGGTGCCTGAGAGCTTTTGAGGAACAAAGCATGGGCAAAAAGTGTTTCTAGGACACATCTAGATCTGACTTTGAGAATTTCACTTGGGGTTGTAGCTGCCGACCTGAAAAGTCTCTGAGATGCCACTAAGATTCCTAACTAAACCATGGAGACCAGCATCCTGGTGGTTTCATGTAATGTTTCTCAATGTACACTCCTGGCATTCTAGGACCATCTACACTTGCTTTTACCTATAAATTCTTAAGCCCCATTCTGGAGTCTCTAAAGCAGGAATCTCTGGTGTATACATAACTGTTATGCATACTTAGATATAAAAGCCAGGGGTTTCAGACAGGCTTCTGCTGTCTATATCAAATGCCTATGAATCTTTAATAGTAGTTTCTGATTCAGTAATTTATAAAATTATAAAATATAAGATTAATGCATCCATTACTACATCCAAGGCCACATTGTGGGAAGTCTCGGCAGAAAGTAAGGCACGGCTATTAGGCTACCGGCCAAAATACCTGCTAGAGATAGGACATACCAGACTCAGAATTTTGGAGAGACCTTCGGAGAAGGCAGGGGCTTGATTTTACCTCCTATCAACTCTGGACCTCCATTAAAGTGATCTTTAACTCAGCACCAAACTCTTCATTCAGGAAAACCATAAGTGATTTAAAGATAATGTCTGTGGAACTATGGTCTTGATATCATTCATCAGTACAGCACTTCATACTTTACAAGTGTACTCGCAAACTATCTTACTTGGCTGGATCTTCATAACTCTGTGAGGTAGATATGATCTACTTTTTAAAAGTTATAATCACAAATTTATTATTTGGAATGGAGGGATGGTTTACTCATGCCAGAGCACATGTGGAGATCAGAGGACAACTTGCAAGGTTCAGTTCTCCTTCCACATGTGCGCTGTGGGGTCAAATGGCATGTCCTCAAGCATGGTGGCAAGTGCCTTTATCTGCTGAGCCATCACTACCCCAAATTTTACTAGCTTTTGATTCCACGTGTATGAGTGCAGGCACATAGGTGTCAGGGAGCCTTTGAGGAAGTCAGAGACGATCCTTGAGGAGTTGGTTCTCTCCTGCCATGTGTGGGACATGGGTCAAAGTCAGGTCTTCTGGTTAGCACCTCTAACTGATTGAACCCTCTTATCACCCACTAAATGTCTTACTTTTTATAGAAACTTATTGCTATGTATATTAGTGTTCTGCCATGTATGTCTGGTACCATGTGCATGACTGATGCTGGAGGAGACTTAACAGGAATGTCAGATTCCCTGGAACTAGAATTATAGACAGTTGGGAGCTTCCATGTGGGAGCTGGGAATTGAACCTGGGTCTTCTGGAAGAGCAACTGGAGTGCTCTTCAACACTGAGCCATCTCCCTAGCCAGAGATGCCATTCGAATTGTCTAAAAGCAGGCAGCTGTTTGATGGCAGAGCCTGGGTTAGAACAGAGAGCACCTGCTGCCAAATCAGATGCCCCCTGCAGTAAAACATACTCTCTTCTCTCTCTACTCTCAATATAGACACTAAAAACTGGTTTTATGAGGCTCTTCTAGCCACAGGTGGGGGCGTGTAGAGTAGATCTGAAGAAGCCAAATGGTTTTGCTCACCCCAGCTGATGGCTTTAAGGATACGGTTTTATAAGTTTATGTTTTGCAGCTGAAGCCCCAGCCATATCCCCACCTTAAACACAGATACTCAAGCATGCTTGTGTTACATACACATGCACAAACATGTTATGTGTTACATACACATGCACAAACATGTACATCCACACACAGCCCCTTCTCAACTAAACCCTGCATGATTCTTCCTTGGTGTGTCTCTTCTTGACCTGACCTGTGTCTTCCCATGTTAGGAATTGCTGGAATATTGTTATTTTTTTAGAGGTATGCCCAGCAAATAGCCACAAATATATTTATTGTTTGCTTCTCAGATACATTGTTATTCCTAATGTGTTTCCCCCTAGGTAATTGTTACAATTTTCAAATTTTTCATGAGTTAGGGCAAAAATCTCACATTTTTTATGAACATGTAAAATAAAATCATTCTTTATAGCAGAGTACACTACTTGAAAGTTTTTGGTGTATGCCTCTGCCTATTCCAGTTTGAACAGGTATTATTAATTCCCTTCTATTTCCCCTATTAGTGAACTTTCAAGATTATCTAAGATTGATTTGTCTCAGAAATTTTGTGCGATAGAACTTTTACAGTTTGGAGACAAGAAATCAGAGCCAGAATTAAAAATTCTCAGAATCCTGAAGAATGTCAGTGGCTTCACTAGACCACAACATTGGTTGTTCTTTCACTCTGTCGGTTTGACTCTTAGAACTCAAGTGGGCAGCAAACTCCAGGGCTTGCCATGATCCATTTCCCTCCTGCTTCTGGGGCCTTTTTTCCTCCTTTCACTGGGCCAAAGGAAAAGCATCCCCAGCTGTTCTATGCCCAGGTGTCTTTTCTTTGAAGCTTCACTATCTTGCTTTCTGCCCTGACCCCAATAGCTTCTAAGCACTTTTAAAATCTTAATTCAGCTATTCGGTGTACTTAGAGGGCATTCTGTAACCTCACCCCTCCTGTAAGCCCCCAGAACACAGTGATTCTGTGTGCTAAGCCAGTAATCTTGTGGGACATTCTGCGCTGTTCATTTCTGAAGCTTCGGCAATCGGCACAGAGAGCCTGATACACAAGCCCTGTGTTCAATGGAAATTAAATGTCTGTAACCATCACTCTAACCCACCCTCTTGATGATGAGTGGAACGAAAGGGTGGTGGCATAGGTAAGCGCTATCTTGTCAATATGTTTAATCACTTGATTCTGTCACATTGAAAACTTGTGTGTCTGCCCAGGAACCTGCCTCTTTGTGGTTAGTATTGGAACATACTTTTAAATATCCCAAGGCTTGGAGACACCAAGGACAGATATCATAATGCCTCAACATTCACTGAAACTAAAGATGTGTTTGAGTCAAGACAGTCTTTTCTAAGAAATCAAAGGAAAATGAACTCATTTTGTAACAAACTTCTAAGTCTACACTGAGACAGGGCAATCTGTGTCCTCCCTAGATACTGGAAGTGGCTAGCACACAGTGCTCAGGGTTTTGTACATATAAGCCAGAAAGTACACCGGGCAGGCCTGCAGCCTGCCCGTAAGAAAGAACAAATTCGTTCACTTCCTTAATTCATACTCTTTGTGTGCCTCTGGGTCCCTGCTCGCCCTCTCTGCCTTCGTGATCTCGGTGTGGTGTCCGCCCTGCCACTAGCCTTCGAAGGCCACCAGGGCCACAGCCTGTAACCCTGCGTGTGCTGGCTCCGCCTCTGCCCGCTCCCTCCCTGCCAGGGGAACCGGGGCTGGCCCTGAAATCTAGGCCCGGGGTGGGGCGCCGAGGCGGGCGTCGGCTGGGTTTTACTTTACCCTCCTTACTTCCAAATAGGTCTGTTTTTCGCTTTGGGACCTCTGTTGGGGGAAGAAGGTCCGCGGCGCCCCGCGGGAGGCGGCGGCAGCGGCGGCGGGGCCGTGGGCTGCGGGAGCACGCTCGACCTTGAGCGGCGCGCGGCCGCCGCTGCTGCTGCGCGTGCTGTAGAGGCGCGGGGCCACGCCCTCGGCGGGCGGCGTGCGCGGGAACTCCTTGAGCGAGCGGCTCAGCGGCTTGGCCTTGCCGTGCGCCTGCGCCTGCGCCTGCGCGGCCTCCAGCTTGTAGGCGCCGCTGCTGCTCGCCGGCGACGTGGCGCTCTTGGGCAGCGGCTGCAGCGCGTGCTCGGGCCGCTCGGCCTCCATGGCGAAGCTGACGGGCCGCAGGAAGCAGATGTCTAGGCTGGACTCGGAGGAGGCAGGCGAGCAGTTGTCGAAGAGCGCCGGCGCCTGGAAGGGCTCCTCGTCGTAGGGCGCGGGCAGCGCGAAGATCTCTCCCCCGTACTCGAACTCCTCGTAGCCGGCGGGCACGAAGCCCCGCGCGTCCGGCAGGAGCTCGGGCGGACCGCGCAGCGAGCGCTCCACGTTGCCTAGCGGCTCGGCGGGGGACGGCTCGAAGTCCATCTCCGGGATGGCCTGCAGAGGCCCGGCGAGCGCCTTCACGTCCTGCTCGGCCGCGCAGAACTGCGTCGGCGCCAGCAGGCTCTCGGGCCGCTCGTGCTTTCTGCCCTCCATCTCCCAGTCTCCAGGCTTCCCAGGCTGCATGCTCTCCATGAGGCTCTGCTGCTGCTGGCCTTTCTTCGCCGGGGCCATCAAATGTCTTTAAAGGAGAAACAGTACAAGAGAGACGATCAAATAGTGCTGAGCTCCGTCCAGAGGCCAGCTTCTCTCATCTCCCAGGCACCTTTGTGGGTCACCTAAAAAGTTCCACAAACTGACTAGGGGACTTTCTCAAGAATCCCTAGGGGCTGAAGAGATGACTCCGCGGTTAAGAGCATTGACTGCTCTTCCAGAGGTCCTGAGTTCAAATCCCAGCAACATGGTGGCTAACAATCATTTGTAATGAGATCAGATGCCCTCTTCTGCTGTGTCTGAAGACAGCTACAGTGTACTTGTATATAATGGATAAATAAATCTTTTTTTAAAAAAATCCTTAGGCCTGCTTGGAAGAGTGAAAATGGTGGCCAGGAAAGTCTCCGGTTCCAAGCTCAGTCACTGAGACATCACATGGCTGGCAGACAAAGGCTGTCACTATCACTGGCCTGGTGAAAGCTACGAACTTCCCTGCCACCAGGCACTGTCCCAAGACATCACTTTTCAATTTGTCTCCCTGTCTTGCAGTGACAGAGTCATACATACTGGAAAATGAACTTGATACAACTCCTAGATCTTCGCTTGTAAACAATTGTGTTCCTGACTAAACTGTTGAACTCTGGATGCTAATATAGAGGACAAACTCGTGTAAAATTTATGTTTCTATAATAAACGTTTTCAAAGTTTTGTGGCTATAAAGCATCTTGATTGTCATCTCAAACAACCCACAAAACAATGTGATGTAAAACCTATCTGAATTTGCCCAGTTCTGTAGTTTTGTTGTCTGGGAGCACGTAACAATTTTTACAAAGTTTAAAAAATGTAGTATACCCATCACTTAGGATTTTTGTTTTTGCTTACCTTCTAGACAAATATCAATGAACTACTGCACACTGATCTAAGTGGTTATTTTCTTATTTATATTTTAATTGTCAGAATTACATATGGATTTATATGTGAATACTAATAATATTTTAAGGGATTGCAAGACATCTTAGAAACTTAGGACTTAAAATTTACAGATGTGAAAAAAATGAACTGACTTTACATCAATACTCTTTATTTTGGAAGAGTGTAATAACAGCCATAGTTTGGCCTGGGTATAATGTTGATCTTTCCCCCTCTATTTGTTGTACTTGAAGGAAAATAAACATTTCACACTAAAGTGCTGAAGTAATACACAAAGTGAATTTCTACTTTCCACCTCTTAGTACTTTTTTTTTTAAACTTTGAGATAAGGCCTCTATTCTGTAGCCCTGGTTGCCATGGAACTCACTCTGTATTCCAGGCTGGCCTTGAACTCAGAGATCTGTCTGCCTCTGCCTTCCAAGTGCAGCGATTAAAGGGGTGCACCACTGCCCAGAAGCCACCTGTTAGCACTTTCTAAATCTGCCTCTTCTTTCTCTGGGATCCATCAAATATCTTGATGATCAACTGCTTAGCTGTTAATATGGAAACAATAGGGCAAGGGAGAAGGTGGAGTTCTGCAGAACACATTTCTAATCCAGGGCAGTTTGCTTACCTATACAAATTTGTACTGTTAATGTTTCCATAGCAACAGATGCTTACGTGACAGCAGGAGTGGAACTGGAGGAGGAAGGATAGGGTTGGAGCATTTCTTCTGAGTGGACCCCACTGTCATGGCCAGCCTCCTGGCCTGCATTAGGGGCAGCATCTTGGCCAACATTGGCACACTGGGAAGCCAGCCCTTTGTACAGCTTTGCCATAGATGACCTACAGGAATGAAAATAACCTCATGTTGTACATTGTAAGGCCGGCTCTGTGAATACAGAGATTATACTAGGAAAAATAGATTTGTCTCTCAGATCAAGTTTTCTGTGAAGGGTTTGCTATCCTCAGAGTCCTCTATAAGCCAGATTGCTTACATAATAACTGCACTGGGCTGAAAAGAGATTGAGGATCCAAGGTGGGACTGGGAGACACTGTCAGGAGAGCACTGGGTTAGAAAATAGCTATCTTTCTAGTTGGAAACCCCTAGAGAAATGACAATGTTCTCCAGATAGGCTGGGATGTTTAAGGAAACCTAGGTCATTATGCTGTGCCGTAGGTTGCTTCTATTCCCTGAGGTCCAGATGGCACCTGCTCTCTTTTTCTTCACACTGTGAAATCTACTCAGGCACATCCACCCCAACACTTTCATCCTCACCACTCATTACCACCTAAGTTGCTCTCCACTGTCCAGCCCAAGAGACTATGTCCCATGTGACAGGTTTATGGCTATTTAGTTCATTGTATATTCACTGGGTAGAACAGTACCTAACACACAACAGGTGTTCAATAAATGTTTATTACATTATTGCAGGAAACTATATTCAGACCATTAAATTGCGATCTTGGACCTAGAACATTAAGGGAAACAACTTAGGAGGGGACAATGAAGTCCAAGTGCTTTTCTTGTAAAGTTATTTCCACCAGGCCATAGGTGTGGCCCTCCTGTGGCCAGCCTCCCCTTCCCGTCCCCACCCTTTCCTTCCAACTCCCTTTACTCCACTCCAGCCACTCAACACAAGTGATGGTCTGTGCCCTCTTCTCAGGCACCTCTGTCAGGTGTGGCACCGTCACAACCTTACTTTTTGAGCTTTTTCCGTTTCTGAATAAGCAAATCTTCATTGCACTGAAACAGCAGGGTGTAATGAGAGATAAACACGCGGAGGCGCTGAACACACACAAGTAGTAGGTAATAGTCCGGGTGCTCCTGCTCTGTGAACTTCAGAACATTCTGGATGGAAGGGAAAAGGAAGCAGCATTGTACGGTTAGGCTGGAAGCTGCTTTATCTCTGCTGAACCTCCTCCCTTGGGCTACTGTGAGTTCTGCAGCCCTTCAATCTAAACAGAGAGCTCAAACACATGATCCACCTAGCCAATCAGCTAGAAGCTCAGCCATCACCCCCAAAGAAGTCACTCTGTCCGATTTTAGTTGAATGTGACATAACGTAATTCCATCTTGAAAAGTTAGGAAGACCCAGTAATTAGATGTATGAAATAACAGACGTATTCTAACCTTTATTGTCTATAAGCAGCACTTACAGGAGTCAGAGCAATGGTGAGAAAGACAGGCATGAGTGAGCCTGTGGGATGGAGACCGGTGGATGGCAGCCTCTCCTATCACACCAACCGATGCTATGGCTTGGATGTGGTTTACCTCCCAAAGGTTCTGGAGACTTAATCTACAGTTTAACGATTTTTTAAAGGTATGGGACCTTTAAGAGGTGGGATCTAGTGAAATGTGATTGGGGGCTGACCATCCTCGTGAAGGAGTCAATACTGGTTTAATAGAGTGGGTTCTCACAGGAAACTAAGCCTGGGCACCACCCCATTACCTGTCCTTCAGACAGTGTGACCAGTCATTGCTATCTTTGCTACCACCTCAGTTACCACGAGGGGGGGTCACCAGAAACGAATGCTAGCACCATGCTTTGGGGCCTTCAAAACTGTGAGCCAAAATAAACCTCTTCCCTTTAAAAAATACCCAGCCTCAGGCATTTTGATATAGTAGTACAAAATGAAATAAAAGATCTTATATGCTACAGTGAAATATTAACCTGATTTAGATTGTAAAAGCTAACATTTACCAGCTATATTATTTATTTGTTGACCACTTGCCATTAATAGGAACTAAGCTCTTTTATATTCATTATCTTATTTAGTTTTTATTACAACCCAGTTAGGTACAGACATGACCTCTATATAATAAGGAGAGACACTGAGATACTCAGATGCTCAGAGGTCTCCTTTAGGTCTAATAAATGACAAAAGATTTGAATGTGAACCAGATAGTAGCAGGCCTATTTCTCTGGTGTCTGCAAGACCAGGCCTTCAGCCCAAGGCTTTTGCCTACTAAGTGTGCTGTTGTGAACACAGTACTGGGATTTCTTTGGTCCTCTGTGTCCATATGAAAAATAGTAACAAAAATATCTGTTTTGTGAAACTGGTAAAAGGAGCCATAAGATAATTATTGTGAGAAAATATTTTAGGACCTGAAGCCATATCCAGAGGGAGATCTTAATACTGATGCTGGCCTGTTTCTAGCTGAGGTTAATCACAAGCATTTCTAAGATTCATCACTGAGTTACTGTAGTGGCTATTCCTGGTTGTCAACTTGACTAAATCTGGAATGAACTAATCAAGAATTGGAAGGCTCGGTGGCACACGCCTTTAATCTGGGCCACACCCTCTGCTGGAGACCTATTTAAGGACATTGGAAGAAGGAAGATTCACTCTGGCTTTTCCTGGCCTGCCTTGTGGGACTGAGCAACTTCTAGATCCTCGGACTTCCATCCACAGCTGCCTCGTGTGATGAGCAACTGCTAGATCCTTGGCCTTCCATCCACAAGTACTGCTGACTATTGTTGGGGAGTTGGACTACAAGCTGTAAGTCATCAACAAACTATATAGAGACTACCCATACATTCTGTGACTCTAGAGAACCCTAACTAATACAGTTACTTAAGCTCAGTCAACCCTTAAACCTGAACAGCTGGGTAGCAGGAGGAAGAGATGCTTCTAGAAAGAAGTTGTTGAATTCCCACCTCCACTTCCTCTACAGGCCTACATGTTCCATAGAAAATTACATAAGGAATTTGTCCATCGGCTCCTGGCGGCTCTACTACAGCAACTTAAAGTATGAGCACTGTACGCTGGGACCCTGGAACCCTGGACCCAAGGCAAGCTGAAGACATCGGGATAGTAGTAGAGTGGGCACATAAGCAGAAATTAAGAGGCCAGAGGTGACATTCAGATGACTGTAGAACCGAAGAGGAGGAGACTGAATTAGGTACTTAGATGCTATCAAGAGTGTTTATAAAAGATTCTAGACAACCCCCCCCAAAGTGGAGATTGCTGGTAAGTTGGATGGAAGATGGAATGTTAAAGACAAGTACCATAAATCAAAAATTTCAAGAATAGATTTTTTTTAGCTCATTCTCTGTGCGTGTGGTGTAACCATAACAACCTAAGTCATGTGAATACTTCTTAGAAATATTAATGAATCCTTGCTCCTTTTCAGTATTTATTATTGGAAATCAAAAACACTAGTTCAGTGTGTAGACTGTTGGCTTGTCCAGTCAGGCTTACCTGCAGATGTATCAGATATTCAGGGATGCGCTGTACTATGTGGAAAAACAGAGTGTAGATATCCGACTTAATCTCTTCATCACCCTGCATGAGAGAAATGTGCAGTCACTCTTCAATGTCCCATCAGCTCTACAGATAGAACATCAGAGATTTTGCCCACCAGAGAGAAAACGCTTATTTCCAAAGTGCTTTCTTTCCAGAGACTATCATGAGGCTTTGATCTTTCACTGGAGTGGCCACATGTTCAGGGACACGCCCAAAGGGACAACACTTCCCCAGTAGATAATATAACATACATACATACATACATACACACATACATTATTGATCCAAGTTTTCTTAACTCTTCCTTCCTTCCCTAACCTTTCTACACTAAATGCTAGACAGAAGTAGGTGCTCAGCAAGCTGTTCTTGAATTAAATTAATGCATTAAAGTTTTCCAGCAAAAACTAATATAATAAAAGCTAATTAGTCATCTACTAATAGGCTCTAAGAGTGAACGAGAGCCTTTCAGGAGTGGGGACATGATTAGAAACTCCTAGAAGCAGAAAGTGCAATGGACTGCTCCTCTGTACCTTCCCTTCTCTTCCTTTTCCAGACATTTGCCAGTCATTTTCAGTTGAGAGGAGTCAGGGAGGTGAAGTAAAAAGTAAGGCACAGCCTCTCATCTCCTGTGAGATATGACTACACTCAGCTTTAGGGCTCTGACCTCTATTCTCTAGTTGACTTAAATTAACACCATGTACATGTAAACCTGTGTATCAACCACCTAACGTATCGCTGAAGTGGCCATGCTTAAATGGAACAGAATGGAGACAATTTGCGATCTTCTAGCTTGACAAAGGATGATTTGAATCCAATGCTGAGATCATGTTTTCTGAGCCTGAAAACAACACACACAGCACCTAAGCTTCGTGCTGAAGAACTCTGGAATTTCTCTTTGCTTTGTCTGTAGTTTAGTGGACCATTAGAGCACTGCAGACCACAGCAATGGCTCTGATCCCCGAATGGACTCTAACCCAGAAGAGGGCATCAGGAACATATTCAAGGCTCCTCAGCCTGGAAGACAAGCTCACAGAGCACGTGCTGTCCTGGTGGATGGATCAGCAACACGGCCCAGATGAAGCGTGAACAGAGGTCGGCATGCGCACAGCTGACTTACCTCCTTCAGTACCACAACGTGAACCAGTGAGATGCACTCAGGCAAATCCCTCAGGTAGGCAACATAGTAATCCAAGAAATTATTCTTTAAAACAAACACAAAAATGCATGGTAAGAACCTGGAAATAGGAATAACAACGTTTTTTATAGTGCCATGGACATAAAAAAAAGGAGAAGAATTCAGAAAATATTTTGCCAATTTATTAACTATGTTTTTTTTTCTTTTGGAGGATTTACTCATCTTTTTAAAATAAAGATGTATTTTTATTTTACAAGGGTTGAGTGTTTGTCTACATGTACATGTATGGCCCATGTAAGTGTCTGGTGCCCTCAGAGGCCAAAGGGTATCAGATATCCTGCAACTGCGGGTTACAGATGGTTGTGAGCCACCATGCTGATTATCATAACCAAACCCCAATCCTCTGTAAGAGCAAGAACTCCTAATCTTTGAGCCATCTCTCCATCCCCTTATTCATCTTTTAAAGAGTTTTTTCTTTTGTTGTTTCCTCCACATTTAGATGTACATAATGGAACACATATATAATCTAAGCACTTGAGAGGAAGATCTCAAGAACCAGGAGTTCAAGGTCATCTTCAACTACATAGCAAGTTCAAGGACAGCCAGTGACCCATGAGACTATGTCTATAAAAATTAGTTTTGGTTTTAAGATAAATATTACTATAACGTGGGAACCAAAACACAACAGTTCTACTTCATATCAAGAGAGTAAAAAAAGCACTGAGAGTCATGTAAGTTAAAGTATTCTTAAATTGTTAAACACTAAAAATACATTTTATTTTTCTATTTATTATTATTATTGTCGTTGTTATTATTGGTTTTGGAGACAGGGTTTCTCTGTGTCTCCCTGCCTGTCCTGGAACTCACTCTGGATCCAGGCTGTTGATAAAGATGCAGGAAGAAAATTGACTAACTTTAATTTCCTTACACAATATTTAAAAATAAGAACTTTTACATAAAATTCTAGATGGCACTTAGTTCCAGCCCTTCTTCCCTAAATAATAACTGGAAATATCTGAGTAGCTATTCTTTGCATCTAAACAAACATAGCCTGCTTCAACCAGTTCCCAGTCCAAACTGTTTCACACTCAATTTCATCTATCACATATGCCACTGTCTGGTCCTGGGAACATTTGGGTTTTCAACTTCTTGTCTGGATATATTCTCAGTGTAACACTAAAGAGAGTTCAAAATTCAGCACTCTTTTTCTAAGGAATTGAAACAAAAACATGCAAGACAAACAGCTACCTACCATATATTTTAAGATATATAAGAAAGGAAAATTATATAGGAAAAAATATTATTCATGCTTATTTTATATGTATATAGGGTTATATACATGCTTGATAGTGCATATATATCATGAATACAAGTGTGATATATACACACATGTACATATAAACTCACATATATAAATACATATACACGTATATATGCATAATCGACAGTACACTACAAAGCTGTGAATCAGAAGGTAGATGACACAACAGGGTTCCAGTCAAAGATAGCCAACTATGCAGCAAGCTGAGTGATGTCAGCAAAGTGTGAAGAGGGCAGACTAGATCTCAGGGCCTCCTCTAACTCTGAACTTGATGATTCTTGACTTTCCATTAGGAGAAGCCGGTGCGGGAGACACAAGCCATTCCAAGTATGCAGAAGGGAGCTCCTTACCTCATCATTTGTCAGCTTCAGGAATAAGTCTCCAAGGACTCCTTGGCGTGGCCACTTCAGGACCCTCTCCTGCAGTGCATGAAGCAAATCTAAGTGCTGCTGGACAAGGTAGCGCAAGGAGCCAGGGAAGAGGCTTGAGACAGAATAAAGGAAGAATCGCATGAGCCAGGGGAAGAGAAAAGATGGTCTCATAGGGATAAACACAGCAGGCCTCATTTTCTAACATCCAAAACACTCTCACAAGTCTGTATTTAGGATTTTAAATTTCTTTTCAGCAAAGCAGACATCCCCAGACAACAGATAAGGCCCCTTATGCCAATGTGATTGACTAAACAATAAAGAACAGTTTCTTTTATGTCTCACTCAGTAGACATTCTAAAGGAAATCTTTTTCAGTGTTTTAGGTTCCAAACTGATTGATACACAATCCCTTCTTGGCTACTGGCTAGAATAATGCCGCTGGGTTAGTGGTGAAGTTCTATTAACACTGACAGATAGAATTCAGGGAGTCAGGGCAATGAAGGAGCTCACATATCTTTTTCTTTTTTAAAAGAATTTATGTATTTAATGTATGAGTGCTCTGCTGCATATGCATCCACAAGCCAGAGGAGGGCATCGGATCTCCTTAGAGATGGCTGTGAGCTACCTTGTGGGTGCTGGGAATTGAACTCAGGACCTCTGGAAAAGCAGCCAGGGCTCTTAACTGCTGAGCCATCTCACCAGCCCACCCATCCTTTTCTTTCAGCATCAAAAAGGCATGCTGGGCATGGATAGTTTGTTGTCTGAACCCCTGCCCACTATAGACTAGGGCTGTTCATCATTTCTTGGTGTTTCATAGAGCCTCTTTCCTGTTTCAAATCTCTTTCCTCTACCTGTTTGTGCGCCTCATTTTTAACCCAATAGGAAATGAATAAGTGAGAAGTCAGAGAAGGCTGGAGTGGAGAGAAGAGAGACAAAGAGAATCATCTAAGAGAAAAGGGAGCCGGAATTGAGAAGGATGAGCAGGAGCCTACAGGAACAAGACAAGAGGAAGTAGAACACAATGGAATCTGATGCACAGAAGCAAGGGATCTGAGCTCTAATTTGATGGCTCGGGAAAATGCCAGGTAGATTTCCTTGTGCTTTCAACACATTTAACATAGATATGATGGCCTGCTTGTCTCTGAGAGCTGAGTTTAATTAAAAATGTCCCAAGGGTGTGATGGACATACATTTGTGAACCATTGAGGTGATCTGGCCACAAGCAGACCTCCGAATTTGACAGGATGTCAGATTAGAAGAAGGGTTTTTGTCTGGCTCCGCCCACCCTTTTCTAAGCTCTCCTATGAGACGTACAAAGAACCCTTCCACTACTGTGATCCGGCTTAGCTCTCTGGCCCACAAGTGCTGGCACACACAAGGCTGGCTGCCTCGAAGAGGCCTCTTGAACTTACTCAGAGCAAGGTGTGCTTGGAAGAACTAAATAGCCTGTTCAGACCAGAGAGGAATTCGGAGAGGAGCTAGGAAGCAGGCAGGCTGGGAGAAGAGCAGGAGCTTGGAGAAACTGATCACACTGAAGAGCGAAAGCTGCATCAGCAGATCCAGATGCAAAGACTTCCCCCACCCGGAGGCTGCAGAGGACTCCAGGCAACAGTCACAGTGTGGTACTGAAGTTGCTGTACCACGCTGAGGCCTGACTTTGGACGTGTTGCCCATATAAATTATAGGATATGTTTTGGATTATCTTTCCTCCTTTCCTCCCCAGTCCCTTTCTTTTTCTTTCCAGAATAGCATTTTCTGCCTTACTGTAACGAATGTGCCTAGTGCCTAGAGAGCCAATACCTTCTTTGGGGCTGTCACTGGATAACTGAGGTTTCAGTGTCCAGTTAGACGTGGCTAATCCTTGCAATGATAGTGGAAACATGTGTTTCATGAAGAGCAAAGATTTACAGTGTGTTCTGACCAAATATGGAAAACGGGCTTTTAAACTTTTGAAAAAAATTAAGAGATATTATGTAAAGCCACAGAAGAGCATAGAGGAATTAAGCCAGGAGATGGAGAAGAGAGGGGAAAAAGAAGGCAAGAAGGAAAGGCACCTCTCATTGGTCTCACTACTCTGCAGGCTTGACTCTCAATCACAATACTCAAGGGTTCTGTGGTGGTATGAATATGCTTGGCCCATGGGGAGTACTGTTAGGAGGTGTGGCCTTGCTGAAGGAAGCATGTCACTATAGAGGAGGGTTTTGAAGGCTTCTAGCGCTCAAGCTCCGCTGGATGAGGGAGAGTTAGTCTCCTTCTGGCTGCTTTCAGATCAGTGCCCTCTCCAGCTCCATATCTGCCTGGATGCTGCCACACTTCCTGCTATGATGATAATAGACTGAACCTTTGAAACTGTAAGCCAGTCCCAATCAAATGTTGTCCTTTATAAGAGTTGCCTTGGTCATGGTGTCTCTTCACAGCAATGGAAACCCTAACTAAAACATGTTCTAATTTTTTTATGGCAATATGGATAGTTCCTATAGCCTTCAAAGTTCTCTCTCCTCTCATCAATATACTATTTAAATAGTAATAGAAGAAAAAGAACAAGATAAAAGTCATCAAGGAAAATACAGTTATAGTTTCAACTTAGATACATTGTTCTTGATAATTCAGCATTGGGCCATGATGATGCCAGGCTTTATGAGCAGTAGGTCACAGCATGGGCTAATGGCTGGCTTTAAGAGCAGCAGGTCACAGATGAATGAATTTAGATAATTAAATGAGTGCAATCTGTAACACAGAACTCATCACCTCTTGGTATATGTGATTCTGAATTCTGTACATCAGGTGAAACAGCAGTCCTCCCCACAGGTGCTCCCAGACTGCTCAGTCTTAAAATGAGTCAATGTCAGAACAACAGCTTCTGTCACATCCTCACACGTGACCAGTTTCCACCTAGGCTCCCTCTGGCTACATGTACCCTTCCAAATGCACAAGGCTGGCCTGGAAGGACTCAGGACTCGCTTGAGCAATTCAGTGTTTCCAGGGAAAGCCTAAGGCTATGTTCTGCAGGTCTGAGAGGGGGTGGTAATGTCAGTGATCACTTCAACAAGGGGTAAAAAGTGCTGACACCTCACCGTCATTTGGTGAGCGAAGTCACCAAATGAGTTCTCATGAAAAACATTGCCAGTAGATCTATCCCCAGTGCACCAAGGTTTCAGAAAAGCATACAGAAAAGAAGACATATAGTGAGGAAAAGAAAATGAAGAGAACCCAAGTGTAGGACAGAAAAGGCAGCACAGCCCGACCTAGAACAAGACAATGAGTTTTCAGTTGCAATGCTCTGAGTTGAAGCTTTGTGCAGCTTGACTGAGGGTTACCTTGACAACCAATATGAATGGCGTTGTCTTGTATACGATGGAATAAGGAATCCCTTATCCACGTGGCTTTGAGTGTCTCTGGACCTTGGTGTCTTCCTCTGAGATATAGACATCACAAGGTTCTGTGGATTCCTTTTCCAGTCTGGAGATAGCACCCAGGACCTCCTGAATGGGAGGTAAGTGCCCTGCCTCATGGCTGGGGAAGAGTCATGAAATTCCAGATCGAGTATGACACATAGGACCCAGGGTACATGGCTTTTCCCTACTTTTACCCCAGATCCCCAATTTTATGGAAACTAGAAAGAGAACTTAAGTACATAAGCAAACCCACACCGAAAGGTAGATTCCCTTTCCATTTGAGTCATTTAAACTGAGTAGGTACTTGGGGAAAAAAAACAAAAAACTACAGTCCAACTTTCCCCACAGTTCAGGAGGAGGAGACGTGAAGGTAAGCTAGGCTTTAGTGGGATCTCTGAGTGGGAAGTCAAGTGGCCAAATGGGATAGGAAGGAACAGAGAAAGTCTAGGCCACTGTGGGGAGATGAAGAAATAGTCCCGAGTGATGTCATGTCAGCTTTGTTGTTTATATTTTGATCATCAGCATCTTGTGGTGGTAAACTACAAGCTCGTGGTGGTGGACACTGCCACCACAGGCACATGGGTAGTTTCTCTCCTTGGAGTACCCCTTTCCATCCGAGCCCTTCCAATTCTTAGAAACACTCAAGACACTTGTGTGTTGCTGGGGAACATTTCCTCGCCTCAGTCATTGAGATAAGGTGGGTATGTGGGTGTTTGTATTTCGTAGGAGGGGATAATGAGCGGCTGTGAAGTCAAGTAAAACAGGAGGAACCAGAAGAAGCAGAAAAATGGGAACTTCCTGAGGTAGATTCATAACTGACGAAGCACCCTATCACCTCGTGGAATAAATACTTAAGGTACTAAAGCCACGTGATCCAGACTCTCATTGATCAGGATTGTTCTTTCCCTCCCTTCATTCCGAATCAGCTCTTCTTCATTAACCAGTCCTTCCCCCTTTCCTGTTATCTCCCAAGAGAGGGAGTAAAGAGTGTAAGCGGACACATTGTGACACTGGGGCCAGCACGCTGGAAGTACAGTGCCACACACCTCAACACACGCTCTTACACAGTACCTGCTGCGATGGGATCACCTGAACAAGAGTTCTGCCCTCCTGCATCATTGTCTAAGTGCCTTACACTCAGAGCTCTGCCACATCCATTTCCTGAGACTTAGGGGAAGTCTGCCATCTGTGAGGACACACAGTGCCTCACTTTAGACTCTGAATTGACCCAGATCGAAGGCCCTACAGACTATACTCACTGTCTACCTGCTGAGAGCCAGTTTGAGACTTGCTGTCACTGCCTATTCTTGCAGACTGTTTTTGGAACTCTCTAGGCCCCAGAATTCCTTAAGCGGCTTCATCGGTGAGTGACTCACCTTAACTCCTGTCAGTCTGAAAAGCAAAGGCAGTGAGCACAAGGTACCTTCTCTCCTTGGGGTTCCTCTTCCCATCCGAGCCCTGGAAAGTCGCCCTTATCTTCAGGATCAGAGAGATGTTGATGACGTATTTCCGTTCGGACTCAAGCAGCTCCAGAGCCACAGTTTGCCTTTTTGCTTTAAAACAAACCCAAGGGGATTTTTTGTTAAGCCACGCCCTTCTGGACACCAAGCCAGGCAAGGAGGGATAAAAACAGATGGAAAAGCTCAGCTGGCTGTGTGTCCCTAGCATGCAAAAAGGCCTAGGCTTCAGCTCCTGCACCAGAAAACCAGGCTTGGTGGTGCACAGTTATTATCTGGGAGTTGAAGGCAGGAGGATCAGAAGTCCAAAGTCATCTTCAGCTACTTAACCAGTTCAAGGCCTACCTGGGACCCTTGAGACAAAAAACAAAGAAAAAAAAAGAAGTGAAGTAAGGAAGTGATAGAAGTGAGGAGAGGAGAGAAGAAGGGAGGGAGGGAGGAGGGAGAGAAGGAGGAAGAAGGGAGGTCAAGCAGGCAGGCAAGGGTATTTGGAAAAGAGGAAAACAGATTGGAGGTATGAGATTCATCCAGCGAACCAAAGGACCCAGAATCACGAGTCTGCAGACAGAGTCCTCACTAAGAAGCAGAAGAGGCTGAAGGACTAGAGACTTGGGTAAATGAGGCAAATCTGAATAAATTGTGAGAGCTTCCAGATAACATTTGCAGACCTGGTGGCATCCTGCCTTCACGAAATGGGAGAAGCTGCATGCAGGAAGCCCTAGCCTGAGCTAAAGATGAGGGCAGAGTGAGGAGTTGATGAGAGAGAGTCACCTTGGTCTTCACATCCTAGAGTGTCAGCAGCCAGGTTTAAACATGTACCCTGCCACCCGATACACTGAACTTCCAAAGTAGGACCAGGACTCTAAGACTTTGATGTGAAGGGATCACTTACCTGCATGTAAATTTTCTACCTAATTAGCATACCTACAGTGAAGCTTACTGCTGACAAGCCTGGGCAATACAAACTTCCAGGTTACTTACAAGGGGGATCTTCCTTCTTTCCTTCCTTCCCAACTTCCTAACTTCCTTCCTTCCTTCCTAACTTCCTCCCTTCCTTCCTTTTTTCCTTCCTCCTTTCCTCCCTTCCTTCCCTCCTAACTTCCTTTCTTCCTCCTTTCCTTCCTAACTTCCTAACTTCCTTTCTTCCTTCCTTCTTCCTTTCCTTCATTCCTAACTTCCTTCCTTTCTTCCTAACTTCCTTCCTTCCTTCCTTCCTAACTTCCTAACTTCCTTCCTTTCTTGGTGTAATCTTTCTTAAACACATAAACAATTAAGGTTTCTGAGACATTTGAATAATATTATACCATAAAAGAGAGAAAAGAAATACACGAATGTATGTGAAAATTAAATCTTTGTCAAAAGCCATCTAGAAAAGACGAAGACACACAAGTGAATTTTCTGGGGCTGCATGAGCTCTAAGAATGCAGGGTCCCTCGAGACTTCATCCCAGGATGGCTTCTCACTGCTGATATGCCTTTCCTGTCACTATTACACAGCCTAATGTTTCCTGGGCATCAGCAGATTTCCTGCAGATTGATGTGAATATGAACTCTCAGGTAGTAATGCTATGTAGACAAATTGATGATTTTATAATTCCTGATAATGATTTTAAATAACTCCTAAATTTATACAAGTAATTTCAAGCCCTCTATAGAAGAAAAGCTGCAAATAGAGCTCTGTAAACCTTCATGTGTCACTGGCTAATTGCAGTGAAAAGAAATCAGGCTTGGAACAAATTACAATCAAGAAAAAAACATTCTAAGTTATCTGTGAGACCATTATCTAGTACCTAAAGGTCACAAACTGGGAGTGAACAATTTATTGTATGTGCAAGAACAGAAAATACAATATTAACTAGTTTATAAAAAACTTCAAAATAATAAGACACAAGGCAGATGACTTTTCTCTTGACAAAACCGTGCTAATTTGTGACATAAAAATTACTGCTTTAGGACTGAAGAGATGACTCAGCAATTAAGAGTACTGACTGCTCTTCCAGAAGTCCTGAGTTCAATTCCCAGCAACCACATGGTGGCTCACAACCATCTGTAATTGGATTGGATACCCTCTTCTGGTGTGTCTGAGGAGAACCACAATGTACTCACATACATAAAATAAATAAATCTTAAAAAAATATATTGCTTTAAACTTAAAATGAACTTATGGGGCAAGTAGCAGATAATAAATGTTAAGTCAAATACTAGTTTTCATGGAACGACATAAACAATTCTGCCGTGTAACTCCTTAAGTATTATTCATCTATGGCATAAATTAATGCCTTAAACTTACTCCGAACCTATTGGAATTTAGAAAATCATGTAACCAATTATCCTGCTGTAATGGTTCTACCTGGTGTGTTTGAGGAGAATCACAATGTACTCACATACATGAATAAATAAATCTTAAAAAAAATATTGCTTTAAACTTAAAATGAACTTATGGGACTAGTAGCAGATAATAAATGTATGAGGTAATGTTTTAGAGAAAGTGTAAACTCTGAGAACAGCAATAAAGCAACAGGGCCACTCTCTACAGCGTCAGCTAGAGTGAGTGCTTTCTACATGCCTCAGTTTTCTCTCTTCCTTGTTTCATTCTCTCTTTCTTTTCTTTTCTTTTCTCTCTGGTTCATGAAGAGTTAACAAACTCCAAATCTCTGGCCTGGCCAGCAAGGGGCCCCAGAGAGAAAAGAGCCCTAGCAATTAAGCCTTTTTTATTCTTAATCCCCTGCTGCTAACAGCAGGAGTAATTACCAGAAGCCAGCTGCTTTTGGCCTTAGAATAGCAAAGAGTTAAAGAAGAGAAAAGAATAGCCAAAGATAAAGCAACTTTGGGACCTGATCCTGACTCCATACCCCTTCACTGCCTCCCCCAGGGAAACCCTGTGATGCACGGCAAATCTTACAATTACTATCCCCAAAAAGATATGCAAAATATTCTAGCCATTTAAAAATTACTGGATGCTATTTTAAGAGAAGAAACTCTTTGACATTTGAAAAAAAAAAACACAGAAAACTTTAAGAGTAGATCAAACCAAAGACACCTCCCTTCACCCTCAGGAGAAGCCAAATGCAGAAGAGAAATGTGCTTTGAAGAAAAATTTGGCCCATGAAAAAATGAAACCAGGGATCCTAACATTAAATTAGAAACTTCAAAGAAAAGGGAAAGTATAGCTGAGATGATATTGCAAAATTAATAGTGGAGGGGTGGGCACACGCATCCCAGGACATGTGTTACCGAAGGTGGCTCCTTTATTCTCTGCATAAATGATTAAAAAAAAATCATCTTAAGGACCACCACATCCTGGTGAAGTTGTAACACTTTGGGTATAAAGAGAAGACCCTAAAAGTTACCAGGTAGAGAGACCAGCAAAATGGCTCAGAGGGTAAAGGCATTTGCTACTAAGCCTGAGGACCTGAGTTTCACACACACACACACACACACACACACACACACACACACACACACACACACACACCTACCTGGTAGAAAGACATGATAGTAACAGAACGTTACTTTGTAACATTCAAAGAACTAAAGATGTGAGGAATGTTGTGCTCTCCAATGACAACATTCCAAACTGAAAGACAATGGAAGAACAGCTTCACACCCATAAGAGAAAATGACTTTCTTTCAAACCAGGATGACAGCATTGTAATGGGCCACAGTTGGAGTAAGGTGTCTGTGGTCTCTAAGCAAAATAAATACAAAGATATAATGATAAAAAAAGATATATATGATAGAGTTTTTGTTACACGGAGAAAAACAAAAATCTCAGGACTGCTTGCAAACTGCCATGTGGTACTAGAATCAAACTCTGGAAGAGCAGCCAGTGCTCTTAACCAGGAGCCATCTCTCCGTCTCTCCAGCCCCGGATTATGGAATTTTAAAATATGTTGGGATGGGGAAAATGGTTCAGTGATTAAGAGCACTGACTGCTCTTCCAGAGGTCCTGAGTTCACTTCCCAGCAACCACATGATGGTGACTCGCAACCATCTGTAATGGGATCTGATGCCCTCTTCTGGTGTGTCTGAAGACAGCTACAATATCCTAACATACATAAGAGAAATAAATAAATCTTTTTAAAAGTATGAAGACATTCAGTGTGGTTAATAAAAAAGAATAAGCTACTGAGTGACTTACATGCAACAATGTAGACGAATCTCAAAAACACATAGTGAGAGAAAGAGACTAGGCACAAAAGAATACATAGAGCATTATCCTGTGGGACCTTAATGAGACGTGTTGCCACGCCCCAGGTTCTATCCTGACTCCGCCTAGGCAGTCACCTGCCTGCAGCCACACTGTCCCCGCCTTCTGGTTACCTGACCACCCAAACTCACTATAAATAACACCCCTCAGCGCGTGTTCTCTCTCTCCCCGCCTGTTCTCTCCCGGCCCTCTCTTTGTCTATCTCTCTGTCTTCTCCCCTTTCCACGTGGTCATGGCTTCTCTTATCTATTTTCTTCTCTTTCCTTATCTTTCTATCTCTTTTCTCTTACTATTTTCTTAATAATAAAACATCAAAGCTATGGGCCGCCTCTTATTAAACTCGCCACACGGAGCTAGCTGGTACGCGCTGTCTGAGACTCTGGGATTCAGCTAAGCAGACAGTCTGAGCACAGGTAACACGCAGAGAGATCCGGGATCTCTCTGCGCCCCCCACAAGCCATGCGCGGGACCTGAGGGCGGTGTGACCGCCCGCTCCCGGTTAGGCCGAGGCAAGCGTGCATCTTGCCTGTTTCCCCAAAACCCCCCTGCGGACCCGTGTCCTCTTGCGTCCTTTGCATATGTACGCTGCCTTGGCCCTAGAGCGGGCCCCGCCTGGCGTGTGCCCCTGTGTCCGTGCACGCCAGGCCCCGCGCCTTTCTTTTTTTCCCCACATTAACCCATTCATGGAAGTTCAAGAACAGATGCAACGTTACAGTAGTCAGAGTGGTTCTTTTCCTAGATGTTGACTAAAATGAAGCATGAGGTAAATTCTCAGCATAGCAGAAATATATGTTGATCTTGACAGTGATTCCAGACAATTTTTATATGGAAAAAGTCGAGCTGAGAGAAAATCAGTTCTCCTTATGGGTGTGGCCCGCAGGGGACTGGCATTGTTCCAATGCCCTAGATCTTATGGGCAACACAAATTGGATTATTTTATTTTATAGAAACAACACAAAATGAGGAAGCAATTTTTGTGTACAGGAAACAGAGGGTAGAGAATGAGGAGCTGGATCTAGGAGGAGTTGGGTGATGTGGTAAATATAATGAAAAGAAGAATTAATTAGAAATTCCTTATAGTCATAAGCTGAGGCCCACAAAGTTGCTCAGGGGTTATAGCACTGGCCACACAAGCTTCGTGTTCACACAATAGCCTACACTACTACACATACACATAAAAATACACACATACACATTAAAACATTTTTAAGTTTTAAGTGTGAATTTTAATCTGTAAATAAACTTTAGACAAAGTATTATTTATAAAAATAGTATGAAATATGAAGCAAGTTGTGATGGTGTGGGTGAAAATGGCCCAAAGGCTCATGTATTTGAATCCTTGGTCCCCAGTTGATGGAACTGTTTGGGAAGGATTGGGGTTATGGCCTTGGTGAAGGAGATGTGTTACTGGAGGCAGACTTTGATATTTCAAAGGTCTCATGTGATATTTCTCTCTCTCTCTCTCTCTCTCTCTCTCTCTCTCTCTCTCTCTCTCTCTCCCCACCCCCCTCAGCCTCATGGTTGTAGGTCAAAATGTAAGCTTTCAGCCATGCCTTTGCTCCAACATCATGACCTCTATCCCTCTGAAACCAGAAGCCAAATTAAATTATTTCTTTTATCAGTTGCCTTAGTTTTAGTGTTCTATCACAGCAACAAAAAGAAATTAATGCACAAGTAACAAGATAAGCTGTCAAAAAGAGTTCAAAGCGGTTGTTAAGGCTTCTTGTTCATAATTTTAAAAAGCATTTAATTCTATTTAATTTTTACATATTTGTTTAAGAATAATATTTATTTATTTTTGAGAAAATTACCCCTACCCCAGTGTGGAAAACGCTACTGTCAGTATTTACTCCTCATAGAAGGAAAGGACAGAGAGAAAGGAAATGAGGAAGAAAGGCAGGAAGGAGGCCGTTGAAGGGTTTGATGTTGTGGCAGTCCATCAATAAATGATTGGCTGACTAAATAGATCATCTCCAAGAACCTTAGTTTTTGTTTGTTTGTTTATTTTCTGAAGCACTACAATACAGAATGTCATAAACACCCAGGATCAAGGTGGTACCAGCATATGTGACCCACACTAAATCTCTTCACCTCTGTAGGCTTTAGAGACTTCATCCTGAAAAGACACAAGGTGGAGTCGCATGTCTATTCTGTCTACACTGCCCAGGTTCTGGTCCTTCTGTCAGCCTCATTCACAGCACTTTCTTTTATACCCCGATCCATACCCTCCCAGGACTTACCAGCTAAAGAGGTTTCACATAAAACATTTTCCAGGGAGCTGTGTCTGCCCTGGCCAGCATCCTTCAGTTTATCTGGATGATCTTTTGTGACATATTCCTCGCCCCATTCTTTGCCATCCTTAGGCTGTCTCCACAGGCCAGATGTGTGATGGCTCTTGGACTGGATCTCAGCTGAGAGAGAAGGCTTAAGGTTTTCATCTGATTCTGGAGTTGTTGGGTTCACTCCTGAAAAACAATGCCTGCTAGACAAAACCTTCCTTTAAAAAAAACAAAACCAAACACCTTTTATTCTTCTCTCACACCCCAACTGTAGTTCCCCCACCCTCCACTCCTCCCAGTCCTCCCTGCGGCTCCTCTGCTCCAGATCCACTCCTCTGTTTCCCTTAAAATAAGGAGCAGGCCCCCCAGGGATATTCACTGACATGGCCCAACAAAATACAGTAAGACTAAGCACAAAACCTATACCAGAGCTGGACAATATATCACGGCAACCCAGTAGAGGAAATGGGTCCCAGGAGCAGGCAAAAGAGTCAGAGACAGTCCCACTCCCACTGCTCTAAGCCCACAGGAAGACCAAGCTAGGCAGCCATAACACAAATGCAGAGGACCTAGCTCAGACCCACCCTGGCTCACTGATTGTCACTGTGAACCCCTGTGAGCCCTGCTCATAGTTGAGTCTGTGCAACTTATTCTTGTGTGGTTGACCCCTTTGAACTTTCTTTTTGACAAAGAAAATAGTATTTGTTACTAACTGTTAACTAATATACTGCTAGATGGGTACCTCATCTCTAAAAGACAATTAAGGGTTAAAAGTGACCCAAACTGTAAGGCGTCACCTTTCTCTCTCTTTTTCTGGCCCATGTGTCCTCTAATTTGTTTTTATACATAGATTCTACAAAATAAGTTAGCTTTTAAAAATCCCAGCATATTAGTACATACCCATAATTTCAGTATTTGGGAGATGGAGGCAGGAAGATCGAGAGTTCAATGTCATTACCCTTACCTTCACAAAACGTTCAAGGCCAGCCAAGCTACGTGAGACTGGGCCTCAATAGACTAGACTAGACTAGACAAATTATACCAACACACTAACTAAAAGTTAAAGCAGCACATTTGACTCCCTGTATCTGCTTGCTTCCAGGGCAGCATGGCAGGCACCTGCAGCTGTTAGGAGGACGGACAGAAAGGAGAGAGGGAAGGACACCAATGACACCTGGTGGTGACAAGGGGTATTTCATTTGGTATTTAGTCCCTTTATCCTAGGATGCTAAGTTGGAAGAAGAGGAAAGAAGAATGGAGGAAAGATTAAATAATGCATAAATTCTGGTGAATTATCAATTAAGTAAATTTTGGATTAAACTATAAAGTATGTGAGACAAGAAAAATTTGTGCTGTGGAGTATTACCCTGTGAGACTTCAGCAAATGTTAGCTTATTAGTAACTGGAATGAGAAAGAACTAAGAATGTTGATTTATTGTTCTAAAAATGTACCTGCTCTCCTCTCTCCTCGATTTAAATGATTCCCTGCACCAGCATGTGTGTAGGAACATAAGTGAAAAGGATGATCACTCTTATCTGGTTTTATGATTTAAATAGGAAGTGTCCTCTGAAAGGTCCGGGATGGAAGGCATGGTCCTGAGGCAAGCAGCAGTAAGAATGGGAAGTGGATGGATAGGGGGGCTCCGCCTCTCTGGTAGATTAACCCAACAGTAGATTCCGTCTTTTAGTATTTGGAAATGGTAAAACTATGAAAGGCGGGGCATATTTGGGAGAAACTGGTCACTGGGGATATGCCCTTGTCATGTGTGCCTTGTTCTTGTCCCTTCCGATTAACCGCTCTGCCTCCTGGATGCCATGGAGAGAGTAGAACCTTCCACCACAGGCCTCCCCTGCTGCTCTGCTCAGCTCGCGTCTGCAGCAATGAAGCAAGCTGACCTTGGACTGGAGCCTTTGAAACCAGGGACTGAAATAAACGTCTCCTTTAAGTGTTTTTTGTTTTTCAGGTATGTGTCACAGTCAAGAGAGTGATTAACATGTCTGAGTCCTTTTCTGCTTGGCTTGGGCCTGGCTGAGTAGCACGAGGAAGGTGCCTAGACTGTTTAATTGGCTTAGCAGGCAAAGTGTTTGCCTTTCCCGTCCAATAACCTGAGTTCAATTCCCAGAAACCCTAAAGGTGGAATGTGAAAGGTGGCTTCACCAGTTGTCCTCTGACCTCCACCCCTGCGCAGTAACATGTGCTCACGTACGTACATTCACGCGTGTGCACACACACATTGTACATGCACATAAAAATAAAAACTAAACCAAGAGGAGCCACTCACCAGGGCCCATCATTCCCTTCACATTGCCATCTCCTACATGAACAGATCTTGACTCTTGGGCTGCAGAGAAAGGAAAACTTTATTCGGCATCCATTCTACCAACATGGATCAAGCACCTTCTATGACCCAAGAAAAGAACAGTCTCACAGATTTTACAGTTTCATCACAGATGAGAGAGACAGAACAGGGGTCAATGCAGGATAGTGGGGCCAAAGCTAATTTCTCAACTACTAAAGATGGTCATAAGTGATATCTATTCAAACAACTAAGAATCCAATAGGTTTGATCCAGCACAGAAAGGGGTTGGCCCTCAGATGTTCAGAACAAGAATAAGTAGGGATTAAGAAGTACAATTGCATTTTAAAAATCTTCTTCAAGATTTCTTAGGCTAGAAGAGTGCAGGAGATTCCACAAAATAGCATTTTCAAGGGTTGAAGAGATAGCTCAGGAGTTAAGAGCACTGTGGTTTTGAGTTCCATTCTCAGCACTGTGCACAGCCATCTCCAGTTCCGGGGTATCCATCTCCTGCTTCTAACTCCCATATGCACCAGGCACACCTGTGTTACACATACACACATGTCGGCAAAACATTAATACATATAAAATGAAATCAATAAATCTGAAAGAGTGTTATCTCATATCTTTAAATAACATTTCAAGCTTTTCAACTATAAGGTATATGAGTGAAGCTTCACAACAGAGGACCTACATAACCAGGCTAGCTTTTAGAATGAAGGGTAGAGAAGACAGTTCCGAGATTAAGAGTACACGTCACTCTCACAGAGGACCCGAGTTCAATTCCCAGCACCCACACTGGGTGTGTTACAAATGCCTGTAACTCCAGATCCAGGAAGAGTTGATGTCTCTGCTGCACTTTCAGATAAGTACCCACACAGACACATATACATAGTTTAAAATAATTAAAACAATTTAAAAGAAAGAGAGAGAGAAAGAGAGAGAGAGAGAGAGAAGAAAGAAACTAAGAAACAAAGAAAGAAAGAAAGAAAGAAAGAAAGAAAGAAAGAAAGAAAGAAAGAAAGAAAGAAAGAAAGAAAGAAAGAAAGAAAGAAAGAGGGTTAGCTATTTGTGGTAAATAGCAAGATGGCTCTGCAGTTTTCCTACCCTACGCTGTGATTGGTCCTGCGAGTGATGCTGGACTTAGTGATTATCTTCTGAGGAATAGAACAAGGCAGGAAGGATGAGCTGCTTCTCCAAAGAGTAGGTAATGCAAAGCTACAGCTTTTGTTCTGAAGATTCTGTTAGACCACACTCCCTGGGGGAAGCAGGTACCATGTGGGAAAGGCCCATGTCACAAGGACTGCCACACATGTGCATAATTCTGGAAGAAAGTGTCCTCTGAGTACAGCCTTCACATGGCGTAACAGGCTTGGCCAGCACCTCAGTGGCAACCTACCTCAGGAGAGACCTCAAGTGGGTGGTACCCAGGTCAACTGTGCACAGAGAAACCTAGGTAATGAATGTTTGCTGCTTGGAGCTCCTGAATTTAAGGTAACAGACAAGAGTCACACCAATTGTGCCATTGAAAAAGAATAAACCAACATTTTTGAAGGTTTGATCCTTTAATTCTGAATTTTTATATGAACTACCAAGTATACGAATGATGTCGTAGTAAAGGCCACACCCCAAACTTTTTACAGCAGCGTAGTACAAGCTATGACTATGTCTCTATGTCTCTATCACAAGGCAGGAAAGAGAAGTTGCCAGTGAGCAGATCATTTAAATCCAGCTGGTGAGACAGCTCAGCAGAGAAAGTTGCTCACTGTAATTGGTGGACAATTTGAATTTGATCTGGAATTCATAATGGAAAGAGAGAACCCACAGTAAAAAGTGGCTAACCTCCATACCCAAGCTGTGGCACACACTCACTTGAAGTCTCTCTCTCTCTCTCTCTCTCTCTCTCTCTCTCTCTCTCTCTCTCTCTCTCTCTCTCTCTCTCTCTCTCTCTCTCACACACACACACACATACACTATGCATAATGCATACAAACTAACAATAATAAATAAAACATTTTAGATAAGTAAACGCATGTGGGCACTGCAATCATCTGGGTTAGCTGTTTTCAGTGGATTTAAAATAAAATCTCATGGTTGCATTCCAGTTTAAGATGACTGTCACCTGTTGTGTCAAGATGCACAAATATGCTTTGTAAATCTAGTTTTTAAGAGTCTATCATGGGGGATGGAGAGATGGCTCAGCGGTTAAGAGCACCGACTACTCTGCTGAAGGTTCCAAGTTCAAGTCCCAACCACATGGTGGCTCACAACCATCTGTAATGGGATCTGATGCCCTCTTCTGGAGTGTCTGAAGACAGTTACAGTGTACTTTATAATAAATAAATAAATCTTAAGAGTCTATCATGTGGACCGGGCAGTGGTGACACATGCCTTTAATCCCAGCACTTGGGAGGCAGAGGCAGGTGGATTTCTGAGTTTGAGGCCAACCTGGTCTACAGAATGAGTTCCAGGACAGTCAGAGCTACACAGAAAAACCCTGTCTCGGGGGCTTGGTGGGGGAGTCTATCATGTGAATACACACAGCTGCCCCAGACCTGGTACTGACCTGAAGTCTACCCTGAGCCTGTCTTGGGCTCTCCACCTTCATGGTCATCTTGATTCATCTTACTCTTCACAATGTACAGTGAAGACGAGAGGGCCACCGATGGAGCCCCCTTCCAGATGGATCAAGTCACTGTCCACACATACAGCTGCCAAAAGACATGCTCATATGTACAGGCAAATGACCAATAGCCAAGTAAGTCTGGACTCAGTAGTTCACCAAACGAAAGCCACTCACCTTAGAATTTGCATTCGGTTATTCATGACATGCTTACTGTCTAGGCATCAGTAAAGCACATTCATTGTTCCTGAGCTGTGAGGACAGGGAATCAGCAACCCTGCCATTGAGCTGTTTACATTTGATTAAAAAGTCATTGACACTACCTTTTGAGGACTTTCTATACACAACTAAAACAAGGAGGGGGAGGGAGAAAAGGAGAGGGAAAAAGAGAGAAAGAGATTCAAACTACATTAATTTCTACATTCATTTTTCTGTACATAGGTACTTTGTTGGACACTCTTGAGAATATAATGATGTAGCAAATTTTGTCTTGTTTTGTTGGGTTTTTTTCTGATTCGAACACAGGTCCAGAATCACAGTCCTTGAATTCTCCTTTGGTACTGCCAGCACGACACCTCGCCACATCTTTACACTCAGGATGTGGTTGGCAACTGTCTCAGCTCACAGACAGCACCAACCTGGCTCTCAGAGAAACATGGGTGGCTAATTACAGTAACAATAGATAACTATTTAGAGTGACTCTTTTGAAAATCCAGTTCTCTTATGGTTAGTATAATATTGAGTGCACTAAATTATTTTTAATCTAATTGACACTTAGAAGCAGTGTCAAAATTAGTATTTTCCACAAAGAGAAAACAGTAAAACTTGGCAGTCTCTCAGAAACCCTGAGGTCATCTGGTGCCTTCTCCACAAGCAAAGTGCTGGGCAAAATAGCAGCATTGTATTTTCTTCCAAGGAGGAAGGAGGATGTGAGTCTGTTCCCACTTTTCCTCAAACCCTAGAAAAGGGAGAAAGATGTGTGGTTAATCCCCCGAGGTTTATGAGCTGTACCTTTTTCATAGGTCTGAGAAGGCAACATGTTGGTGAAGTCTTCACTGGGGAGACCGGGCTCAGGGACATTGATGGAGCGGAAGGGGCTTCCTTGCGTAGGCGCAGATGCAGGCGAAGATACAGGCCCGGCCTGTGCGCCATGTTCTTCCTTTTGTGCTTTCCTAGCAAAGGAGACAACGCAAAGGACTTTGGTTCTTAATCTGATTGATTAGGAAAGGCGCAATTCAGAATAATACCAGAGAATGAATTTTTAGGTTGAACTATATAAATTTCCATTTATTTATTTATTTATTTATTTATTATTTTTTAATGTGCAGCCAAGGCACAAACAGGTTGAACTATATAAATTGCCATTTTATTTTATAAATTATAAATGGCTAAAGCCAAACAATTTGTATAGTTCAACTTTATTCACCAACTTTAAGTATTATAAATCACATCTAATTGTGATATTTTCATTCTTATTTTTCTATTACTGGCTTCCCTGTCAATAGGATCCTTGATTTTGTTTTGATTTTCATTTGTGATCCTGGGTCTCACTATGTAGCCCTGGCTAGCCCCCCAGGTTTGTAGCATAGACCCTATCACATAGACACTTCTGCCTCTGCCAACTGCTAGGATTAAAAGCATGGCCACCATGCCTGGCTCTTATCAGGGTCTTTAAAGTTTGCAGTGTTGAGTATTTGCTTGGGATGATTTACATTCTCTTAACTCAATCGCAAAGTACCAGGAAACAGTAGCATTTTTCCCAGAAAAACGTCACCATAACCTGTTTTCCAGGCTCAAACAACTGTGATTCCCATAACATACCAATGAAGACTGAAACTATTTACTGGTGAACATTGACTTGTTTCTACCTGTTTGAGGCACTGACTAATTTTTTTCAACTACCCAAGTAAAATAACAGCAACACTGGAGAAACTGTGGAAAGTTTTAAAACAAAGGAAAATCACTGGTGTCCCACATTTTTAAAACAGCAATCACCCTCTTCCTAGTTATAAATTTACATGGCTTTACATCTAAAAACCAAACCATGTACATTGCATATCATTTTAATTTCATGTCATATCATGTTAAATATATTTTCCCATGAAATGCTATCATCCATTTTATACTAACCATTTTTCCACTTATACATGTGTTTGTATGTTTGCATGCATGTGAACACATATATGTGGATATGTATTCACGCATGTGGAGGCCTGGAATTGAGGTTGCAAATAATCCTCCATTACTCTTCTACCTGATGCCCTTGAGGCAGGGTCTTTCAATCAAACCCAAAGCTCACCAATACGATGAGTTCCCTGGCTAGCTTACATCATAACATTTATGTGGGTTCTAAAGATCCAAGCTCTGTTGCTTTTATGGATTTGTGGTGTGTTGGGATTTTTGTTTGTTTTGTTTTGTTGTTGTTTGCATTTGTGTGTGTGTGTGTGTGTGTGTGTGTGTGTGTGTGTGTGTATACATGCCCATTCACCTACAGAAGCCAGAAAAGGTTGTTGGATCCCCTGGAGTTGGAGTTCCAGGAATTTGTGAACCACATGATGTGGTTCTGGGAACTGAGCTCTGTTTCTCTGTAAGAGCAGCCAGTATTCTTGACTATTGAGTCATCTCTCCAGCCCCAATGTTAACCAGGAATCTATGCCTTCATCCCTTCCAGCACACGCTGCTCTGTCCTACTCAGGAGCCCACTCCTTACGTGCTAATAGCTGGAAATTTTCTCAGGGCTTCTGGGGAAGAGCCACTGCCTATGGGTTTGCCCTGAAAGAATATTTTTAAGATACTCACTTGGCTTTAACCTTTCGGGATTCTCTTCTCTTCTCCTGCTGAAGTTGTTCGATTTTCTGCTGCATTTCTTCTTGCTTGGAAGTGATGGCCTGGATCATGGACATTGCATTGCTCAGCTCTTCCTACAATGCAATAATTGCTACATTGTTACACTGGTACATGGCGTCAGAGAACATAAAGGCAGGTCTCCCTACAATGCAGTAATTGCTACATTTTACACTGGTACATGGGGTAAGAGAACATAACAGCCAGTCTCCCTTAAGCCTTTACCTAGTTGCATACTTTTGAGTAAATGGGGAATGAGAGGCAAAGTATGCTTTCATTGTGGTCTCTAATTTCAACACAAAGCTCAGAAACTGCAAACCACTTGGGTAGGGGTAGCTATTGTTTCCTATGACTAACAAATGACTCAACATTCTTATCCTTGGCAGCTGTAAGAAAAGGCAAATTTCCTGCTTCTGGTATCGGGATCAACATACTCTTTTCATCAGGGAAATGAGAAGCTCCCACCTTGAAGTAGTTTAATGAATTCTTCATCTCGGTGACTTTCTCTTCCATGGAACATCTGCAGCTCTTGACCTTCTCTTCCAAAGCGTATTCTCCATGTTGGATCCGTGTCAGCTCCTGCATTGCTTCTGTGAAGCCAGTTTTCAGTTCCGAGGCCAGGGCCTGCAGCTAAACAATTCGGAAAGAGTGAACTTGGCTGGCTATAAGTTTTTATAAGTGGCACCAGTAGTAACCCCTTGAACTTGTCCTTTCTTTGAGAACACAAGCTCTTGAAAACTCTCCTGGGCTTTGTTTACCCAAGCTGGAATCTTTAAAGTGACTCTGCCCCTAGTCGTCCAGGGCAAAGGTCACTGAAAGGTGTACTGAAGCTTGACAAGCAAGAATAAATCGCAATGGGTTCAGGTCGTCATGCACGCTGCCATTACAAAAGAGCCCTTGACACAAGAATGAGGTTGAAACTGGGAGGTGATGACTGTATGTGTGTACATACAATCACACAGACATACATACATGCAAACAATCAAAATATTAAAAATAAATATTTTTAAATAGGAAAACAAATAAATATTAGTAAGAATTTCTTTGAAAATAAAAAAAAGGTTTTGTTTTTTTTTTTCTTTCTTATGTTTTGACAGAAAAAGAAGTGATGACGTTTTTCATAATGAGCTTTGCTCCATGTGTTGGTGGTGACGAGAGCCGTTTATCAGCAGTCAGCCAGGGTGTGTGGGAAGCACTGTGGAGATAGTGATAGAGTCATGGGGTACAAATCCTAAACTTTCTCGAACAAGGATGAAGAACATAGGTAAACGGGTTAACCTCTGGGTAGCGGTGTGCTCTTCTGTAGAGTAATTACAATAATGACACCTCTTTCTCAGGACTGTCTGGAGGATGAAATTCGTGAATGTAAGTGAAGATACCCCCCCATCCCATATGCAGGCCTGGTAAAGAAGGGCTCCAAATTTTTAAATCATTTCTTCTTCAAGTGGTAAACCAAAAAGCTAAACACAAACAGAAATGTGGAGAAATGGAACACTTCTAAAGATCTGTTTTATTTATAGAGCAAATATCAGAGGCACTCCCACAGAGACTAAATTAAGATAATAGTAAGATGACCTTGTTGTCTTGATTTTATAATCTGATTAGACATAAACCTCTTAGGCCCATATCTCTCTACAAAACAGAAATGTTCAGAAGGCTTATTCTGTCATTTAAAATACCATGTCTGGAGAGATGGCTCAGAGTAGTTCAAAGCACCTTCTGTTCTCTAGGAACACGAAGCTTGGCCACCTGCACCCACTGCTCACAGCTGCCTGTGATGCCATCTCCAGAGCTGAAGCCCTCTCTGCTGGCCTGCTGGGGCACTGTGCTCATGCACGCAAATCCACACACATATAAATATAATTTTAAAATAAGGATTTTTAAAATGTCTACCAAGTCCAGGCACCTTGACAATCCACATGAGTGTCTCTACACAGGCAAACTTCTAGACATTTCCAAAGCCAACTCATCCAAATGATCCCAACCTGCTCTGCTGCCCAGTGCCTGCCCTACACCACATCTGTCAGATACAGATGTTTGGCTTCTGCTGTTTTCACAAATGGCTTCTTCTAGGACTGGGAGTAGGGAGAAATAAGAGGAACCAAAGCGACTGCTCTGCAGAGAACAAGCCGAGTCTGGAGCAGTCAGAGCGGGGGCTGCGGAGCAGCACCAGCGACCAGCTTCCCTTCCAGTCCTTCTTGGTGGTTTTTATTGCCATCTGTATGCACACATGATTCTGGGGAGTGAACGCAGGCATGTGGAAGTCACATGACAACACTGTGGAGTTGGTTCCCTCCTCTCACCTTTACATGGGTTCGAGATTTGAAACTAGGGTCACCAGGCTTGGGTAGCAAGCTCCCTTCCCAATGAACCATCTCACCAGCCCCTCATTCCAAGTATTTTAAATGAATCTTTGAGATTCATTTAAATCTTCTGCAAAATCTGTGCAGAGTTTACAACTGGAAGAAGGCAGTGTGGCTTTTATCACAGTGCCCTGAGATGCTCCTATTGCCGCCTTGGGGAGTGGGGAGGAGGGAGGAGGAGAAGAAAAGGGAACACTCTCCAGAGCAGATGGGTGTTATCAGGGCTGCCCAAGGTGGACATGTGATTTTCCTCAGAAGCCAAAAGATAACAGCAGAGACAACAGAAAAGTCGAAAGAACTTTTCCTCAGCTAGAGAACCCCAGCTCTCAAAAACTTTAAAATTCAGACACATTCTCTGATGACCATATACAGGGACTCTAGGAATTGCACAACTGTTTCGGAGTCTTTGCACATTTTCTCCCCACGTGCTTGAATGAAGTAGACCTGCATCCTCTAAGCAGCATCAGAACCCAGATCCAAGGAGGGGAAGGCGCCATGTGAGCACAGCCACGTGCCTGAGGTGAGGAGTCACATGTGAGACGTCTGGGATCTTCAAGCCATCTTCAACTATAGGCAGATTGGTCTTGCATACTAACCTGACCATGGGCATAAAACCCCTTGGAAGACTCGGTCTAAATGTGGTGATCTCTGCAGCTCTCTGATTGGACAGCCCACATTCCTGCCCCACGGCTTAGAACCAAGTCTACCTCGTGCTCCAGCGAGCTAAGCACATTCCTCATCTCATAAGCTGATCTAGAGAGGTTACGATCTCTCCATCCTGCCACTGGAGACGGGCTCCTGCTTGAAGCAGGTTCAGAGGAGACTTGAACTTCAGAACCTAGGATTCCACAGAGGGCATCTTAGAAACCGGAGAGAGTCCATGTTCTTCCTAATTACTGCTCTTGATTTCCACTTCTCAATTTTCTTCCTTTCTCGACTTCTTAACTCTTCACAAGATGATGCCAGTAGACATCTTCCTCTTTTTTTTCCATCAAACATCTCTTGAACCTCAAACTAAATGTTCATGAATTCCAACTTGTATTTTACAAAGCCTTCCCATCTCTCTCCAACATATTACCAAGGTTGGGAGTGGTGCCTTAGGAACTTTGTTAAACTCATTAATGTCAAGATTTGAGAAACTTCCACAAGTTATGCAAAATTCCTAAAATCCCTGATGCTATATGAGCAAGATCCCAAATGTCTTGGGATTCCAAAGATACCAAAGAAATTGTTTTGCGCTTTGCTTTTAACCCAAATTGCAGAGGAAATCTGTTGTTTTTTGTTTTGTTTTGTTTTTGTTTTTTCTATCAACCCCTACCTTCCAGTTTTAGGTCTCTGTATTGATCTCAAAGATGCTATGTTTGACCAGACATTGTGACACATACCTTTGATCCCAGCACTCAAGACAGAGGCAGGTCAGTCTGGTTTACAAAGTGAATTCTAGGACAACCAGGACTACACAGAGAAACCGTCTTTTTTTTTTTTCTTAAAGATGCCGTGTTTAAAGCACAAACTAGGTTGAGTATTTTAATTCTGAGAATAAATGTCTTAATCCACTCTTCTGTTGTTCCTGTAGAAGCTAATCTAAGAGTCCTTCTCACAGGGCCTGCTGAAGGTAAGGTGAACCTGCTGGGTAGAAACTTTTGTTACTGACCCCTGCAGTCACATTGACCTGGAAGAGCTAACTGCTCTGGTGTTGAGACCTTCCTCAATGGCAGAAAGCACTGAGGTCTAATAAGGTTGTAGAGATCCCAGACAACCTTCAATGCCCTTTCTGACAATGAAACTTAGTACTGCATAGAAGACTAGTTCCCATAGTTTGAGATATGAGCTTATACTGTATCTCTGGCTAACCTAAAACTCAGTATACTCAGATTGGTCTTAAACTTGCTGCAATCCTCCTGTCTCTGTCTCCTAAGTAAGAGACATGAGCCACCATAGGATAACACCATGAACCCAACCCATAGTTATTCAATTAGAGGTCTTTTGGACACATAGCTTAATCGCTTCTCGGCCTTTTGGCTAAGATCAAGTGTGGACACATAGCTTATTACTTTGAACTACCTTTGAGGCAAGTCAAGAAGACAGGAAATTATAGGGATGGGGAGAGACTCCCTCATTGTAGAATCTGTTTGAAGTCTATGGTCAACTGAGAAGCAGAGCTTCCAGCATCATTACCATCTGTTGTGAATTCCAGCATCATTGCCGGCTGCTGCAAAGGTTATTGACACAGAGACAACACAACAAGAACCGAGGCTCAGGCCTGAATGTGTATGGCCTTGGGTAGAGCCTCAGTTCTCTCAGATACTTTCTGGGAATCTCACAAACAAAACTTTTAGCTTTCTTTTTAAACAGTGTGGTATGAACACATACGTTTGTGTGTATGGGTACAGGGACATATTGCCATGGTACACATCAGAGGACAAACTTGGATGCCAGACTCATTTTCTATTTTGTGTGAGGCAGTCTTTCCTGTTGCCCCCTGGATAATATAGTCTAGGGGGAATCTGCGCTACAGGGAATTCTCCCACCCACTCCTCCGAACTCCCCATAGGAGTGCTGGAATTACAGGTGTGAGCTGTGCCTGGCTTTGGCATGGTTTCTGGCATTCTAAATGCAGGTTGCCATGCTTTTGTGACAGGCGCATCCCGCTGAGCGATCTCCTCAGCCTCTGTGCTCTGGAGTTCTTCCTTCTTAATTGCCATCCTGTTGGGTGAACCTGGGAAATAGCCTGTGATCTCATTTGAATTCTTTGACAACTCTCTGAAGAGAATAACTCCAGAAGTCACCAAATCCTGTGTGGAAGCCTTGTAAAGACAGCAGAGAGTGACTCTCTGAGAAGCCCACACCCATACTTTGGGGTTCACCATATTTTCTTCCTGAGCATGCCTCTCTTAACCCTTGTGTTTAAAATTGTATTGCCATCTCTTTCAATGACCTCCAATGCCGCCTCACACTGGCTTTTCCTGAAATTCTTTTCCATGGTGTGGCCAAGGATCCAGTTTTGCCTGAAGAGGTCTCTGAAACCTTCAGGTGTCTGAGGGAGATGGCTGGAGTTGTGCCTCTCTCTCTTTGCCACTGACATTTTCATTACAAAGAAAAGTAGGCAACGCAAAGTGAGAATTAACCTAACTCTCCTTCAACATGCCATTAAACCATATTTCTTTCTGTGTTATAGGACATGAGCAAAGATGTCTGTAGAGCTAAAATCACATTGCAGAGACTCTGGTGGGTTTGGTTTGTTTTGTTTTGCTCCTGCCCCTCATATTTTGTTTCTCCTAGATTCTTGTTTAGGTTGGGCTTTGGTTTTGAGACAGAGCCTCGCTCTGCTGCAGGCACTTCTTCTTAGATCTGTTTTGTGGAGACAGGGTCCATGTGATGCAGGCTGGCTTTGAACTTCTGATCTTCTAGCCCTTGCCTTCCCCAGCTTTCTGAGTGCTGTGCCACTATCCACCACAGCTAGCTTGGCCTTTTTCATACTGAACCTTTTAAGGAACACTTTGGAGTTGGTTTTGATCAGAGCAAACAGTGAAGATCTTTCTTTTTCCCAACACTATCGCTCACCAGCCGGAATGACTGCGTCTTTGCTTCCAGCTCACCACTTGCGTGTTCAAGTACTCGTTAGTGACTGTGCTTAAGTCGTGGTTTATGCTGAGAGCACCAAGAGCAAAACACTTAATCCTTGCCTTTTGGTTTACATTCTAGATTAGGAAAAAAGGAAAACAAATTTTCTCTTGAGACAGAGTCTCTCTATGCAACCTTGGCTAGTCTGTAACTCATTCTGTTTACCAGACTGGCCTCGAATCTACAGAGATCTGCTTTTGGGGTTGAAGGCTTGTACCACTATGTCCTGTCCTGGAAATATTTTTAAAAATCAAGTTAATACAATAACATCTGCAGGGAATGGAATCTACCAAAAAAAATGGAAAATTGTTCCCATTGTCCTTCAGGTTTATTGTCCCTTCTAAAGCAGATTGTATTTTCTGACAGTTACCTGCCCTCTTTCCTCTTCCTTGACTCCTCCTTCTTTTGGTTAAAAGTTTCTTGGAATTAACAGACTTGGGAAGTGCTCTCTTAAAACACAGATGGTGTCATCAGTATAGACCAAAGACTTTCCCAGCTCCAACCCTCCAGTGTAAACTGATATACTTAAATCTGTGGCACAGTGAGAGAATGAGGGCACACCCCTCACCCACAGCTAAATTTAGTCAACATCCAGGGAGTGACCCACATATCTATCACAGATTCCAAATCACGCCTGATTTTCAAGAGGCACGCACACCCATCCAAAGGCCACAGGCAGGTCAGAGGAGAACAGAGGTGAGCACAGAGGGCATCTAGAGGCCTTGTACCCAAGAGGCATCACATCAGCATTGAGGAGACCTACCCTGGCCCCCAGGCTCTGTTCCAGCTGACCACCCTATATGAAGTAATTTTTCTTGATAATCCATTGTCCCAATGATTGGCTTGTCCTTGGGTACTCCGTTCAAATCTCTTAGTCAACAGTAATCCATCTCTTCCCTACTGAAGTATATCAATGCCTTCACTGTAGCCTTTTCAACAGCCTGCCTCTTAAGAGCTATTCATCAATGTATTTTCAAGAGTTGAGGACATTCAAAAAAACTAGGAAGTCCGTTCCATTTGTTTAATTTCCAGTTGGGCTAAGTAGCAGACTTCGCACATAATAGCTATTCACCAAATATGAATGAAATTCGCACAAGGCTGTCTCTTTTACTCCTTCCCATTGTTGACCTAAGTTAACACCAGGTAACACTGCTTTCCACTCCTGCTGCTGGCTTGCTCTAGTCGGGCCCACAGCAGCAACGAGTTCATGCAGGATGCTTCTTTTACGTTGACTTTAGCAACTTATCTAAATGATATTTCCTCTGAGCTCTCTGCTCCCCTGCACTCTTGTCTTCTTACTTGAAACAGCTTTAAAACCCAACAAAGGAACCTGGGGGATTGCTGGATAGGTGGAGGTACTTGCCTCTCAGACCTGACGACCTGTGCTCTGTCGTACAGACCCACATGACAGAAGGAGAGAACTGGCTACCACACACACACACACACACACACACACACACATACACACACATATACACCTGTATACACAGATAAACATACACAGAGACACACACATATACACACACATACACACACACGCACAGACATACACTAACAAGTAAATAAAAATAAATAAATGTAAAAAAATTATTAAGAGCCTTTCCCCAGGATCAGCTTAAGCTGTCAGCTTTCTCATGTAGATTTCAGAAAACCGTGTTAAGTCTGCAAAGAAGAGCAAACTGTCTTTACAAGACAGCAGATGGCAAAGTAAATATCCATAATTGCTAAGGACAGAACCTTAATTCAGTTTCTGGGTGAAAGATAGAAACCAAATAAATTCGGCCCACTGGAACTCTCATGGCAAAAATACTTTGCAAAACTTTGTCTTTGTAAAGAACATAATTATGCCATTGTTTAAACTGAACTTAAGTTTTTTCCTGTCACCATTTGTAATGCTAACACTCCTTTAATTCTCAGTTCTCCCTGGGTAGGTGGGGAGGTAATTCAGAAGAGCATATTTTAGCCAGATGGTGGTGGTGCATGCCTTTAATTCCGGCAACTCAAGAGGAGAGACTGAAGGATCTCTGAGTTCCAGACTGGTTTACAGAGAGAGTTCCAGGATAGCTAGAGTTACAAAGAAAGCCCCTGTCTCAAACAGACAAACAAACAAACAAACAAACAAACAGCATATTTCTAAAAATGTTTTTACACAAGTTCCCACTATGTAATCTAAACCAGCCTTGAACTTATAAAACTGGTGTTTCAGGGTCCCCAGGGTAAGGGGTTGTGATGTGCACCACCACACCTGGCTGAGAAAGAGAAGTTCCCTCTGGATCCGCTCTAATGACGATGCTGTTGCCTGCTGTGACCACAGCAACAGTACCATAGGCAAAAACAATTGAAAAAACCAACAAACAAATAAACAAAAAGCAGAGCTGAGATGGGTATAGGTGCTCTAATTTCACAAACAGAACAACTTTCCTCTGCCAACCTTTTCTCTCAAAGGTTCAAAATGAGTAGCCTCTGTCCTGCCTGTCCCTTGGCCTTCTTAAAGCCAGGACACCTGGAAGCACCTAAGTGCTAAGCATCGCTCTGTGTGAAGGACAGTCACCACTATTCACAGAGCAGGACTCACAACAAGGAGTTTGTCTTTACCTGGTAAATCTGTGTGGAAGGGTTGTTCACCGGCATGTGTTCATTCTCTCCTGCAGGGAGAAAGAGCTTTGTTCAATCAGTAGGACTTCTCTGCCTGGCCTCTCATTGGATACATATAGGAAATAAAGTAACACATAGGATCCTATAACTGTGCCTGATTGATAAGAACCAGATGATTCATTCCAGCTGGTGCCAGTGATACTCACATTTATCCCCCACTGGCCAAACTCCACCTACATGACAAAATTATCACAGTAGAAAACCCTTTCTTACCACAGAAGGGAAATTTCTCTACCAAACTCAATGATGTGGCAGTCATTAACTGGCTAGAGGGAATGCCCTGGGAGAACCTCCTTATCTTCTTAGGGCTGACTAAAGTTTGCCTGAGCAGACGTAACTGTTCTTTGCCAGGGTTATGGTTGGAATGAATTGTCAACTTTTCACCTAGGAGGCAAACCTCTGGGCACAGGTGTGAGGGGCAGTCTAGATCAGGGTCGGTCTCTGAGAATGTCCCTGAGGGAATGTCTTGGTTAATTCATGTGGAAAGATGCATGATAGCTTGGGGCAGGGCATTCTCTGAGCATCCTGGCCTGTATAAAGTGGAGAGGGAACGATGGCTGGAGGGATGGTTCAGCAATTAGGAACCCTTACTGCTTTTGTAGGGGACCTGGGTTTGGTTCCCATCACTTGTAACTCAAGATCTGGGGAATACGACGCCGTCTTCTGACCTCCGCAGGCACCAAGCATGCATGTGGTGCACACACATATTTGCAGACACATTTTAAAAAACTGTCTTTCAGCATGGAGAGAGGGCAAGCACTAACTAATGTGTTGCTCTCTGTTCTTATATGCGGTTGTAATGCGACCAGTTCGGTCAGGCTCCCTGCCATGAGGGACTGTCACCTGGACTTATGAGCAAATGAGACCCGTCTCCCTCAAGTTGTACTTTATCATAGCAACAGGAAAGGGGAGCCAGGCAGGCAGGTGCCTAGCTGTCACGCACTGATCTCAGGAAGAAACATAAATCGTCCTACTTCTCCCCCCTCTCTCTGATTATCACAAACTCCTATGCTCTGCCCACATCACATGCCCATGATCAGATGAAGCACTCTAGTCCAATCAGGCAGGAGGGCTGACAGGAAGGAAGTGCCAATGGAAGTCTCTGAAAGATTATAGGCAGGAAGAATGCCCTCACTAGAGTCACAGGGAGACCCAGGGAAACCTGCGGCTGATGGATTAGGCTGTAAAATATCATTTACAACTCAGGGAGAAAAGCAGGTTGGTTTAGGACGTCTCTTTCAGAACCACACTGGTTGGCCATTAAGAGAAGGCCACTAATGCAGGACATTAGTTCAACCATTTTGCTGCTATTCCTGCGGCATCACATTGCACAGGGGTCACATCGCACGGAGCAATCTGCTCTCATGAAACTCTAACTGCAAGCCTCTGGCTGCGCGAATGTGCACATAGTTCTCTTAAGACATATTGGTATAGGAACACCCCCCCTTGGAGGAACCAGCCTCCATATGTTAACTTTATAACTAATATATAACCTCAGCCTAGAACCTAGGCTTGGTAGAGGCTGTCCCTATAAAATCCCAATGGTTTGAGGTTACCAAACCTCTTCAGACAAGCTAGAGTAAGGATAATTTAGCCCATTTTATACTATGTCCAAACAAATGGCAAGAAGCAAGACAGAAACACAGACCAGGACCTTAGGTCTAAATGTGATATTTTGTAGTTGTCATCTAACTGCTCTCTGACTGCTTTCTCCATCAGAAATGGCAAGAGTGACTGCTTCTGTCTAGTGAACAGGGAAAAGAAGAGTCCGCTTGCTCTTCTAGGACAACCTAGAAGATGCCCATGTCTGTTAGAGAATGCACCTTATTCTATACAGCCTGAGGCAGTCCTCAGGTTATCGCTGAGGAAAAGAGAAGGACTCAAGCCATGTCACACCTGTGGCATTTTCTGTATCCCAGCAAGTCTATGTCCCCAAGGTGAGGATAGAAAAATGGCATTTGGTAGAACAGATTGACACCTGAGTTTCCTGAATCCCAAGCTCCAAAGCAAGATAGGAAGCTGACCTTGCTTTGTTTTGGGTTTTTCCATGGTGCCCGTCGCTTCTCTCCTCCAGCTCACTCTTCAGCATTGCGTCATCCTCGTCCTGGGTCAGGCCACCTCCCCTTCCCTGCACCTGCCAATTAAAGAATTAAGGATATATGGTAGTACTGGGAGGACACTAAACTTGTTTTATGGATTAGCTTTGAAACACCAAACACAGCTAAAGGGTAAACAATTTCAAAAGAATAAATTGCTAAACTGAGTAAGCCTTTAACTTGAAACTTAAAGTCAGGGGCTGGAGAGATGGCTGGGAAGTTAAGAGCACTGACTGCTCGTCCAGAGGACCTTGGTTAAATTCCCAGCAACCAGATGGCAGCTCACAACTGTCCAGTTCCAGGAACACTCCAACTCTCTAGTTCCAGGAAATCTGACTGTCTTACAAACTTACAATCAGATAAAACACCAATGCACATAATATAAAAATAAATAAATTATTTGAAAAAGCAAAGTCAGATATTTTACCTTATTATTGTTAAAGAGGGGCACACACCATGACATTAACATGGAGGTCAGAGGACAACTTTGTGGACTTGGGGTTCTCCTTTCACCTTTATGTGGGTGCTGGGACCAAACTCGGGTCATGAGGTTCCTAAGGCAAGTGCTCTTACCAGCTGAAGCATCTCACTGGTCTGCAAATATCATTTTATAACTATGAAATTCATTGCTAAAAAATATGGTAGTTTTTAATGCATGACATTCCCCTTCGGATCCAATCAAATGGCTTTACTTAATGGTTTTATTAGCTAGTTGCTGTTTAGGAAAATTACCCTAAGAAGAAAAACCTGCGCAAGAAAGAAGGGCAACAAGTCTGTGTCTAGTCACCGCTTTCAGTTCCTGATGTCCTTTGTGCACAGGAGAAGCTTAGCAAATGTGGGCTGGCCGTTGTGACCTCACAACTTGAAGATGCAAGTTCAGAATGCAGTCCAATTCAAGTAGAGAATGCAAAGGCTGGACCCCACTTAGCCATTCTGCATCTCTTGCTTCTCCCAGCCTCCCATACTTCAGGCTTGATGAATATGATATAGGGATTAATGGTTTTTTTTTCTTTGTAGATAGCATCTCATGTATTTAGATTGGTCTCAAACACTGTGGAGCCAAGCATAGCCTTGAAGTCCCTGGTTCTCCAGCCCCTACCTCCTGAATGTTGAATTACAGGCATTAGACCTTTATACCCAGTTTTTGTTTGGTTGGTTGTTTGGTTGTTTGGGTTTGTGTTTGTGTGTGTGTGTGTGTGTGTGTGTGTGTGTGTGTGTGTTTGATCAATAGAAGTTAGAAATCTTGTTCTATTTAGTTAATTACAAAAGCAAAAGTAACTATACATATATGCATACATACAACACACACACAACTCATCAACCACACAGCCTAGAGCTGGAGAAGGTGAATGCAGGAGAGGCCAGAGCTGCAGCCCTGAGAGTCTGGCGGCTGCAAAGAGCAATTTGTGGCCTAGAGCCACTCGGGGCACAGACAGCCTTCCATGTGACCTGCTGCCAGGGCGGTATCCTCTGTCCCCAGAAGAACAGGCCCGGGTTGCCTAGTATAATATATGAGCTGTATGCAGGTGATGGCATGGGGCACAGTGACTATTGAAGTGCTCTGGTGGCTCCTAGCGTGGGAGGGATCCACATACAAATGGAACCACCCAGACTCGAGGTTGAACTAAGGTGACTGGGTGCGCAGACCTAGACATGCATATCAGGAATTGTGTGGACACACCCCCTACACCTGTTTCATTGAATATCATGTGTAAACAGCTCTTAGGGTTCTTGGCCTTCATGATTCCATATTCTGGGTGGGGCAGACTTTTCCCTCCTACAAGTCTGCGGGGCCAAAGCAGTGCCTTTATAACTATTCCATACTTGGAAGGAGACAGCAATCCTACCAAAGGACCTGAGCTGCCCGCTCTCTGCAAGACCTGAGGAGGCTTCATGGGCCTCTGTGCCCACTCACTAGGACTCCCTCATTCCTAGAGACTTAACCGGAATGAAATCCCGGATAAAAGTCAGTGCCGTGGTTAAAAAATAACAAAACAAAACTGGAAAGTACAGTGGGCACACAGATCATCCTTTTTGCTCATATTGTCCATAGATAATGTAGGATTTTTTTTTAGCTACCATTTACTCTTACTTTGTAACAAAGTATTTTATCTAACTTTAGTATTGGATTGCTATTATTCACACCCTATTTTTACTACGCTCACTTCCTTCCTCTTCCCTACTGACATCGATCTCTGCGGCTCTTTCATGACTTTCTCTGTCTTCACGTGATCACGTCCAAACATATCTAAAGTATATCTGTGTGTGGTTGTGTGGTGCGTGTGCGTGTGCGTGTGCGAGAGAGAGAGAGAGAGAGAGAGAGAGAGAGAGAGAGAGAGAGAGAGAGAGAGAGAGGAGGCTGCTGCTGGAGACTTGTTTTCTACCTTTCTGTACTTTACGATTCTCACTTAATGGATCACAGAGATGTCTCTAGACTTGTTTATGTCTATGGAAGCATCCTATTGACTGCTTGATACTCCGCGGTCTGAATGTTGATCATGCCTACGATGTTACACATCCCCTTTATTTGCATTATTTTGCCACTGCAAACAGGGCCCCCAAGAAAAGCCTCAGAACACAGAGTTTCTATGGTGGGAGATTTAAGATTTGTTTTGATTTGTGTGTCTGTGTCTGTGTGAATGAAAGCCACACGAGTGCTTGCGGAGGCAAGAGGAAGTATCAGATCCTCTGGAGTTGGCCTTGCAGACAGCTGTGAGCGCTCTGGTACGAGTGCTACGTCCCAGCGTGGGTCCTGTGGGAGAGCAGTGAGCAATCTTAACAGATATATGCATCTTTTCTTTTGCATCAGTCTGGCCACTGGGAAACTTAACAGGTTTAGTTCTTGTCAGTCAGGCAGATGGGTGACAAGTACCATTTACTAGTTATTTCTGCTGACTGCCAAGCTGCTGAATGTCTCTCAGTGTCCTTACTGGAGCGGTGGTTTTGTGGAGTTGACATTTTTTTCCCATCATTTGCTTGTTACATATCAATTAGAGAAAATACTATATAACAGAGAGGATTACATGCTATATTGTTGCAATCATCTATTTTTTAAATTATTTTTATCTTATTCCACCTATATGAGTGTTTTGCCTGCATGTGTGTCTGTGTTCCACATGTGTACAGTGCCCATAGAGGCAAAAAAAAAAAAATAGAGTCACCTAGAACAGGAGCTGTAGACAGTTGTAACCATATAGGTGCTAGGAATCAAAGCAGGGCCCTCTGGAAGAGCAGCCAGCACTCTGAACTGCTGAGCCATCGCTCCAGCTCCATACTTTATTTTTCCTGATCACTTTTGTTATTGAAACATGTATTAGAATTCAAGGCAAGCCACTGTTTTTTCTTCATTTCTGCTAGGTTTCTTGAATTCACTTTAAAGTTCTCTGAAGACCACAAGATTATATTTTCCCCTAAATTTTCTGCAGGATTCTTCTGTTTTGTTTTTTTTTTAAAAGTGATTGAATCATCTGGAGTTTGGTTTTATGTGTAGGACAGGAGTACAGTCTACTTCCTTATCTTCCAGATGTAAAGCTCGTACCTGAACAGGTTAAGGGGGCCATCTTTCTTCTTCATGGAACTGGAATTTCAATTTTGTAACATTAAATTTTCATATACCCTGAAACCTTTCTTTTATGTATATGTATATGTATGTATGTATCTATCTATCTATACCTATCTATGTATCTATGTATCTATTTATGTATCTATTATGTATCTCTGTATCTATCTATGTATCTATCTTTATATCTCGATCGATCGATCTATCTATCTATCTATCTATCTATCTATCTATCTATCTATCTATCCCTGCTTCAAATGACAGATTGTAGCCTTTAGTGTATTAAAAAAAAATGGTAAGGGGCTGGAGAGGTGGCTCCAAGGTTAGGAGGACCTGAGTTCAGTTCCCAGAACTACATCAGGTGGCTCACAACCATCTGTAATTCTAATTCCAAAAAATATAGTGCTTCTGTTCTCTGGTGGCTCCAGCATTTACCTGCGCGCGCGCACACACACACACACACACACACACACACTAACACTAACACTTATACCAAATTTAAAATAATAAAAATAAATCTTTAAAAAATATTTGGTGACAGGGGAGAATTTCCTGAACAGAACTCCAATAGCTTATGCTCTAAGATCAAGAATAGACAAATGGGACCTCATTAAATTACAAAGTTTTTGCAAGGCAAAAGACACTGTCAAAAAGACAAAGCGGCAACCAACTAACTGGGAAATGATCTTTACCAACCTTACATCCGACAGAGGGCTAATATCCAATATATACAAAGAACTCAAGAAGTTAAACTCCAGAGAGGCAAGTAACCCTATTAAAAAATGGGGTACAGAGCTAAACAAAGTGTTCTCACCTGAAGAATATCTAATGACTGAGAAGCACCTAAAGAGATGTTCATCATCCTTAGTCATTAGGGAAATGCAAATCAAAACAACCCTGAGATTCCATCTCACATCAGTCAGGATGGCTAAGATCAAAAACACAGGAGACAGCAGTTGTTGGCGAGGATGTGGAGAAAGAGGAACACTCCTCCACTGCTGGTGGAATTGCAGGCTGGTACAACCACTCTGGCAAACAGTCTGGCAGTTCCTCAGAAAACTGGGCATGACACTCCGGGAGGATCCGGCTATACCACCCCTGGGCATATACCCAGAGACTTTACCTGCATGCAATAAGGACACATGCTCCACTATGTTCATAGCAGCCTTATTTATAATAGCCAGAAGCTGGAAAGAACCCAGATGTCCCTCAACGGAGGAATGGATTCAGAAGATGTGGTATATCTACACAATGGAATACTACTCTGCAATTAAAAACAATGAATTCACGAAATTCCTAGGCAAATGGTCAGATCTTGAAAATATCATCCTTAGTGAGGTAACCCAATCACAAAAGAACACACATGGTATGCAGTCACTGATAAGGGGATATTGACCCAGAATCTCGGAATACCCTAGACACAATCCGCATATCAATAGATTTCTAAGAAGATGGAAGGAGAGACCCCTGGTCCTGGAAAGACTGGATGTAGGGGAACGCCAGGACAGAGTAACGAGAGGGGGTTGAATGGAGAAAAGAGGGAGGGAAGGGGGCTTATGGGACTTTCGGGGAGGGAGGAAACGGGAAAGGGGAAATGATTTGGAATGTAAATTTAAAAAAAATAAAATAAATAATTAAAAAAAAATTTGGTGAGATGAGCTATTGTCATGTTTCTTTTATCATATAAACAAATGAAGTCCAAAAACATTTTACCCATGACAGAAAAAAAGTTCTCATTGGAATTGTGCCAGACTTTTATGTTAATTGGGAGAACAGGAATTTTTCTTTTATCCAAATCTTACCCAAGCTAGACGTGGTGACACATATCTTTACTCCCAGCACTGAGGAGGCAGAGACTAGTGGATTTCTGAGTTCAAGGTCAGCCTGATCTATATGGCCAGTCTAGGCTACATACTGAGACTTTGTCTCAGACAAACAAAAAAATAACAAACAAACAAACAAACAAAATCCTATCCAAGAGCACTTTAGTTATTTCTAGTTTTTCAATAGTTTCATAATTTTCGTTACAAATCTGTAGCTCTTTTTTTTAAAGTTTTTGGTTTTTTGAGGCAGGGTTTCAGTGTAGCACAGGATGGCCTGGAATTTACCTTGTCTGCCCTCAGACCCGTGGTACTCCTGCCTTGGCCTCCCAAGTGCTGGGATTACAAGTATGAACCACCATGTATGGTCAAGATCCTGTAATTTTTGAAGCCTTATTTATTGTATTTTAGGTAGATGTGTTTTTCTTCCATATATGCATGAATATTACATGTGTGCCTGTTTCCCACAGAGGTCAAAAAGTTGTCAGGTCCCCTGGAAATAGAGTTACAGCTGGTTGTGAGCTGCCATGTCGGTGCTAGGAACTGAACCCAGGTCCTCTGGGAGACCAGTAAGTGCTCTTACAACCAGAACCATCTCTTCACGCCAACGATCCTGTACTTTTAAATGTATTAAATACTTTGTAAGTCTTCTTTGCTATAAATATTTTGAATGACATTTCCCCCATTCTTTTTTTTTTTTTTTTTGGTTCCTTTGGAAATGTTGTGTAATGTTCTTTTTTCCCTTTTTTGAATTAGATATATTCTTTGTTTACATTTCAATTGATTTCCCCTTTCCTATATGCCCCCTCCCCAAAAGTCCCATAAACCCTCTTCCCTCCCCTTGTTCCCCAATCAGCCCATTCCTGCTTCCCTGTCCTGGTATTCCCCTACACTGCTGCATTGAGCCTTTCCAGGACCAGGGGCCTCTCCTTCCTTCTTCTTGGGCATCATTTGATATGTGAATTGTTTCTTGGGTATTCCGAGCTTCTGGGCTAATATCTGCTTATCAGTGAGTGCATACCATGTGTGTTCTTTTGTGATTGGGTTGCCTCACACAGGATGACATTCTCCAGTTCCACCCACTTGCCTAAGAATTTCATAGTCTCTATCTATGTGTATTTATTTTTACATTCACATATCATACTAAATCCCTTCATTATTTATGTAAAATGTAAAATATTTATTTATTAAGTGATTCTTACAGGTGATCTTAGCTAAAAGTCAGAGAAGCAATTATTAGGTGATTTTTATCCTTTTTTTTCCTGTTTGTTTCGAGGTGTTAGACAGCAGGTGTGAGCCCTCACACCTCGCACTAAGGATCCCACTGTCCCACCTTATGGCGGCTGCTAGAGTTTTCAGAATCATTTTTACTAATAATGTGGAAAGAAAATATCTCTCTTTTAGGACCACTTAGACTATCCTCTATGCCTGGGCCTGTCGTTCAGTTGGTGGAGTGCTTTCCTACTGCTCGTGACACTCTGTGGTTGATCCCTGGCACCTTACAAACCAGGTGAATGCACCCCTGAAATCCCAGAACTGGGAGGTAAAAGACTGGAGTATCACAAGTTCAAGATCATCATTTGGCCACATATCAAGTAGCAGGCCAGCCTAGGCTACATGAGACATGTTCTTAGAAACAAAACGATAGTAATATTAACAATAAGCACTAGAACCTTAAGTTAATAAATGGCAGGAGGAGCCACGAGTGCTCCTGTTATTGATTTTTTCCCCACAGAGTGTCAACATGGTTTGACGGTTGCGTGAAGTGAAACATGGCTGCCTCTCCCTCCTTCCATCATTCTTAGTTAGCGGGGTGTCACTGTCATCACGGATGAAAAAAATAACAGTAGCCATCCTTTCATGTTTAAGCAAGATTTACAGAAGGGATTTTTTTTTTCTGAGATAAGGTCTCATTATGTTTCCTAGGCTGATCTCTAACTCATGATTCCCCTGTCTCAACCTAACTTTCTGGGATCACAAGCACACACCATCATACCCAACTCTCCTGGAGAGAATTTCTACACTGAAGTGCGTCCTCCTACTAATGAAGAATCTAGACTGAAAAGCACATTTGGAGGGGAGAATAACAAGATTCCATGGGAAAGTAGCATGACTTCTCTAGAAAATGTCTTATGACAATTCCAGATCTTTCTTGAGATCTTTCTTGTTGTAAGCTACCCACTCTGTGCTGAGAATCCCTTCCTCTCAGAGCCCAGGAATTAATTAATTAATGTGATATTAGGAATTGAATTCAGTGTGGGTTCAGGCTGAGGCAAATGCTGTACCATGAGCTGTCCTCAGTCTTCTGGTAGTCCTTGAATCATTGTCTACTATGAAACAATAAATGTCCCTCTTCAGTCTCAAGGCTTGCGTACTCCCTTTCCCTTTAACCTAGCTTTCCTTGCATCTCCACAATTGCAGAGCTGGCCTTTAAAATACACATCTGGGTCTTGGCAGATCTTTGAGGAAACACTGCTAAAGCTTTAGAAAACATCTGTTGATCTCTCTTGCTCATGCTGATTTGTATATAAAGCAATGGTTTCCATCTTACACTCTGAAACCTCCAGGACTGATCTCCACCCATGTCTTTCTGTCTCTGTCCCTATTTGTGTCTCTGTCTGTCTCCCAGCTCTCTCTCTCTCTCTCTCTCTCTCTCTCTCTCTCTGTGTGTGTGTGTGTGTGTGTGTGTGTGTGTGTGTGTGATGTATATGTCTGTGTATAGATGCATGAGTCAATGTGTGAGTGCTAAGACAGAGGCCGGAGGAAACCTCCTTTTTGACTGTCCTTGAACCTGGAGCTTCTGTTTTTCTGTTAGACTGGCAGCCAGCAAGCCACAGATATGTCTCCAACCACCCCCACCCCCAGAATGCTGGGGTTACAGGCTTGGGAGACGACACCCAGCTCATTACAAGAGTACTAGGATGAGAACTTGGGTCCCTATGGTTGTACAAGCACTTTTAACTACTGACTGGTCTCTCTAGGACGACTTCAGATTCATATATAACTAAAGTTGCCCTTACACTTCTGATCCTCCAGCCTCTAGCTCTCAAGATCTGGAATTATAAGCATGTGCCACCATGTCCAGTTTATGTGGTACTGGACACTAAATGCGGGTCTTTTCTGCAAGCAAGGTGCTTTACCCAAATGAGCTCCAGCTCCAACTCCAGCTCCATTGGGTTTTCTTGAGTGCTTTGGGGGGCTAAGCAGAAGCTTTAGGGTTCTGGATTCTCCCTCTGTATCCCCCACACAATGCTTGCATTTGTTTGATTCTGATCCTATAATTTTTGGAAAGGATTTTCTTTTTAAAATCTGTTTCTGCTGTTCAAAAGCAAAGGCTCTAAAATTATAAATATAGAGAAGCAAACACAGAAACTTGCATCTAAAATGGAAAGGCCAAACTGTCATGAAATTAGGTGGAAAACTGCATTGTAAAATTAACAGGGATCTGAAGAAGACTGCAGGCTCCCTGCCCCTCCCCCAGGGTGACCTAGAATGCACACCCTCCTTCCCTACATACACGCACAATTACAAAAACTCAGGCTTGCCTATTACTTTCCAATTACTGCTGGAACCAAAATGGAAATTTTGCCACTTCAGGGAATTAAAATTAATTGAAAGCAGACTTGAGTTAATTTCCACTTCAGTGTCCTTTGTTGAATGGGACTTCAGTACATATTTCTAATTTAGTAGAACAAGAACTTTTCATGTTGGGGGAAGGGTGCCGAGGAAATATTTCCCCTGAAACTTAAATAATTCATCAGGACAAAGCCTGCAAACATGATCAGAAAAGAAAGTCTACATAACCTCTGTGATGTCCAACAACTACTGAAGACATTGTGCAAAGCACTTGTATTGGTTTTCTTTTTTCCCTATGTTAGCTAAAATCAACATCGCTCAATGATGAATAACACTGGCTTGTGCGTACATCATAGTTTTTAACATAGAGTCAGAGACACTGTGCTCGGTCATTAGTGGGCACCGTGCTTACTCCCAGGCATTTTACACAGACTGAGACTCACCTCAGAGCGTTAAGTGTTTGCCCTCACTACACAAGCATACCACCTATGCATGGCGGTTAGTTTTCTAGTTTTCTGTGTTTAATTTCTTCTTGCCACAGCAACTACCATTGAAAAGATAGCACAGAAAAATAAATAAGTAAATAAAAAGAAATAAAGCATTGATTCCTTTGTGGACTCTGTACCTACTTGATTTCTGAGTTTGTGGTTGTTTTGTTTTGAGAGAGAAAAAAATCTTGCTATGGAGATCTGGCTGGCCTGGATTCAACATGGAGCCCACGATGGCATCGAGCTCAGAGCAACCCTCTTGCCTCAGCCTCCCAACTACTTTTTAGCTCTTTGAATAAAACAGAGTTTAGAAAGCAAGGGAGCCTGGGAGAGTGATGAGGGGAAGACTGAGGGAAAAGAGGAGAGAGGACAGTTGGGGCACTGGGGCAGCTGGCAATGGTGCCTGCTACCAAGCCTGGTGGCCTGAGGTCCAGAGAACTAATTCCAGCAATTGGTCCTCTGACTGTTACATATCGTACCGTAGGTGCACGCTCCCACACACACACAAGGGGACTGTGACTGCCAGCTCAAACAACACCGAACTGTGCTGGTGAAATGCTGTGTGTACTTTCTTACAGATACTTTCCTTTGTGTATTTTCAGACAGAGCCCCATTAAGTAGCCTGGATTAGCCACAGACTTGGTTTTTTTGTTTTGTTTTGTTTTGTTTTCGAGACAGGGTTTCTCTGTGTAGCCCTGGCTGTCCTGGAACTCACTTTGTAGACCAGGCTGGCCTCGAACTCAGAAATCCTCCTGCCTGTGCCTCCCAAGTGCTGGGATTAAAGGCGTGTGCCACCACCACCCGGCTAGCCACAGACTTGGAATTCTTCTGACTCTGCCTGTCGCTCCAGCACACCTGACACTAAGTAAAAATTAGCTGGTGAAGTGGGTTGTTTTCTAGACCTTCAAGAATTGGTTCCTTAAAATTTGAAGAAAAGTTAAACAGAACAAATATCCGTGGGAAAGACTGAAAAGAGGGTCAAGCCAGACTCGGTATCACACGCCTGCAATCTCAACCCTCTGGAGGCTGATGCAGAAGGCTTTTTGAGTTCAAGGTCAGCCCAGGCAACATTGTAAGACTCTGAGGAGGGGGGAGGGGGAGGGGAGGAGGTGGGGGGGGTAGTGAAGGACAGTCTGTTATCGATCCTTTTAAATAAAGTCCAAATAATATCACAGGAAAGTTTTAAAAATAGTAATGACTTGTTATGTAATCTACTGCAAATAAAATATATGTAAATCACTGAAGTCATTTTAGGATTCTGATATTAAATCTACTCTAAGATGATGAATTCTCACAATCTTAAATAAAATATCATGAAACAATGTATAATACTATAATAAATATAATTTGCTGTAGAATATATTTGTCAGTCTGTTCGTATAATTCAGTAATCAACATAATAAAAGAAAACAAAAGTATAATGTGACCCCCCCCCGGAGGCTATCTAATGAGAGAAAACAAATCTCACAATATGTAAGTACACCGTGTTTAAAATAAGGTGTCATGAGGGCTGAAGAGATGGGTTAGCACTGGTTGGTTGCGCTTTCAGAGGACTCAGGTTCAATTCCCAGCACCCACATGGTAGCTCAAGCCATGTGTAACTCCAGACCCAGGTAATCTGACTCCTTTTCTGGTTTCTGTGGGCATCAGGTACAAAATGAGCTACATAGACATACAAGAAGGCAAAGCACTCATACACAGGAATTTTTTAAATTAATAAATGAAGCTATCTCAGATAACGTAACATTTTTATGCCTATGTCAAAACTGAATCATCACCAAATACATAGTGATTTCAAGCTGCCATGGAATCAACTGAAGGCAAACCATACTTACAATCCAGCCTCTGGACTGGAGGCAGGAGAATCTGGAGTTCAAAACCAGTTTTAGATACACATTGGGTTCCAGTCCAGCCTGGGTGGCAGCATGAGACTCAGTTATTAATTAAAATAGATTCCTGCCACCAGAAAGACCAAACAACAGAAGCCTCATCGTGAAAATGTCTATGTGTTCAAGTCAGCTTCCGACTTGATCTTTTCTTAAGGGTGATTTAGAACCAGGCAGCCTTGCCTGTGGTTTAGTGCTGCCTGTCTACACTGCAAGAAACTGAAGACCCAGGGTGAGCGTTCATCCTCCTCCCCAACTCCAACACCACACTCCCCAAAGGTCCTCAGGTGGTCTCAAAAATATCTGAGAAAGCGATGTCAACTTTTACCTACAAGATACATGGTATTTACTACAGACTCCATTCAAAATAACAACTAGAAGTTAAGAGTCGTTCAACGGTGAAGTGCAGGTCCTGGGTTCATTTCCCAAAACCAAAAATTAGTGGATGGATGAGAAACAAAACTCAACAGAGCAAAGGTCCCCAAGAGAAAGCCTGCAACCAGCAACGGGCTTACAGACGCAGGCACCAGCAGGACTCCTAGACAGTGCTCATGTTCCGAACCAACTCTGGTACTCCACCATCGCCCGGGTGTGTCCAGAGCGCGCGGGAATCTAGACAAAGCACTCAGAGCAGACAATCCCTTAGCTCAGAAGCACATAGAATATTCTTCCTGATGTAACATCAGAAAGTGGACTGTCACTGATCCTCCAACCCTACTCCATTATCATGTTATCTTACTTTCGATTGGGTAATTTGGCTGAGTTGATTGATGTGTGTTCAGACCTGACAGAAGAAAAGCATGGCAGCCTGCTCTCTCAGCCTGCCTTGAGGTGAGTGAGTTTAAGTACATGTTTAAGTCTCCTGTAAGATGACGTAACTCATCAAAATTCAGGCCATTCTTCTTCCAGCGGCCCCTCTGCTTGTTATTGCTCGGTGCACTTGAATGTGTCCGAGTGGCTTTTGAAGGCCTGGGTATTTCCTGAGCTGTGGATCTGGCAGGAAAGCATTCTGTGGCTCTTCCTACCCTGACTAGATTTTCTTCAGTCTCTGTCTCTCATCAGGGACTCTCACTGAGAGGGAAAACACATGCCTTTAATCCCAGCAATTAGGAGGCATAGGCAGGCAGATCTCTATGAGTTGAAGGCCAACCTGATCTCTATAGCGAGTCTCAGACCAGCCAGGGCTACATAGTGGGACTCTGTCACAAACAAACAAACCATCAACTTAAATAAAAAAACAAAGTGACATTCATTGCCCCTGGTAAGGCCACCTGCAAGTGAAAAGAGATAGCTAAAAACCCTTAGAGATATTCAGAGGGACAGTCCTAGCCTCCAGAGAAAGTTCCCTCCAGCCAGGAAAAGCCTGTTTGCAGAGATGGGGGTGGAGATCCATTGAGAGAAACTAAGTAGTCAGTCGTCCCAGGGAAATACTCCATCTGATGAAGCCAAGAAATTGTAGGTCTCACAAGTCCCAAATGAGGTGGCTGAGTCCACAAACTTTATAAAATAGCTCATCAGTTGCCAGGGCCTATTTTAGGTGAGAGGGGAAAGCAGGTTATCACTGCTTCTCCTGGGAGAAGGTTTTTCATCATTCCAATAAAATGACATCCAATTTGGATCTGCCTTTGGCACTTAGGGGGGCTGCTAGGAAAACAGTAAAATGCAGTCTTCAGAATGATCGTACCTTCCTACCATCGCCCAGTGAGCAGACTCCAGAAGCTGGGAATCATAGACAAAGTTTTGAAAATCTATAACTTTGGAAACATGGGTCATAGTCAGTGTACCCTGAGGGTCAATGATATTCTGTAGCCACTAATACTATAACCTCAGCCTTCAGAATCCTCATCTATAAGACATGTGTAGGCCACCTAAAGATCTCAGTCCTTACAGGTCCCTGCCTGAACCCTCAACCTGAGGCAACTCAAGTCCTGTTCACCTCCAAAGGGCAGTTATTCCCCCATGGCCTCCAGGAAGTGGATCATGCAGATTTTTGTTTGCTTTGTGAAGTCGGGTCTCCAGTAGCCCAAGCTCTCTGTGCGATGGGGGATAGCCTTGGACTGAACTGGTGATCCTCCTGCCTCTACTTCCTAAGTGCTAGGATGATAGGCATACACCACCACCTTTCTTTCTATGCAGTATCAAGTGTCAAACCTAGGGTTTAATGCACGTTGGACAACCATGCTACTAACCCTACCTTGACCCTACCTTGACCCTACCTCAGTGGCTTTTAACTGTCACCTCTCTTGACTAAGTCAAGGGCTACCATCTAACTCATCATTATTAGAATCCAGTGGCACAAACTTAAATATATAAAAACATCCTATTTATTATCTTAGACAGTCTCAGATAACCTAGGCTAATCTCCAACTTGTTACATAGCCAAAAATGCCCTGAACTTCTGCTCTTCCTGCCTCCACCTCCTGAATGCTGAGATCATCCACACCTACTGAATGCTGAGATTATCCACGCCTCCTGAATGCTGAGATCATCCACGCCTCCTGAATGCTGAGATTATCCACGCCTCACCAAGTTTACATTTTCTTGACCAGTGACCAGTGTGTACATTCTTCATTAATTTATTATTTTATATTTCCATCTTATTCCATGTATGATTCCCCCTGCCCCAGACTAAGACCTACTGACTCCAACCTATTCTGTTTTAGAGACTGGGTCACGATGGTAGACTGGAACTGTAAGGAGTACTCCTGGCTAAACCTCCTAAGTACTGAGAATACAGGCATGTGCACCACACCAGACTATAGTCGAATACATACCAATCTTACAGTCAGTTGGCTGTCTCAGGAACAAAGGGAGGACAGTCCTTCTACCGAGAGTCCAGAACAAGGGCAGACAAACTCTAACAGTTGTCCTCTGACCCCCACACGTGTGCTTACTGTACTCCTTGCCCCATACAAATGAGTAACGGCTGTAGTGAAATATGTGACCAGGGGCCAGAACTAAGCCAGGTGTGATGGTACACACGTGTGAGCACTCCACTTGGGAGGCGTGGTGAAAAGTTCCAGGCCACTCTAAGTTGTGTAGTGAGACCTTTTCTCAAGCAATACCATAATACATGGCGGCTAGATATGTTCAAATTCTTCAGCGTCTTGTTTCAATTTCCTAATTTGGAACAAGTTAGGACACAAATTAATTAATAAACAATAGGACAGCTGGGCACAGTAGCACACACCTGTTGGATCACCTAAGTCCAGGAATTCAAGGCCAGCCTGGGAAACATAGCGATACCCTGACTCTAAAAGTAAATAAATAAGGTGCTCCACCTTCACCTTCCACGCTGAAATACGTGTTTCTTGTCACTCAGATAGTTGGAAAGAAATCCTATTGTGCATGACTTTTCAATGACTACTGAAAGGCACAGAACACCCTCTCTGGGAATGAGTCCTTAGTGCTGCTGAGCGCGCCTCAGGAAATCCCACCCTCCACAGGTCACTTCAGTCCTTCCTGTTCAGCCATCCCTGGAAGGGAATCTTTGTCTGAAAGCACGTAGTCTAACAACGCCCACGTCACTTCCTGCCTTTCATGCTCTGTTATGTCATGCTTTTAAGAAGTCTTCCATTTTGCTTGGGGATAATGTGACCTCAGCATTTTTATCAGACTCCTTCCATAAAACCAAGTAAAAAATGTTCCCCAACGGGGCAGAATTGGGCATCATACCTGTAATCCCAACACCTAAGAGACTAAGATTGCTGCAAGCTTGAAGACAGCCTGGTCTACGCAGTGTGTTCCTAATGGGTCAGGGATATACAAGGAGTCCTTGTCATAAAACTGAAAAACAAAAGGTTGCATCAATGCCCCACTCCAGTGTCAGGGAATGGGAAGGGCACCAGACGGAGTAGGATCTTAACTTCTCATACCCTGAGGCACAGTGAAAAGCCAGGAGCCTTCTCTGGTCTTTCACATCTATGTCTGTAGTGTGAGGAGATGTTCCAAAGCCCCTGTGACTCTAAAATGCTGAGACTCATTCAGCAGGGCATCTCCAAGCATTGCTCAGTGGCCTGGGGATCTCTGTCTCTGTCTTTCTCTCTCTCTCTCTCTCTCTCATTGACACTGTAATACAAGCTGGTTATGCTAAGCATCTCACAGTTCCTCGTTTCTAGGTCTTCTTGTTTTGGTTTGGTTTTAGTTGTTTTGTTTTGATTTTAGCATTCAGGTCAAAGTAGGAGAAACTGGTTTTTTTGTTTGTTTTGGGTTTTGTTGTTGCTGTTCTCCTCCTCCTCCTCCTCCTCCTTATCATCATCACCATCATCATCCTCCTCCTCTTCCTTCTCCTCTTCCTCCTCATCCTCCTCTTCCTCCTCCTCATCCTTCTCCTTCTCCTCTTCCTCCTCATCCTTCTCCTTCTCCTCCTTCTGTTCCTTCTCCTCTTCCTCCTCTTCCTCCTCCTCCTCATCCTCATCCTCCTTTTCCTCCTCCTCCTCTTCCTTCTCCTCTTCCTCCTCATCCTTCTCCTTCTCCTCCTCCTCCTTCTCCTCCTCCTCCTCTTCCTTTTCTGGTAACTGAACAGCCTATGTATATTCAAGTTTCTTCATAACCAATGCTTTTACTGTTCTGTGGTCACCTCACCTTCACCCTCCTGGCATCAGACTGATCATCTTTAGCCTACTCACCTTTGGATTTTCCAGCTCTGACACTGACATTGCCACTGAGTCCAGGCTCAGAGTCTTGATGTCATCTTCACTAGCCTTACAGTCCACCAGTCATGAGCCCTAGCCTCAGTCTGTCCACCACCTGCATCCTGACTTTCTCTCTCTTTTTCCTATTACCTGGACTCTCCTCCTCAGTCTTCTCCAGCTCTCATTTTCAAGAACTCATTCCAAAAACCAAACTCTAAAGGAGGATCTGATCCTCCCTTTTTAGAAACAGCATAGAACTTGGTTGTAATCGAATCTGTGATTTTCTGCTATTGTCCCATGTGATAGTCTAAGCTATCATAAACTTCTTGAATGAAGAGTCTGTTTTCCCTTCTACTGCCCATAGCTCCCATTCTGTGTCCTTACACAGCCTAGAAGCTCAATAAAAGTGCATTGCCAATGGAGCTGCCCAAGCGGTGAACAGTATTTATCACTCATCTCTCCAAGTTAATTGCTAACAATTATTTCAATGGCCCATTATCTGAAAATCTGGCAATCAACAATAATGGGTGTAGGTGCTAAGGAAAAAGAATTGGCAAGATTATAACAGTAGGACAAAGGGTTTTTAAATATTGTCTGGGCCCCAAAGATTATTTTCAGAGTTATATACTCATTAAATGGGGTGCAGTGGCTCAGCTCTTAAGTATATATATAGAAACTTCCAGTGTTTTAATTCAAAAGTCAATCTCTTCCTTCCTTCATTCTCTTTGGAATGCACTCTAGACCTTCACTGAGTTTGTTCACTTCCTCCGACAGCTGGGTGACTCTCTTAACCCCCAGTAGCTACTGTTCATCTGCTTGGGGGTCCATGCTTCTGGCCTGCTCCTGGTCTTCAAAACAAACTCTAAGTAGTGAGTAAGCCAAAAGTTTCCTGGTAAACTAAGCTCATGAAACCAAATCATTCCAGCCATTTGAAAGTGAGCCATTATCCTCCATCCTTTCTCTATATGGTTTGACTTGAGATCTTGCTATATAGAGACGGAACTGTTTGTAAAATTGGATATGGTGTTCACATGAAAAAGATTCCTACTTGCTAAAATTTTATCATAGTTTTAATAGTATTTTATTTTTTAAGTATGGTCTCTTGTAGATCAGGCTAGCCTTGAACTCACTGGGTAGCCCAGGATGACCTAATTCCTGCCTTTCCTTCCCACATCATCCATGTTGGGATTGCAAGCATGGGCCACCACCACGTTTGCCTCTTTGAAGCCTGTTAAGTGTGTGGTAACTCCTATTCATAAAAAATTAAATAAACACATGGGTGCAACACATTTGGAAAATCATTGCAGTGTTTGGATTTGTAGAAACAGAGAAACTTGCTCTTTGATAATTCAGGAATATAAAGGATGAGGAAAGATGAATTCGAGCCCTTCTTTACCCCCCCACCCCCCACCCCCGTTAAAGCTGATTTCCTCTGTCTTGACAACTTTAGAAACTACTACATTCTAAAGATCTTAAAAGACCTATAGCTTCTGTTTAAAAGTCACCTCAACTGAAATAGTTCCTGTTTGTTTCTTTATTCGCTATCCTACGGCCTTTAGTATCACGTGTGGACAGTAAGTTCCAGTTTCTCGATGACCACCTTGTCCCCCCAGTTCCACCTCACAAGGACTTCAACACTTTGTTTACTCTGCATTCTGAAAGATCTCAGTCAGGGTCTAGTACATATTCTGAAGAAATTGGTAATGAATGAATGAACTCGGCTCATAAAGATCAACTCAGTTTTTAAAAAAAAAAAAAAAGTTTCCAATGACTTCACCAAATCCTAAGGTCCTACTTTGAAAAGAAAAGAAAAGAAATAAAAGATTGCTACAGAGTGCCAGTATTTTCTCCAGGTATAGCCATTGCAAGATCTAGTCCTCAGTCTCACTGAGGAGGAAGAGTCTGAGGTTCCAAGTACTGGACTAAAATCCCAGGCCCTCTGCCCTTTGGCTCAGGTGCAGTATTAATCTGAATAGCTGGCTGACCTTGGGAAACTGTCTAACCTTCCTAAGCCTGATTGGTTTAGGCTCTGGTGTAAGTCTCCACCCGTGGTGATCACTGTACTTCCACATTTTGCCTAGAACAAAGCTGGAAGGTCAGCCCATGCCTGAGGTCAACAGAGATAAAAGAGACACTAAAGATGGCGGTATTCTCCTGAGGAACTAGATACTATGCCTTGCAGGTTAAAGGCCACACATTATACTTCTGTGGTCCAAAGCACCAAGCTTAGAAATGTCTTCCAGTTGTTGGTTACCACTGTAAGAGCAAGAACAGGGAGGTTCAGTGTCAGTGCACTTGACACTGGAGAGGAAACCACCAACATCCAGGGACATGGAGACCACTGGCCTATACAAGATTAGTGCTGGCTTGGGTGCCAGTCAGAGGCACTGAACAGCCCTTGAAGGAGGCTGGAGTGGGAGAAATCAAGGATGGAAAGAGGACTTTAGTATGATTTGGGGGTACACTAGATACAGGCTTGAAAAGAAACAGGTAGACACCAAAAGACTTGTAAGACCGAGTCTGGTTTCCTTAGGGACTTTGGTTATGTGGTGTGGTGTAGCCAGTGCTGGACCAGAGTTGCTCCTAGGCAGAGGGCTGAACACTGCCTTCAGAAGAGTGGTGGGAGGTCCTTCCCTGACCTTGGGTAGTGTGATTCAGCTCTGTCTCAGTCTCTTAACTATAGGTACCGAGGAGCTAGACAGAACTTAAGGGGGTTTTTTTTGGTTTGGTTTGGTTTTTGGTTTTTCAAGACAGGGTTTCTCTGTGTAGCCCTGGCTGTCCTGGAACTCACTCTGTAGACCAGGCTGGCCTCGAACTCAGAAATCCACCTGCCTCTGCCTCCCAAGTGCTGGGATTAAAGACATGAGCCACCACTGCCCGGCGAGCTTAAGTTTTTAATGTTTCCTTCTTATTTTCTTTTAAAATACTTTTATTTAATCTTTGACAATTTCATACATGTCTATAATAGATTTTTATTATATTCACCCTCTTACACTCTCTTACTCTTTTAAAGTTTTTAATTGGTCAATTACAATTGTATTATATTGGCATATGCTTTTAGGTACAGTGTAATGTTATACTTGAATATAACGTGGATTGGTTAAATCAAGCTAATTAACATATTTGCTGTCTCATATATTTATTATCGTTTATGGAAGGAACATTTGAAATTAACCCTTAATAATTTTGAGATAAACAGTATGTTATTTTGTCACTTTGCTTTGCAATAGATCATTTTTAAAAAATATCAAAATAAAACAAACCATCTGGTCCTCCTGTTAGAAACCTACACACTTTGACCAACACCCTCCACTGCACCTCCTTCCCACCCACCCCTAGGCTTAGCAAACACTGTCATCCCAATCATGAGAGAGACCATGCAGTGATGCTTTTCTGAATCTTGCTCATTTCACAGAGCTCAACATCTTATTATCCTAGTGTGCTAGGTTTGAAGCCTGAGGATAAATCATCCCCTTCAATTTTAAGACATTTCCTCCCTCCCTGCTCCCTGCCCCACTCCAGCCCGTTTCCTCTGGCCCTGCTCACTCCAGCTCCCCTCACTCCTTAAGACACTTAATTACCATATACTATAGATGCTTGGGTATTTGTTGTGTGTGTGTGCACATGTGTGCGCATGTGCCTGTGGAGGTCAAAAGTTGATATCAGGTATCTTCTTCAGTTATTTTCTACCTTATTTTTTGAAACAGACTCTCACTGACCCTGGAGCTCACTGGTCGCTGACAGTGTCTGGCCATTGAGCCCCAGGGATTATCCTCCTGTCTCCACTCTCCAGCACTGGGCTTATAGGTGAACACCGCCGTGTGTGGGTTCTTACATGGCTTCTGTGGATCCAAATTCACTCGCCCATGCTTGTACAGCAAGCACTTTACCCGTTGAGCCATCTCTCTGACCTGAAATGTTCAGACATTTTGAAATCTGCTTGTGTTTTGAAGATAAATGTATTTATGTCATTCTTTCATTTTCCAGGCCCAGGGAGTGCCTCTCAATGGATATTCACTTTTATGTTTAATACTTCTTTCCCTAAAGAAAGTTACACAGAATTTTATTTGTTCATAAAAATAGCAAGGAGACCTGTTCTTTTTATTTCATAATTAATGGGTTGGAAAGAGAAAACTGTGGGGGAGGGGGAGTAGAATCAATGGCTTTTCACCTAAATTATAAATTTTATTTTTAAAAAATTTCACTTTCCAAATATATAGACTGGAAGTCTTGCACAGAACTACTATTCGCTAAAGACCAAATGCTACTTTGTATTTAAAAAATATAAACCCCAAGAGTAGTGGCACACATCTGTAATCCCAGTACTCGAGGCTGAGGCAGGAGAGTCAGGAGTTCAAGGTCAGCCTAGGCAACTTGAAACCATGTCTTAAACAAACAAAAACACAACAAAAAAGGGAAAAAAAGATATATGACATATACACATTAATATGTACACTATACACAAGTTTACTTTTTGAAGCCTTTATGGTGCCTAAGAAAAATTTAAATTAATAATAATAATTTATTATTTATCTAGCAGAGCATCCTTGGAACTTTATGAAGCCAACAGCAAGAAGTAGAGGGTGAAACCAATATTAGAGGTTTAGTTAGGTATATTAAGTTTAGTACAGACCAATAGAAATGAACCAGGGCTGGGCAGTGGTGGCGCACGCCTTTAATCCCAGAACTTGGGAGGCAGAGGCAGGCGGATTTCTGAGTTCGAGGCCAGCCTGGTCTACAGAGTGAGTTCCAGGACAGCCAGGGCTACACAGAGAAACCCTGTCTCGAAAAACCAAAAAAAAACAAAAAAACAAAAAAAAAAAGAAAGAAATGAACCAGGTAGGCCACCATATATAAACCTTGCTTTACAAAGGAAGTTACAAAAAGAATTATACGAGGACCACAGCTCAGGCTGAGCTGTGGAGGACCTGAGACACTGTACTCATTCTTGCTGGCTGCAAATGACTCATCTGGAGCGGCAGGACACAGGAGGGAGAGGAGCAGACTCAGGAGCGAGACATCTTCAAGGGCTGACTTCAACCTGACCATGCCGACACTCCTGAAGTCTGCTTGATTTGGGCAATGTTTCTTTTATGTAGCAGATTATTTAGCCAGTCAACCCAGCCTAAGTTAAGTCAATTTATCTTCTTTTATTTAACTTTTATTATTTTCATCCTGTATAGCTCTGGGGATTGGACCCAGGACCTTGTACATGCTAGATAAGCCCTCTACCATTGAGATACAGTCTCAACCCTGGGATCCTTTGGCAAAGACAATACGAGCCAGGCACTGCGATTCCTGTCTAAAGCCTCAGGCCTTCGGAGACGGGGCGAGGGGTGGGGTGGGGATCTGGAGATCAAGGTCATCTCTGGGAACACAAATTTGATGCTGGTTTGAGATATCTAAGTGCCTGTCTCAAAAACCCAAAGCCAGGGCTAGGGAGGCCCTCAAGTCTGGTGAGGGACTCATGAAGGAAGGAGAAAACTGACTTCTACCAAGTCACCCTCTGACCTCACACACATCAAAAAACGTAATTCTTAAAAACCAAAGGTGTCATGGCTCCATGTCCTGTCTGGTCTCTGGGTTCTATGGATGCTATCCCACCCCACCCCCCACCTTACTGGGTTCTACCCTGGAACTGGGCTAGCTCTGGAACTTCTAGAGTTCTTCTCTCCTGGTTTTCACGATCTGTTCTGTTTTTGCTGTTGTTCTTTTTGTTTGGTTTGGTTTGTTACGATAGGGTCTCATGAAGCTCAGTCTAGCTTTGAACTCCTGGGCCTCTGCCTCCACTTCCCAGGCCCTATGATTACAGGCAAGCACCACCATACCTGGAAAATGCTACTTTTCTAGGTTGCCATAACATCTTTCCCAGCACTTGGGAGGCAGAGGCAGGCGGATTTCTGAGTTCGAGGCCAGCCTGGTCTACAGAGTGAGTTCCAGGACAGCCAGGGCTACACAGAGAAACCCTGTCTCGAAAAACAAAAAAAACAAAACAAAACAAACAAAAAACCAATAACATCTTTCCACATTCCTATGATGATATTTACATCAAATAATTTAAATGTTTCATGTCTAGGAGATGAGGATCTCAAATAACTCAGGGTACCTGCAAACCTCCTGAATTATAGGCAAAATTCTAAGTAGATTCATTTCCTCTGGGGGAAGGAGTTAGAGCTCCATCAGTCTATCAAAGAAGTTCAAAATTACTCCCTCAAAAGTAAATGAGGCGCCACTGCACTAGATTACACAAGTCCCTGGAAAACACAGTGAGTTCCATTCTTAAGAGTTTCTGTCTGAAGATGACCTCTGTTTGCTGACTGAGAAAGGTTTAAACATTTATTATTTATTCTAGTACAAATATATCACAAATCCATTTCCTCAACTCATGGTTTTCTTTTTCCTCAATCTCATGGCAACCTGTCTGCCTTAGCTTTCCAAGTGCTTCACATGCCAAGTACACATGCCAAGTGATTACAGGCATGTGTTTCCACCACACTGGATAAAAGCAAAAACAGGCAAGGATTTACAGCAAAATACTAAGTCTTACAGGGATGGGCGAGAGATGGGAAGGGCTTCTCAGGCTTTATTTACTCTCTGCTTCTTTACATCAGTTTGTTTGCTTCTCAGAATGTTTTTACTTCTACATTTGTTAATTTATGGGGTAGCACACATCCCACTGCATACATGTGAAGGTCAGAGAACATGTTAAGAGAGTTGGTTTCCCCCTCTACCACATGGATCATGGAGGTTGAACTCAGGATATCTAACTCAGCAGCAAGTGCTACCGGCCAACTCCCTCACTGACACCAGTCTGAAATAATGGCAAGCACTTGGTAGCTTTGAATTTTTCAAATGAGCTTTTAAACTATGATTTTATAACTATCTTAAATTACTTTATTATTTTATATGTATGCCTGTTTTATCTGTATATATGTTGTCTACCATTTGTGTACAGTACCCACAAAGGCCAGGAAAAGGTTTCAGATCTCCTGGAACTAGAGTTGCAGATAGTTGGGAGCTCTTGTGTGGGTTCTGGGAATCATAGCTGGGTCCTCTGGACCATCCATCTCTCCTTTTAAAGACAGGTTCTCACTCTCCATAGCTCAGGCTGATCTAGACTTCACTAAGTAGTCCAGACTGGCCTTGAACTCTCAGCAGTCTCCTGCCTTAGTCTTCTGAGTGTTGCTGCTTACACACTGGTGGTACTTTTTTCTAAGTATGGCAGACATACTTCAAATCTTAGCACTTCGATTAATTTAGTTTTGTGATCCTTGGGAGGTAAGTAATCTTTGGACTAGGCACATAGGTCAGTACGTGCTAAGCAAGCATGAGGAACTGGGTCCAGATACCCAGCACCACCCCCAAAGCCATCTGTCACTCCAGTTCCAGGAAGGGATGGAGACAGGCACATCTTGGAAGCCTGCCGCCCAGCCAACCTAACTGAAACTGTGAGCACTGGGCTCAATGAGAGTCCCTGTCTCAAAAACCTAAGGTGGAAAGTGATAGGGAAGAGCCCAAGGTTGGCTTCTGACCTACACATACGCACTGGCAAACGTACCTGCACACGTGTGTGCTCACACACACGCACCCCACAGCCCACACACAAAATGGAAATTCAAATTAAAATTTCACTAACCTTTGTAAGCCCATTTCCTCAACTGTAAATGGGCATTATACAAGTTGTCCAGTATAGTCCATATGGTTATGAAGTGACAAAGGCAGAATAAACAGGGACTCAGCATATTAGTTCAGTGTCATCTTGCCAGAGGACTTTTGTAGTACTCCAATTATCCCAAATAGAGCTCAACAGTTTATTAATTAAAACATTCCGTTCCTTGTCAGTATCGTCAGTCAGCATCCGTGCAGAGTAAGAATCTGAAGTGACATGGCTGTTTATAGGGTGGCTATTACCTCTGCCTTCTACCTACGGGAATTCCTGTTTATTTAGTTGACAGTCTTCAGAGGCTTACAAAGTTCTCCCACTCTATTTTCTGTAGCATGCTTCTATTTCCAGAAGGATCACTGCTTGGTACTACTCTGCTCATCTGTTCATGCTCCCACTACAAACAAGGTCTATGTGGTTTTCACTCACCTCGCGCCCCGTCTCCAGCAGGAGACATCACATCAGGTTTTGGAAGTCTTCTTCCTGATTACTCTAGAGGGTCTATAAAAGACAAAATGCTGTTGGCAATGACAACTACCTTACATTCTATACCATTTTCCCCCATATAATTGTGTAATATAATTGGATTATATTTTTATTTCCCTGTTAAAATTCTCTAATTGTTCCAACCCATGCTAAGAAAAAAAAATCAAGTCCTTGTGCCCCTTTCCTTCAGCATTTATCCCATTGGGGTAACTGATAAAATAAATTCCCGTGCACTTAGGACTATAGCTAGACTACTACAGCATGACTTGGGGTGGGGGGCTTTGCTCCATCAAGAGTTCAAAGCAGTTGATCTGACTCTAAAGTCCAGGGTTTGCTTCCTCAGTATCCCACACCGAAGAAAGTATCCCATACCAAAGTCTCAAGAAGCTACTTCAAGGGACAAGTGGAACGGTTTGTAAGAAGTTTTTCCATAGAGGGCTAATTGAGGTGATCCACCATAAAAATTAAGTGCAAATTCCCTTGGGAGACACTCTGATTTGTGTGCTTTTGCTAGCAGTGGCAGATCCAAGCCAGCTGATTTTTAAAGCTTTTGTCCTTTGAAGCTCTGGGACAGCTTAGCAGTTTACTCCGCCCACAGGAAAGTAGTTAGCAGGAGCGCACACTCACCTGCCCTGAGGCTCAGGGGCATGCCAGCTGGAAGGAGGGAGAAGAACAGGGACTGGGAGAGACACCATGACTAAGTCACCTTCAGTCCCAGTGAATGTGTTTACTGCCAGCTCAGCTTGCTCTTTTTAAATTTCTCTTAACCTCGCTCTGCTTTTTTCTTAAGATATTGGCTTCATACATGGTGCTGCACTTTATTCTAGAGGCATAAAAGTGGCAATGCCAAGCCTGATGTCACATCCATCACACAGCCAGTTGGCACCCAGAACTGATCCGTCTTCCCCCAACCCCTTGTTCCATTAATTACCCTATTAAATGACTATTCCCCTTTCTCCCTCATAGTTAGCTGTAGCCTTGAGTCAAGATTTTTATCCACAGGGCTAGAAGAAATAGTGTGGCTTCCTGTTAAAAGAGAAAACGCCCCTTATCTTCCCACTGTCTTGCCTGCTGGTTGAACACTGTGGAGTGCAGCCCCGATCATCTCTTTGGACTAAAAGGTGCTGGCCAAGAATCAGCAGCACAAAAGACCCTGAGTCTCCCATGAGAGTAACTAATCCAATCGCTCTGGACTGTGTGCTTTCCATTTTTCTTGCTTATGTTTTTAGGAATATGAGAAAGAAGTGTCTTGTTTAAAGCCCTATTTATTATCTTGACTTTTCCCATCACAGACAGATGATCCCAATCCTTATGCTAGCCCCCTAGGAAATTATGTAGAAACAAGAATTGTTTTTAATTCTGGAACATTCCCTCGGAGACTATTCTTTCTACTTATTGATGACAAATGACCCACTCTTCAGTGTTCTCTCTGGTGTCCCTCCTGTCCCCTCCAGCCCCCTCCGGCCTCTCATGTCCCCTCCAGCCCCCTCCGGCCTCTCCTGTCCCCTCCAGCCCCCTCCGGCCTCTCCTGTCCCCTCCAGCCCCCTCCTGTCCCCTCCAGCCCCCTCCGGCCTCTCCTGTCCCCTCCAGCCCCCTGCAGTCCCTCCTGTCCTCTCCAGCCCCCTCCTGTCCCCTCCTGTCCCCTCCAGGCCCCTCCTGTCCCCTCCATCTCCTCCTGTCCCCTCTAGCCCCCTCCTGTCCCCTCCTGTCCCCTCCAGCCCCCTCCTGTCCCCTCCATCTCCTCCTGTCCCCTCCAGCCCCCTCCTGTCCCCTCCTGTCCCCTCCAGCCCCCTCCTGTCCCCTCCAGGCCCCTCCTGTCCCCTCCATCTCCTCCTGTCCCCTCTAGCCCCCTCCAGCCCCCCACCCCCCTCCAGCCCCCTCCAGTTCCCTCCAGCCCTCTCCAGTCCCTCCTGTCCTCTCCTGTCCCCTCCAGCCCTCTCCAGTCCCTCCTGTCCTCTCCTGTCCCCTCCAGCCCTCTGCAGCCCCCTCCATCCCCCACCCCCCTACAGCCCCTCCTGTCCCCTCCAGCTCCCTCCAGCCCTCTCCAGTCCCTCCTGTCCTCTCCAGCCCCCTGCAGTCTCCTCCTGTCCCCTACAGCCCCCTACAGCCCTCTGCAGCCCCCTCCATCCCCCACCCCCCTACAGCCCCCTCCAGTCTCTCCAGTCCCCTCCTGTCCTCTCCAGCCCCCTGCAGTCCCCTCCTGTCTCCTCCAGCCCCCTGCAGTCCCTCCTGTCCCCTCCAGCCCCCTGCAGTCCTCTCCAGCTCCCTCCAGCCTCTCCTGTCCCCTCCAGCCCCCTACAGCCCCCCACCCCCCTCCAGCCCCCTCCAGTCTCTCCATTTTCTCCCTGCTCATTGCTCATAGTTTACCATTTGAGCTCTCCAGCTACAAACTTCAGCCACTCTTTGAGGAAGAAAAAAAATTAAGATTTCTGATTATTTGTGGATTATAGGAAAACAGTATTTATTTAGCCCATGTAGTGTAAAAGGTGTGTGCTTGGTGGTGAGGAACGCTTTTTAAAATGATGCTCCTGCTGCAAGGAGCCTGCAGTCTAACGGTGAAAAATGAGTCACACAAAGAAAGCCCTGCAGAATCCTGAGTGGTGTGCGCTCTGTTTAGCTCATCTTATTTGGGGCACTGAACCTTAGAAACAAAATGATTTTCTTTTTCATCAGTGGTTCCAGTAGCTTTCTCCAGAGGCACGAGTGATTAATCAAGTCCCAGGGGCCTGACAGTAGCAGTGAGAGACGCAGCAGTGAGAGATGTGTTCGGCTAAACTGGACTCCTGTCTTAAGCTAATTGGGTGGCTGAGGGGAGGGGTCTAAAAGAGGACAGAGTCAGAAATGTGACCCTACCCCTGAAAATAGAATCATTCTCTTAATGGTTTTTACATTTTATAGAACTCCAGAAACTAAGAAAAATGTTAGACAAATTAATTATACTCCTGTCCTAAATTCAAAACCAACTGTTCTTTTAAAAGTGCCATGGTGCCCTACACCTGTAATCCCAACACTTGAGGAAGGTGGAAGCAGAAGGATCAGAAGTTCAAGGTTCTGACTATCTGTGCAACTTGAGGTCAGCGAATACAAGAGACCTTGTCTCAAAAACCAACAAAATACCCAGTGTTCTTCATCTGGGGATTGGGGAGTGGTTCTGTAACTTGGTTTCAAACTATCTACAAATCTGAAATTGCATGCAAAAATGTTTCATTGTATTTTTAAAAAAAAAAAAAAAAGATAGAAAGACTACTTTCCAAAGATCCTTGAAGTCCAGTTTTGCTCCTCCCAAAGGTAGGAATTACTGTTCTTAAAGCAACAAAGGAAGCAGCAGAGGGAGGTGAACAAGGGCGTCCCTGACATTGCCTGGGCTTACGGGTGGCTATGGAGGTGCACCGACTCTGGACAAGGGAAACAGGAAGGAACAAGGAGCATCAAGAGGTCTTTCACTTCGGCTCCAAAGAAATCAAGCAAATGCACATGACATCTATGCTTGGGGCTTCTTTGTTAATGCTTACCTTGAAACAATTTCATTTCTATTTATATTAAAAGTTAATAACAGGGCTGGTGAGTTAAGAGATCCGTGATTAAGAACACTAGCTGCTTCCAGAGCATGCAGGTTCAATTCCCAGGACCCACATGGCAGCTCACAGCTGCCTGTTAACTCCAAGATCCAACACCCTCACATAGACATACATGCAGGCAAAACACCATTGCTCATAAAAGAAAAGTAAATTGTTTTTTAAGTTAATGACAGGGGCTGGGAATAGAGTTCAGGGGAGAGTGTTTACCCAGCATGTATAACGCCCTGAGTACATATAATCCCCAACATGGAAAAAAATTAATAACAGTATGATGTTTCTTTCAAAAGCCCTAGTTTTAACACAGGTTTAGCACTGTCTCTGCAGAGTCATGGTCATCAACAAAAATGTGGCTACTAACTAGAGTTAGTGGAAACTGTTTTGGGATACGAGTGCCAAAACCCTTTCACACAAATGTCTGATCATTTCTGTGGAATTCTTCCCAAGTAACCTTCAGTGAAACATCAGTATCCCGCATGACATAATTCTGTATTGAAAGGAGCTACTTGAAGAAGGAAAGAGGACAAAGATAAGTCTCTACATCCACACAGTGCTGTCTCAGCATCTGAAATGCATGTAACTGTAGTACTAACCGTTAGGGAAGCAAACACTTTCAGAAAAGAATAGTAAGTTTTTGAGTGAAGTCTGTTTTGTTTTGCGTTTTCATCAGACCCCAAACTCCCATGAAGTGTTTGGAAATGTTTCCCAAATAAATACTTCTGCGGAATGAACTCATCTGTATACAGGCTCTGTCAGGACAACTGTTACTGTCCATAGAACACTGAGCTCTGACGGAAACTCCTCTGCCCTTGTTCAGAGAGGCATAGGTAAAGTAACCATCCACATCCCTGATCTTTTTCATGCTTTGATTATTCTTAATCCCAAAGAAGCAAGCATGTGTTGGTTTAATGCTGCCCTGTAAATAAAAGATTGCTCTCATTCTCTCTTTAAAACTGTTCTTAAAGTTAACCCAGCTTCAAATAAATCGTAAATGTGCAGAACCACTTCAGTCCCCAGACATTTCAAGAGCTGACAGCCTGCAAAGGTAGATTCAAACATAAACACTAATCAAGGAAACGAATGAATGTTTTACAAATTGTAACTCCTAAGGTAAAAGTAACTTATTTGAATGTCTGCCTTAAATAAATGTTACTCTGTTTTGAACTTGGATTAGTACACCATAGATAAAGATGGGTGGCTTTGTTCTCTTATAAAAGTATCCCCTTCCGTGGTTCTCCAGCATGTACTTACCCCATGGTGCCTGCTGTGGTTAGCTCATCCTCAGACCAAGGCTTATCTGGATTCTGAAGTAACTTAAAGATTGCAGAAGAAGCTGTGGAGAGGATTGCCTTCCCTTGATAGGAGACTGTCACATGCTAACAGGCTTTTAAATGAGGGAAACTGGTGTCTCTTCTAATTACATAAGCTGCAGGTCAACTAATCAAATGAGTGAAGCTGAGTCTACTTTCCAGGGAGAGAGGGAGAGCTTCGCTTCAGGGGAGGACTTCAGCACCTTAGAGAGACAACACTCACATCCTGAGAGGTTACTACTACTAGACAAAGTTACAGATTTGAAAAGTAAAACATATATTTTGATGCCATAAATACACTGAAGAAAACTATAGGGAGAGCTATAGCTCACTGCAAAACCTGTGCTTTTCTATGGAGTATTTTCTAGATGGTCTGGGTCCACACTGTGTTCCTGAGAGCATCTGCTCACCCCATTTTCACTTATCTGGTAGTTGGCTCCTAATAAATGGCAGTACAATAATAATAATACTTAATTTAAAGCAATACAGACCAACATTAAGCAACACATCCAAAATATCTAACTAATTATTATTATTTGGAAGGGTTGAGATGGGATTTCTTTGAGCACTATAGTCTTTTGAAATTAACAACAAAGCTATTACAAAAATAAAATACCATTTTTAATACTTCAAAAGATATGTGAACCCAAATCTATATTAGCACACTAAAGAATAAAAAAAGTCATCATGTCAACGACATTAAGAAACACATTTACAATATTTTAAATGAAATATGACACAGGGTACTCATTTCAACACTTTTTTTTCGTCAGTTTTGGAATAGAATTTTAGCAAAAAAAATCAGATCTTTAATGCAATTTTAAAACTATAGATGATATATACTACTTTGGTAATTTCTCAATTCAAATTTTATTTCATTTTAATTGAACATATTTATGGGTATAGTATAATAATTCAGTAATGTAGTTCTGATACTTTTAAACCTTATTTTATCTGAAAAAAAGTAGCTTTCTAGGGGCCTGGGAATGTAGCTTAAGATTTCTGGGCACAGACTATATGATAACTACAGATTTACATTTGAGAAATTGAGATATAATTCATATATAGTACATAAAACTGTTCCTTTAATTGAATAACAGTATATCTTAATATAGTTACAAGAATATTTTATTAAGAATGCCATACATGTCTATGTGTTTTGCTCAAATCTACCCCCACATCCCCTCCCCACCATAGCTTTCCCCTCCTGACTTTATGTGCTTTTTTAAACCTCCATGGCTGTGCATGAGTGTAGGACCCTCTGCAGGAGGTAGGCAGCCTCTCAGGGACTGTATTCCTGAAGTAAAGACTGTCCCTCCCCAGCAACCATCAGTTGCTCACAGCATCTCACTTGGGGGTGGACCTCATAAGCCCCTCCTCAATCCAGGCTGAGATTTTTGGCTGGCTTTCTTTTCTTCTCTTTCTCCTTCTCCTTCTCCTTCTCCTTCTCCTCCTCCTCCTCCTCGTCCTCCTCCTCTTCTTCTTCTTCTTCTTCTTCCTCTTCCTTTTCTTCTCCCTCCTCCCTTTTCCCCCCTTTCCCTTCCCTCTTTCTTTCCTCTTTCTTCTTCCTCCTCATCTTTTTCTTCTTCTTTTTTTGAGCATGTATTCACGTAGACAAGTCTGGCCAAAAATGACCCTGAACTCCTGATTCACCTACCTCTCCCTCCAAAATGTTGTGGTTAAAGACATGCCCCCTCCCCCAAGCAGGCTTTTTCAGGGCTATGCAAGCATCGCCACCATCTAGCTCTTCAGTCCTTCCATCATGCCTGCTTTTGTTTTGTAATTTCTTAAAATTTGGGGCTGGAGAGATAGCTCAGCAGTTAGGGCACTGACTGCTCTTCCAGATGACCCTAGTTCAATCTCCAGGATCCACATGGCAGCTCATAGATGTCTGTAATTCCAGGATCTGACACCTTTACACAGACATACATGCAGGCAAAACACCAGTGCACACTTAATTAATTAGTTAATTAGTTAATTCAGGGCTGGAGAGATGGCTCAGCGGATAAGAGCATCGACTGCTCTTCCAAAGGTCATGAGTTCAAATCCCAGCACCCACATGGTGGCTCACAACCATCCGAAAAGAGATCTGACACCCTCTTCTGGTGTCTGAAGACAGCTACAGTGTACTTACATTAAATAAATAAATCTTTAAAAAAATTAGTTAATTCAATTAAAAATATTTAAATATATTGCTTAAGAATTTCATATGCATACACTATGCATTATGAGTATATCCACCCCATGCCATCCCCATCTCCCTCTTCCAACTTCCCCCACTTCCCCACCAAAGCCCCTTCTCAGCTTTATGTCATTAAAAAAACAATCTTAACTGAATCCAGTCAGTACTGCATGTGAATTTTTAAAACTGTGATTTCTGAAGATGCAGTTTAGTCCTCATTCTGGTGTGCCAAACACTTTTACAACTGGGCTCTTTCCTAGGCCCTGGCTGTCCTGGAACTCGCTCTGTAGACCAGGCTGGCCCCAAATTCACAGAGAACCGCCTGCCTCTGCCTCCTGTGTGCTGGGATTAAAGGTGTGTGCCACCACTGCCTGACTTCAAATTAACTATTTTTAAGATAGTTGTTTAATTTTGTGTGTGTATGTGCATGTCCGTGGTGTGTGTGTGTGTGTGTGCGCGCGCGCGCGCGCGCACACACACGTGCAGGTCCTCACAGAGACCAGAAGAGCAGTCAAATGCCTCTAAGTGTGAGCCCCTAATGTGGGATCTGAACTCTGGCCCTCGTCATGAGCAGCAAGTGCTCTTTACTGCTGAGCTGACTCTCAGGCCAGATCAACTTTTTGAAATATGGCTGTCACATAGGTTGTTCCATAGGTCGCCTATCCACTCTGTTACTTGCTTTGTTATGTGGAGGTTCTAGTTTAATATATGTTTCTTGTATGTTCTCACATTGCCTGTGGGGTTTGGTGCCATACCAAACCAAGACCATACACCACATGAGATATACCCCTAAGATACTTCGACATATGGAAGTGAGCCAGTGTGTGATACAGCATATGAACAGAATGAAGAACTTAAAACCCACATACTCAGGAGAGATGGCTCAGCCCCCAAGACTGATTCTTGATCTTACAGAAGACCCAATTTTGGTTCCCAGCACCCACACTGGGAAGCTCAAAACTGTCTGTAACTCTGACTCCAGAGGAATCTAATGTCTTCTTCTGGCCTTCATGGGTATCTCCCCTCCCTCATAAAATTAAACATATCTATTTTAAAATCACATAATTGGCCTTGTGTGGTGTCACAGGCCTTTAATCCCAGCACTCGGGAGGTAAAGGCAGATGGATCTTTGAGTTTGAGGTCTATAGAGCAGCAAGGTCTACACAGACACACCCTATCTTGAAAAAAACAAAGAACAAAAAAAGTTAATCTGAAAAACATATAGGGAACACTTAATAATTTGAAAATTAAAATATAATAAAACAGACTAGCTGGGTGTGACAATGTCCATCTGTAATTCCAGAACTCAGCAGATGCAGACAAAAGGACTGTGAGTTTGAAGGCAGCCTGGGCTGTGTACGTTCCAGGCTAGCCTAAGCCACAGAGTGAGTGCCTGTCTCAAAAAGGCAAAAAAGAAAGGAAAGAAGGGAGGGGAGACAGCAGCATCAGGAGCCGATCCTGTGCCAGTGCTCCATACCCAAATACCAGTGGAAGAGAGCTGGCCTCCCAGGAGTGCGGACATGCCTGTGAGCACAGGTAAGACCACCACTTCTGCTCAGAGGGACCTGCCCAGAGCCATAGAGCCATCAGGACACAGGAACCGAGGAACAGCTGGAGACAGGATCCTTCCTGTTTCTATTTGCATCCCTGAGTTGACCCTGTGCTTCAGCTCTCCATATCCAAATTCCTTCCAGAGAGAACTGGTCTCACAAGAGTACTGACACACAGGCTTGCAGCAGGGACAAGCCACAGTAAGAGACAGCAAGACCAGCTAACACCAGAGATAACCAGATTGAAAAGGCAAGGGCAAGAACATAAACAACAGAAGCCAAGGCTATTTGGCATTATGAGAACCCAGTTCTCCCACCACAGTGAGCCCTGGACACCCCAACCCACCAGAAAAGCAAGACTCTGATTTTAAAATGACATCCCATGAGGATGATAGAGGACTTTAAGAAGGATATAAATAACTCCCTTAAAGAAATACAGGAGAACACAGCTAAACAGGTAGAAGCCCTTAAAGAGGAAACACAAAAATCTCTTAAAGAATTATAGGAAAACACAACCAAACAGGTGAAGGAATGGAACATAACCTTCCAGGAGCTAAAAATGGAACTAGAAACAATAAAGAAATCACAAAGAGAGACAATCCTGGAGATAGAAAACCTAGGAAAGAGATCAGAAGTTATAGATGCAAGCATCACCAACAGAATACACGAGATAGAAGAGAGAATCTCAGATGCAGAAGGTACCATAGAAAACATTGACACAACAGTCAAAGAAAATGCAAAATGCAAAAAGCTCCTAACCTAAACCATCTAGGAAATCCAGGACACAATGAGAAGACCAAACCTAAGGCAGGATATAATCAGACTCAGTGCTGAAATCAACCAGGTAGAAACAAAAAGAACTACACAAAGAATCAACAAAAGCAGGAGCTGGTTCTTTGAGAAAATCAACAAGATAGATAAACCCTTAGCCAGACTAACAAGAGGGCACAGAGACAGTATCCAAAATAATAAAATCAGAAATTAAAAGGGAAACATAACAACAGAAACTGAGGAAATTCAAAAAAATCATCAGATCCTACTACAAAAGCCTATATTCAACAAAACTGGAAAATCTGGATGTAATGAACAATTTTCTAGACAGATACCAAATACCTAAGTTAAATCATGATCAGATAAACCACCTAAACAGTTCCACAACCTCCAAACAAATAGAAGAGGTCATTAAAAGCCTCCCAACCAAAAATAGCCCAGGACCAAATGGTTTTAGTGCAGAATTCTATCAGACCTTCAAAGAAGACCTAACACCAATACTCTTCAAACTCTTCCACAAACTAGAAGCAGAAGGAACAGTACCCAATTCATTCTATAAAGCCACAGTTATGCTACATATTCTCCCTTGGAGATGGAACGGTTTCTGTCTAATCAGGAACTTGTCACAATTTCCTTTCATAGAAGACTTCATAAGAGATGTTTTTCTACTTCTATCATGTTTAATGTTCCAAATAGATTTTAAAAACTGATTGAGTGCATATTACTTTTAGCTTCAGAAGATTTCATGTATATTTAAGAGGCATTTAACTATTAAAAATTATTTTAATGACTTAAAAAATGTCAATACTGAGTTGTACGTTTTAAAATAATTTTTTTATTAGTTTAATAAAAAAAGAGTTATGTACCATCAAAAAAAGGGGGGAGGGGTGGGCTGGAGGGATGGCTCAGCGGTTAAGAGCACTGACTGCCCTTCCAAAGGTCCTGAGTTCAATTCCCAGCAACCACATGGTGGCTCACAACCATCTGTAATGGGATCCGATGCACTTTTCTGGTGTGTGTCTGAAGACAGCTACAGTGTATTCATATAAATAAAAATAAATAAATCTTTAAAAAAAAGGGGGGGACTAAGCACTGCCCACATGCTGACCTCAGACACACACACACCATGAGAACATACATATGTAGACACATATATGCAATTAGATGTAAAAGAGAAAACAATGGACCAGGTGTGGTTGCATATGCCTTTAGGCAGTGCCTTTGTGAGTTCAAGTCCAGCCTGGTGTACATGATAGATGTAGATGGAAAGACGGTTCAAAGATTAAGAGCACAGGTTGTTCTTAGGGAGGACTCAGGTTTGAATCACACCATCATTTGTACCTCCATCCCAGTAGATCCAACGCCAACCTCTGACCTCCACAGGAACTGCACGCATATCATAGTGCATAGAGGTTCACACAGGCAAAATATCTATATATATAAGACAATAAAAAATGTTAAAAGTTCCAGTTCAGCCAGGAATATATGTGATACCTGGTCTCAAAAGAAAAGAAAAATAAATAAGAAAAGCAGAGGAAGGGAGGAGAGGAAAGAAAGAAGAAAAAATTTAACTAAATTAAAACCTGGACCAAGAACCTGAGTAAATGTTTTTTCAAAAAGGATACAAGGCCCCAGGAGCAAAATGCTCAGTTCACCAATCTCTGGGGAACAAAAGCCAAAACCTGTATGTGTCAGAATGGCTAACAGCAAAACCACAAAACTATTCCATATGCTAACGAAATTAAAACCAAACCAACCACCCAGGACTGCTGAAAAGCTGGCAGAGAGAGGATAATCATGAGTTGAGGATAGCCTGGGCTATACAGTTGAGTGACAGGCCGTCTTAGGTGGATCAATCAACTGCTACTACTGCCAACAAGAAGAAAGGCAATGTCGCTAAGGATGTGGAAAAGTTGAACCCTCACATACTGTGAGTAGAAACACATTATGGAAAGCCAGCATGGAGAGCCCTCAGAGACAAAAACAGACCTACTGTGTGATCCAGCAACCCTACTGAGTACTTACGCACGAGTTGAAATCAGCATCTCTAACAGAAGATTCGAGTGAACATTTGTATGTTCACGGCAGCACAGTTCACAACAGTCAAGCTTAGATTGTCCGGTAAGAGAGAAAGAAACTGTCTATACATCTAATGGAATACTGCGCAGCTTTTTATGAAGGGAATTTTGTAATACAACACAGCTGACCAGTCAATAGCCAGTCAAACGCTGCGTCATTTCTATAAGGCATGCAAAATATCCGAGTTCATCGAACCAGAGTAGACAGTGGTTGCAGCAGGAGATGGCAGTGACTAATCTCCTGTTAAAGGGTTGGCCAAGCATAAACTCTGGGGGCGCGCTACACCATCGCAGCTAGAGTCAGCAAGGATGCACGGCACTTGAGCTCTCGTTTAAAAGACAGATTTCATGTGAAGCTTTACACAACTGTAAACCAATTCAGTGAGGACCGGCTGATTGCGTAACTATAAAGGGTATCTCATGAAAAATGTTTTTCCTCCAAAATAAACCCAAAAGCACAAGCTGGAGGGAGGGGCTGACAAAATTGAAGTGCAGAGTTAGACAGTGACTTAGCCACCGTCTGGACAGAACCGCTCCATTTTTTAAAACATGCACAAACTCTGAATTCAAGAGTTGGGGAGATGGCTCAGTGGGCAAAGTGCTTGCCTTGCAAACATGAAAGCCCTGACTCACTCCAGACGTGCTGGCGTGTGCCTATAACCTCAGTGCTCGGCTGGGGGTGGGCAGAGATGGGCGCATCCTGGGGACTCACTGGCCAACCAAATTAGCAGAAACAGTGGGCTCCAGGTTCACTGAGAAGCAAATGAGGTGAAAAGAGTGAATCTAGTGGCCAACGCCTTTAATCCTAGCACTCGCTAGGAAGAAACAATTATCTTTGTGAGTTTGAAGCCAGCCTGGTCTACATAGTGAGTTTTAGGCCAGCCAGGGCTACATAGTAAGAACATGTCTCTTAAAAAAAAAAAAAGGTGAGAACTTGGGCCCGGCAGAATGGCTCCCGCAAAGAAGGGTGGCGAGAAGAAGAAGGGCCGTTCTGCCATCAACGAGGTGGTGACCCGAGAATACACCATCAACATTCACAAGCGCATCCATGGAGTGGGCTTCAAGAAGCGTGCTCCTCGGGCTCTCAAAGAAATTCGGAAGTTTGCCATGAAGGAAATGGGAACTCCAGATGTGCGCATTGACACCAGGCTCAATAAAGCCGTCTGGGCCAAGGGAATAAGGAATGTTCCGTATCGCATCCGAGTACGTTTGTCCAGAAAACGTAATGAGGATGAAGATTCACCCAACAAGCTCTACACATTGGTAACTTATGTGCCGGTTACCACATTCAAAAATCTACAGACGGTCAATGTGGATGAGAACTAACCTGCTGAATGTCAAATAAAGTTTCAGAACTGCCAAAAAAAAAAAAAAAAAAAAGGTGAAAAGTGATTGAAAAGGACTTTTTTTTTTCTTTTTCCAAGATGTGTAGCCATGGCTGTCCTGGAACTCAGGAGATCTGCCTGCCTCTCCTGAGTGCTGGGATTAAAAGCATGTACTACCACCACCTGGCCTGAAAAAGCTATTTTAATATCAACTTCTGCCTTCCACATGCACCTGCATGAACAAGTGCACATACACACACATCTACATGCATACAAGCACATATGCACACACATGCACATAAGCACACATGAGCACACACACATACATATACATATTCAAAAAGGCATAAGTGCATGACAGCTTTATTGAACTTACAGAGGAGGGCAGGTCATTTTAGCTGAAGGGGAGTTGCAGTGGCTCATCTCAGCATTAAGGCGCAGGTCTACATGTAGAGCTTTAGTTTCAGGCCAGCGGCAGCTGTGAAGTGGAAGTTACCACTCCACTGCAGGCCTTGGGTGTCGGTGTACTCTCCCTCACCTTCTACCCTGCAAAGGTGAGAAGTGCGCTTGTTCATTAGTCAGGCCTGGTCATTCACAGGCCAGACACAAACTACGTGGACTGCTATGCTAAGCTGCACCCTCTGTCTAAAGCACTTTACCTTTCCACTTCCAGTTCCTGTTGAACACCAGTGTGCTGCTTTCATACACTAGGAAAACACACTATTTCAAACAAACACTATCTATATGCAAATATTGGTGCTAATGGATTTAGCATCAAATAAACTTTATATAAAACCAAGCAATCAGCTAAAACTTGAAAACTGTGTATTGGTTATCTGGCTTGACTCAAACATTCATTTACTTAATAAATATTTCTTAGTCATTAGCTCCATTTGAGGTCTGTGTTTGGGTAGTGTTCTTTTGCTCCCACTGCAGTGGTGAAAACATGTCCATATATGAATAGGCTCTATCCCATAGGTTACCTTTTCCTCCCTTTATTAATATAAATGAAAATAGTTTGTGTGTCCTTGTTACATAAAGGGAGTTCTAGAAATGTGTCACACTGACTTCATAACAATTATATAGCATTTTCATTTCTAAATTGTGAAAGGGCTATTTATAAGTAAATTTATTTTCTTTATGAGTCAGGGTCTCCTGTAGTCTGTGTAGCCAGGGGTGCCACTGAACTCTGAGCCTCCCACCCTTAACTCTCAGGTGTTAGCATTACAGGCATGAGCTGCCTGCTGGGCCCAATTTTATGTGATGTAGGGTTTGAACCTAAGGCTTCGTGCACACTAGACAAGTACTCTAATAACTAAGCTGCATCCCAGCCTCATAATGAACTTTGGGTGGCATGGTATGGAGTGAGATGAAACTTATGAAACAATGCTTATGCTTCATTTCACTTTTATTTTTTCTGCAATCATATGCTCAGAAAGGGCATTAGTAGGCACATTTCTAGGTTTAACATTATCTAATTTTGGTTATACTTTAAAATTATCATAATAAAATATTCATACACATCAGATCAAAATGAAGTGAATTATTATTAAATTAACCACAGGAGTTATTTTAGGTGAAAATTATTCTTAGGCTAAATTTGTTCAAGAATCACACGTTTTTCCACTCACCCTACACTAACAGAGACCACAGAGGCTGAGGTAGAAGTTTAATAATCAGCCAGGCATGGTGGTGTACGTCTTTAATCCTAGCACTGGGGAGGCAGGAGCAGGTGGATTTCTGAATTCAAGGCCAGCCCAATCTACAGGGTGAGTTCTGGGACAGCTAGGAATACACAGAGAAAGTCTAATCATCTTTATCAAAAATGATATTGCACTTTGGAAGGCTATAATGGTTACAGCCTCCCCTCTTACATTCCTCAGCCATTTATGGAGATCAAATATGTCACAAAGACTATTTAGCATTAATTAAATACACTACTTAACAAGCTTGACTGAAGAGAATCTTTTAGAATTGTAACTATTCTTAAAATGTAAGGTTACCTATTTTCATTGAAATTTCCAGTGTACTTTGCCCCAGTTGGGAATGTGTAAGTCCCCAGTCCATGAAACATGTTGTCCTTAAACTGTCCTTCGTACACAGCTCCCGAAAAATGTTCAAGTCTTCCAAAGCCATTCATCTGGTTGTAAGAAAGGAAATGCTTAGAGCCCAGCCTACACTATACACAGGATCTTCTCAGTAACACCTTCATGAACTTTGTATCACTTCTTTTTCCCACAAAGAGCAGACATTTCTACTGTTATTTCCCCACCCCCACCCCACTCCTGTCTTTCTGTGAAGCCTCAAATGTTCTGAATCTGGGCTAGCGGAACATATGAGGGCCAAAGGTGATGATAATTAGGGTCCTCAAGGCACCAAAGTTCATCAGAAGTCTTAAAAAGAAACTGGTGTAGTCACTTCAGAAAAAATTACACAGTCGTTGTTACAAATGTGAATTTGGCTACACCGATGATTCAGCGGGAAAGTGTCTACTGCACAACATGAGAGCCAGAGTTTAGAGTAAAAGGCTGGCATGAGTGAGGCTGACTACAAGGCTTGGTGGGTAAGAGTGCTTGCTCTCAAGCCTGACAACCTAAGGTCGATCCCAGAGACTCCTGTGGCGGATAGAGAGAACCTTCTCATGTATACATGACGCTCACACCTAAATAGATATGATGACTTCTTAAATGTGAATTTGTATTCAAGTAGACCTAGGTACACATTCCCACTTTATCACCCACCATCTGTAAAAGAAATCTGAGTCTGATTTATCTCATCTATAAAAAAAGAGTTTTAATGGTATCTTTCTCATGAGGTTGTCAAGAAGATTAAATGGAAAAAAATGTTTTGGCTTTACTCAATGAATAAAAGCTGAGAAAGATAATAATATTAGCTCTATTCATGAGATTAATATTATGTGTAGAATAATAGACACTAAAAACATTTATCTTCCTCACAGAATCTAGTTTGAACACAGGTATTGCAACATAGCCCTGGAATCCGGATCCTCATTCCTTAGCCTCCTCATGACTTAGCTTAATGAGATTAAAGCTGAGTCAATAAGCTAGCTTTAATACATGCAGTTTTGACTGGGAATGGAGTGCCTGGAATCATTTAACCCATAGGGTTATTTACCCACTACAAGAATTAAGGGTGATAAGGATACCTTGTCATCTTTCCAGCTTCCTGTGTAGACAATCCCGTTAGGTGTAGTGTGGGTGCCTGTCCCATTTCTCTCACAGATCCCAGAGGCAGTTCTTGTGCAGTCACCATCTAGTGAGGAAGGAAGCCCTGAGCTCTGACCCAGAGCTCTGAAATGGGGGCTAGGCGGATGTAACAACTATGCTGAAGCCAATTCACAACTGCCCCGCACCCATGTGTGGGCTTTGGGTGGTCTTTTCTTTTCTGGCTTTCTAGGACTAAAACTAAGAGTCAGGGTGGACGGCAGGTTTTTAAGGTATCCTATCTAGATATAACGGTTTTGACTTAAATGTCTATTCATCTGTTAGGATGTCTGTTATTTGAGTGGGATAATATATATACTAATAAAAGTGGATATTAGCCAAAAAAAAAAAAAAGTACAGAATTCCCAGGATACAGTTCACAGAACTCAAAAAGGTTAACAAGCCAAGTGAGGACATCACAATCCCACTTAGGAGGGAGAAGAAATCAATCACAGGAGGGGGGAGGGAGGGAGGGACCTGGGTGGGAAAGGGGACAGGAAGGGGAAGAGGGGAACATGATCAGGTATTGGGTGGAAGGAACAGGACTGAAGCCCTGAGGGACAGCTGAAAGAATGGAAACCGGGCAACCTCAGGAGGTAGGGGGTAGAGGAACCCTCCAGAATGTACCAGAGACTGGGGAGGTGAGAGACTCTCAGGACTCAAAGGGACCTTAGATGAAATGCTCTACAGTGGGGAGAGGGAACTTGTAGAGCCCACCTCCAGCAGAAAGTCATTAAGTAAGGGATGGGTTGCCATCCCACAGTCAAAACTCTGACCCATAATTGTTTCTGTCTGAAAGAACTGCAGGGATGGAAATGGAGAGAAGCTTGAGGAAAAGAAGGTCCAGCAACAGGCCCAAAGTGAGATCCAGCTCAAGGGGAGGCCCCAAGACTTGAGCTATTACTGAGGCTATGGAGTGCTCACAAAAAGGGACCTATCATGACTGCCCTTTGAAAGACCCAACAAGCAACTGAGTCAGATGCAGATATTTGCACCCAACCAGTGGACAGAAGCTGCTGATCCCTATGGTTGTATTAAGAAAAGGCTGGAAGAAGCTGAGGAGGAGGATGACCCTGTAGGAGGACCAGCAGTCTCAATTAACCTGGACCCCACAAGATCTCTCAGACACTGGACCACCAACCAGGCAGCACACACCAGCTGATATGAGGTCCCCAACATACGACAGAGGAATGTGGGCTCTGGACTCAGTCAGAGAAGATGCACCTAAACCTCGAGAGACTGGCTGGCCCCGGGGAGTGGGGAGGTCTGTTGGGTAGTGTGTGTGTGTGTGTGTGTGTATGTGTGTGTGTGTGTGTGTGTGTATGGTGGTAGAACATCCTTGTGGAGACAGAGGGGGTGGGGAGGGGCACAGTCAGAAGGTGGACCGGGATGGGACTGTAAAAAAAAGATAAAATAATTTTTTTTTAAAAAGAGCATTTATTTGGGAGATTGCAGTTGATATGGGATGACTTTAGCTCGTCTTATTTTACCACTGGGAATATAATGTATGGTTAAAATAGTTCATAGCTCAGAAAGTTGTTTTCCCTCTGTACTTTAAGGCAAGTTTTAGTAGAAAAAGATAATAGAAAGTTGGATTCAGGATGTAAAAGCAGATATACATGGTTCTTTCTTGGGAACAGTAGCATTTTTTGGAAACATAGAGTTGAAATGACTGCTTTCATGAGAGTATAAGTGAGATTTTCCTAGCATCATTGTCATCAGTGGGTTCTGCACAGTGACAGCAGCTCAGTCCTCCTGTGATGCACGCTGTTATAAATGCCAATTCAAAGGGACTCAGGCTTGTCTCTGATGCATATTCGTTTTTGCTGTTGTCGTTGTTGTTGATTGGGTTTTTGCAACACCATTGAGGGATTAATTGTATAATCTGAATGTGTGGATTATGGGGAAGAAATTAGAAAGAAGAGAGTACTAGGTATTTAAAATGGCACCTACAATAGTATAAATAACAAACATAGGAATTTGGTTATGATAGTATTTTATAAGCTAGCATTACTAGAAAGGAAAATATTATGATACTTCTAGGAAAAATTTAGAAAACAACTGAAGCATATTCAAAATAATTAATCTTTCAATTAAATTTTCATAGGATTAAAAAAAAGTTTTATAAAACAAATTTCCTATATGAAAAGATAATTAAAATGCAGGCTTACCATATGTGTCTCCATTTGGAAATATAAATTTTATCTTATACACTTCTGATGATGCTTTAAGAGATTGAAGAAAATAAAGGTAAATTTAAATAGTTTAATAGCATGAGACCTACAACAAGTGTGTTTTCAGCAGTATTCAGATAAATTCTCTTCACACAGACACACTGACATTTCTACTGTCTGGTGTAGTCCTAAGGAAATAAATTATCTTGCCTAGATGATCGGTTTTTATTTATTTTGTAAGATTATATTAGTATAAAGTTAACTTATTTTAGCCGGACGGTGGTGGAAGCTTGAACAATGCTTATCAGATTACCAAATCAGCTTGCAGCGCCCATGCAGCTACGCTGTGCTCGCCTGGAAGCATGCGCTTCTTCTTCTTTGGGTGGAAACAGAATACAGCAGTCATGCTTTGGCACTGGGCTAAATTAACTCCGTTACTTTCTCTGACCTTAGAAGAATGGCTTATACCTCAATTTTTCATTCTTACTTTTGACTAAATGGATGAACCTATGTACACCATGCAGGCTGGTGTCTAACTCTGTAGATACTTCCTAGCTTAGATATGGCCTCTCTGCAAAGTCTTTCTGATTTCTTCTCATCCCTAAACTCCTCTAGTCCCAGGGCTCAGGGTCTTATTAAAACAATGTCTATGTGTTTGACCCCTATCACAGTCACCTACACTAAAATAGAGACCATAGATCAGTTAAATCTCCTCCCACCTCTGGACTCAGTATTGAGTACTAACAGAAAATGCTTATCTAGGGAATGAATGGCTTCTGAGACACAATCATTAAGCACCTACTAAGCACAACTTGATCATACGAGAAACGGAGTAGACCTCAACCGCTCTTCAAATTTCCACGTTTGATGAGTAAAGTCTTGTACGGTTTTATCTTGGGGAAATTTTTTCCCTTTTTTGTTTTCAGTAATGTTTTTTGACTGATACTCGTGAAAAAGTAATACTTTGAACCCTACCGAAAGAAAATTCTATCTAAAAGAGTGCACGTCTTTTACAGAGCTGTCACACCAGCGGTTGGGCCTTCTGTTGAAAAAAGTAGAAGTCTCAAATGCCTTTTGCGCCCTCTAGTGTTACAAACGTGGGGCAGCGCTGCATCATGTGAAGTATCTTTTCCCTGCTGCATGATATGCATTGGTAGCTTTATCAAAGAAGGTTTCAATATTACTCAGGAGATTTTCTTTACAGATGATTTAAAAGCTAATTATATATATTTATGTGTGTATGGATACTTATATATGTGTATATATATTGTGCTGATACACTAATGATCACAGACCTGTGCTGTTTTCTACTTGTTTGGTGGGGTCTTTTTGTTTGTTTTTAAGGCGAGGCTGAACGTCTACAATTTTGTTCAGATGATTACAGGACCCGGAAAAGCACAACGTACTGCTATTATTGGTCTTTACATACACACACACACATACACACACACAGACTTTAATTTTAATTTTTGAAAACTACTTGTGCTTTCAACTTTGGGGGCAAGGAAGCATCCCGGTTTATCATGTTGAGTTGCCATTGTACAGAAATCAGCAGTCATATTAGTCTAGAAACATCAAGCTTAATTTCTTTTCCATTTGTACAGGGTTACTTCACTGTATTAAATAGGTAAAGAATTATCTGTACGAGTTCGATTACAGAAACTAATAAAATATTCTCTAAATAAAGGGGCGACGTTTCCACATTCAAATCTCTGGATTATGTGAGTTCACAGGAACCTCTGCCATTGCTCTGGCACCTTAAAGGAAACAAATCCGGAGAGAAAGACACAGCAAACCAACGACAGACTCGGAGGCCCACGCGGTTATCTCCGGATCTCCGGACGCCGGGCGGTCAGTGCCCCTCCACCCCAGTGTGGATGCTGTGTCTGGCTCCGGGTCCATCGGCTCCAGGTGAAGGCGCCCTTCCCTAGAGGCCTGGGAGGAAGCGCACTCACTTGATGGAGACGTGAAGGACAGGCTTTCGCGACTCTGCGATTCCCCTAGGCTCGCCAGCTCGGTAGGCTGGAGGAAGCTGGGCGCTAGGACAGAGCGGGCCTCGGTTGCTGGGGTGACCGGGCGACCTCTCACCCGGAAGCAAACATGCAAGGAGCCAATCGGAAGACGCCTGGGCGGGGCGGCTGCTGCGGGTGAAGTCCAAGAGGGAGGCCGAACCCAGCCCAGACCCCGACCCTGGGTGCCGCCTCCTGAGCTCCGCGGCCAGCGACGCTACGAGCCAGGTACGGCCTGACGTGGCGTATGCGGGGCCGCGCGGGTTCGGGGTTGCCAAGCCTATCTGCCGCCTCCCTCTCCAGTGATCACATCCGAGAACCATGCTGCCCCTATGGTCCTGCCTGTCATCCCAGGGCCAGTGAACCGGGACCAGCAGGATCCTGGGGACCCCCAGGATCTGCAGTCGAGATCGTCCACACCCGAGGCTCCGAGCAGGGTTGAATAGGAGGGGCGCCAGCCCCATTTCCTGTCTGTGGCTCGGTGACGACCCGAGGGGCTCTTTGGGGAGAGGGTTGGAGAAGATGAATGTTGAAGAAAGGAACCTTGCATGACTAGGTATCTGAATGGATCTGGGTGATGTATAGTGGTCAGAGGTTTGCCTAGGAGGCTAGCGGAGTGGGTTCAGTTTTCATCACCTCAGCTTGATGATGCTGTACGTGGGAGCCAAACTTGGGTGTGAAACAAAGGATCCTTTTAGAGCCAAACTTAGATCCAGTGTCTATGGTAAAGAAAGATGAAATCTTCGCAGGTTAGATAGATAGTGGGATTCCTCCCTGTGGATTATACAACCTAATTTGTATTCTACAGAAAACGTCTGGGGAATGTATTGGATGCCGCTGTAGTCGGTAAATCTTGGTTCAGATTTTTGTGTGAAAATCACAGCTCAAGTTGAAAATGTAACCTTCTCTGTGTTGGTGTGAGGCAACTTGTTTTAAATCAATACAGAATCTTCTTGCCCTTTTTTCAAACATTTCTCAGTGTATGAATTGACCCCGGCTGGGTTGGTTTGGGTTGTGAGATGTTTGATGTGTGTATGTTTTCCTTTCTTCCTACATTAAAGACATAACAAAACCCGATATGCAGCTGGGCGTGGTAGTGCATGCCTTTAGAAACAGAGGCAGACAAATCTCTGTAAGTTTGAAACCAACCTGGTCTACAAAGCGAGTTCCAAGACAGCCAGTGCTATTACAGAGAAACCCTGTCTGGAAAGACGTAGAGGTGGGGGCGGGGGGGGAGGGGAGGGGAAGGTACAATTACTGATGCACAGCATCAGAAAATTCAGTTTGTGCCATTCCTTCAGGCACATGTTAATCGTTTAATGTAATTATGGTTTTGTGAGTGTATGTATATACTGCTGTCCTTTAGAGAACTTGTAGTTTGGACTTACAATGTTCTTACCTAGTGTGGATCCAGGGTTAGAGAGAAGTTGAAATAATTGAGGTGTTGTTTGTTTGTTTGTTTGTTTTTGTTTTTTAAGACAGAATTCTCTATGTAGCCCTTGCTGGCTTGGAACTAGACTAGGTTGACTTCCAACTCACAGATCCACTGCCTCTAAAGGCATGTGCCACCACTGCCTGGCAAGCTTTAAATCTTAAATTGAAAGACTACATTATTTGTGTTTTGTTTGGTTTCTATATGATATTTGGCCATTTGGGGGTCCTACTCACCAAAGAGATACTGTTTTTCCAGAGCTAGCTAATGAGCAACTCACCAGGTAACCTGCCATTCATATGAAAACTAACCAGTCTTGGATTCAAATCCCAAACCACGACTTATCTACCATTCACACTGCAGCTAATACTGAAGTCAGGTACTACAGCAAAGGAGAACCAGTTATCCAAACATTTGTTGAACGCTTTACTTAAACACACACACAGTATTCCACCAAAGCCAGATTACGCTATTAAGTATAAATTTTCTGCTCCATTTACACAACCAGAAGTAGTACTTACTTCTGAGGAACTAGCATTCTATCCCAGAGTCTCCCTGACACAGACTGACGCTTCATCCTGCCCCTCATAGCCATAGCCAATGGAGTTTCAAGGTAAACACCTTATGTCTTCCTCCCCAAAGTTTTTAAGTCACTGCGTTTCTTTTCTCTAACCCGAGTAACTATAGTAGTTTCCTAACTGAAACTATTATTTCCATCATGTGCACTCTGGCCTCATCCCAACCCCCGGCCCAGGGCTCTAATTGATGTTCCGAGCTTTAAACCTTTGCGCCTATCACTGCTGCTGCTTGAATGTTCTTTTCACAAATATTTCATGGCTCACTCTCTCCATTTATTCATATATCTACTGATAGGTTATCTGGCGAGCTATTCATCAACTACTCTGTAAATAGCCTTGTTCTCTTAAATAATTTTTACATTTTTTTAAATTATAATTTCATCTCCCCCACATCCTTTTCCTCCCTCCACCTCTCCCTTGCTTTCTCTTGTATTCATGGTCTACTTTTATTGTTGTTATATGTGTACGTGTATGTATGTATATATATAATATACTATGTATATATAATATAATATATATATATACTCCTAAATACATAAATACAACCTGCTCAGTCTGTATAATGTTACTTGTATGTATATGATCTCAGAACTAACCACTTGGCTTTGAATAAACAGTTGAGGGACTCTTTCCTGAGGAAAACCATTTCTGCCATTCTCAGCGTTCTCCAGCTGCTTATCAGTTCCTCATCTAGGTTTGAGGCTCTGAGAGCTTTCCCCTTTCTGTGTTAGCATTCCATTGATGTCCTTGTTGAGGACTTATCTAGGCAGCCGTATTGAGGAGACTTCACAGGTAGCCTCTCTGACATTTCTTGGAGACCAGTCTCACAATAAGCTTCTGGTTCCTCTCACTCTTGCAATCCCACTGCAATGTCCCTGATCTAAGGTTCAGGAGTTGTGGTGTAGGTGGGTCAGTTGGGACTGGGCACCACACAGTCTCTCTCTCTTCTCAGCATTTTGATCAATTGTGAATTTCTGCAGTGGTCGTGTCTGTTGTAAAGAGAGATTTCTTTGATGAGGGGTGAGAACTGATAGATTTCAGAGCTCAAAGTAAAGTGACAGGAAGCAGAAAGGGACCGGAAGTCTGACCCCAACAGGTGAAACCATTCATTTCAAACCTCAAAGACAGACACTCTTCCACAAGACAGGGGTGTCTGCCGAAGGAAAGGGAATACTTGGAGTTGAGAGACAGGCTTGGAAATGAGGAAGTTAATGCAGCTTCAGGGGTCTACGTATGAGCCTCTCCTTCCTGGAATTGTTAGCTCAATGGAGTCAGCCTATCTTGGGGAACTGGCTGTCTCAGTAAATCATTTCCTTTCTGTGGCTCATTGATAATGGTTTGAACAAGGTTAGCTGTAACCTCATACACATTCTGCTTTTACAACCAAGGCAATCTATCAAAAACTTAACCTGTGGCTATAAATACTTACAGTGTAGTTAGAAATTATATGAATTTAGTAAAGGACAGTTGTAAGTTCTCCTCTAAGATCCATGACTTCAGTATCCCTGAGTAGTTAGCTTGGTTTTCAGTCCCAGGCATGATTTCCCCTTTGTTGATCAGGTTTTAATTCCAATTAGAGAGCTGTTGGTTACCACCAAGGTGTGTATGCCACTGTTACCCCCTTAGGGTCCTAGTGCCAGACTGGCTGTTTTGTTTCATAGATGTTAAGGCTGGGTAAGGCTATTGTTCACTTCCTTCTCTAGAAAGCTTGCATGGTGCCTTCTGGTACCATGAGAGCAAGTCCTCAGGGAGAAGGCTTTCAGGCCAGATCCAGTTCAGGTCCTCTGGGCCCTGTGTCTGAACTGCTTGGTATCTTTAGTTTACCTTCCACCTCTGGGGAACAACCATAAATTTGTGGCTATAGTTTGGATATTATTTGTCCCCTCAAAAAAATCATGTTGAAATTGATTATCAGTATTAGGAGTTGGATTCTTTAAGGGTGGTTAGATAATTAAAAATGATTAATAAATACCTGAAGGGAGAGAAACCAGTTTCACAAGATTGTTATTATAAAGCAAGGCATTCCCTTGTGTTTTGACTCTTCCATAAGCTTGCTTTCTCTTCTCCTCTGCCCTGCCAAGATCCAATACAAAGACTCTGACTGTCATCTGCTCACATAACCATGTGCTTTGTACTTCCCAGCCCTCAGAACTGTGAGCCCAAATACAGCTTTCGTCTTTATAAATTACCCAGTCTTAGGTATTCTATTACAGAGTCCTAATTGGTTATACACCTGTTTATTATCTCCCATATCCTCTGGAAAGTAAGTTTCTTCACAAGGCATGAATTTTGTCTTAGCTGTTGAATCTTCAAGATGTGACACACATTTTTTTCAATAAATATTTGTAGAATAGATAAGTTAATGCATGAATCTTCATTCTTACATAAATTATTCATTAACCTTCATTCATGTACCCCAGTACATGTTTAATTCCTGCTTTCTGCAAGATACTGCATATGTTAGAGATATGGTAGCAATCAAAATAGGCATAGTTGCTGCCTCCAAAGAGCTTTCTAGGTGTAGAAGAGGAAGACAAATTAACACTCAGTACATATATAAAGCCATGAAGGATCTTGAAGAAAAAGTACCAAGAGATCTAGTTTTAATTTCCATGTATTTGTGAGTTAACCAATTATTACCTGCTTTTAATTTTTAATTTCGTTTCATTTTAGTAGCAGAGTATGTTTTGTATTATTTCTGTTTTCTGAAAATGAAGTAGCCAGGCATGGGGGCTCAAAAGGCAGAGGCATGAAGATCTCTGTAAGTTCAAGAACAGCCTAGTCTACAAATCGAGTTAAAGAACAGGCAAGGCTGTGAAATCCTGTCTCCAAAAACCACCACCACCACCAACAACAAAAAGTAGTGAGGTTTGTTTTACAGGTTAGCATATGGTTTATCCGAGACAACATTCCTTATGTAATTGAATAGCTATTTTGTTGTGGGATGCTATGTTTTTGAATTCTGTGCTTATGACTTTCCAGCCAGGTTGTAGAGGCAAGCAGTTCTCTGAGTTTGAATTTGGGGCCAGCCTGGTCTACAGAGTAAATTCCAAGACAGCCAGGACTACACAGAGAAACCCTGTCTGGAAAAAAAAAAAAAAAAAAAAAGAAGAAGAAGACGAAGACTTCTCTCCTAAATGCTCCTGAACTTGTTCTGCCATTATGGAAAGTGGACGTTGCTGTTACTGAATCTATTTCCCCATTTCTTACTGTTGTTGCTTTGTGAGTGTGGCTGTTTTACTATTAGGTACACATTTGCTTGTAATTGTATGTCATCCTTCTGAATTGGCCCTTTTATTGTTATGATGTATCCTTTTTAGCTAAAATAACATTTTTGTTATAGTGTATTCTGTCCGATATTCATATAGCTAATCTACCTTTCCTTAGTTTCTGATTAGCACATAATATATATCTGGAACATAAATTCTCAAATATTTACCTCATCTTTCCATTCTTTTGTTTTTATCTTTGAATTTATATGTTATCCCTTTTAAAAAAAATGAGCCTGACAATCTTTTGACTAGATTGTCTATTCCACTCACATTTATTGTTGTTACTGAGATAGTGGGAGTTATGTACATCCTCACGTTTTAGTTGTTGTTAACAATAATCTTGTGTTTGTTCCTCTGATCCTAGTTTACTCTGTGATGCTTTCTTTTTTAATTAACCATTAACTATTTCCTAATGTATTGTTATGATCTCTCTAGAGCAGCAGTTCTCAACCAGTGGGTCAGGACCCCTACAGGGATCACATATCAAATATTCTGCATATCAGATATTTACATTATGATTCATAACAATGGCAAAATTATAGTTATGAAGTAGCAACAAAATAACTTTATGATTGGTGGTCAGCACAGCATGAGGAGCTGCTTTAGAAGTTGAGAACCACTGCTCTAGAATCTATTGTATCCATCTCTTTGCTTTGTTTTCCAAGACAGGCTTTCTCTGTGTAGCCCTTTCTGTCCCAGAACTCACTCTGTAGACAAGGCTGGCCTCAAACTCACAGAGACACCTGACTTTGCCTCTTGTGATTAAAGGCATGTGTGCATTTAACTTCCCCCTTATGTCTCTGTAGTACAGTCTTGGTTAATAAATCTGGGGCTGGACAGGTAAGAACACTGCTGCTCTTCCAGATTTCCTGAATTTAATTCCCAGCACCCTCATGGTGGCTCTCAGCCATCTGTAATGGGATCTGATGCCCTCTTCTGTCATGTAGCCATACATGCAAATAGAGCACTCATATACATAAAATAAATAAATAAATAAATATTATAAAATAAATGTGTGTCAGAGAAACTTGCTAAATATTAGTCCTAAGGTACATGTATTTGAAAAAAAAAATTATGTGAAGCAATTTAGCCATTCTGCCCCTAACCTGGTCCATTTAAAATGTGTATTTTCTTTAAAGTGGCTTTATCCATAACTTTGATCAAAAAATGGCTACTATATTTTTGGTTTATGGTATCTATATTAATTTTTTGTCTTTCAGGTGAAAATGAGTTCTTCAGTAAGAAGAAAAGGCAAGCCAGGCAAAGGGGATGGAAAGGGATCCAGAGGAGGAAGAGGAGGCAAAGGTCACATGAATAAATCCCATGGGGGTGGAGGTGGCAGCGGCGGCGGCGGCAGTAGAAAGGCCTCAAATAGAATTTGGGATGATGGCGATGACTTTTGTGTCTTCACTGAATCCAAGCGTCCGTCCAGGTCATTATGCATTCCCTTATATGTTATTTATGTGTGTGTGTGTTTATATGTGGGTACTCTGATGTGGACATGGAAATCAAAGGATAACATGTAGGAGTTGGATTTCTCCTACCATGTGGGTCCCAGGGATCAAACTCAGCTAATCAGGCTTGGTGGCAGGCACCTTTTCCCAGTGGGCCATGTTGTCAGCCCTTTGTCAGCCCATTAGAATGTTAAGATACAGAAACTGTTTCAATTCCTAATATGTGGTACAACAAATGGCCAAAGAAGCAGGTGGGGGTAAGTAATTCCAGTCCAGTTATTGTTCTCATCTGAAATTCTGGCAGTCTCTCTCTTCACAACTTTTTAAAAGCATGGTGGTAAATAATAGAGTTTTTATTTTTATTTTTTAAGTAGGTTGAATTCTGACATTTGCTACCTTGTAACACTGAAACTAGAAGTCATGTTACTATTGAGTTAAATGTTTCTAGGAAAGTAAATACTAGAAGAGATAAAAGTACAACAAAATTCAAAATCTTCTGTGAACTCCATAGGTTGGTGTTAAAATTAAACAGCCCAAAATGCAAACTGCTCCTGTCTTTCTAGTTGATGGGTTTCATCTGTCCAGCTGGATGAGCCGTCATCTGATGGCCTTGCACGTGGCGACCAGTAACAGATGGTGTCATCAACCTTCCTCATCTCCAGCTTCTTATTAATGAATAGACAGAATGCTAGTAAGTCGAGTAGATGGTAACAAAGTAAATGTAGCTAATGCATCTTATATAGTATAAATATAAAATTCCTATAAATAAAGACTCCTAAACTGTACTAAGTTGTATACGGGATTCTTAGAGGTAGAGAGAATTCATCAGATACATATTCACGGGAATAGTGCATCTGAATATTGGCAAGGAAGGAATATAATTGGGTGCAGAGTTTGATGATATCATAGATCATCTGAACTTTTCGCCTAAGTGGATTCAACCATATGCATTCAGAAAAGAAAAAGAAACTGTAAGTCATTAAACTGGCTACCAAATAAATTGCTGTAATGAGTCTGATTGGAGGATTTAAATACATATTCTTCATACATGATCACTAAAAAAGCCGGTGTCCCACCAGAGAATCTATATGCTTTTCCTTCTTGAAAAAGAAAGAAAGGGAGGGAGGGAGGGAGAGAGGAAGGAAGGAAAGGTAGATTTATTATGGACACTGTTCAGACAATATGTTTCAGTTAATGTCATATGAAAGAGAAACTGCAGTTACTCTGGGGGTAGATAGGCTCTCACTAGAGCCTAGGCTGGCCTATACCTCACAGCATCTTCAGTCCCTCAGCTTCTGCTGGGATTACAATCATGGGCCATCACATCCAGCTTGTTCACAGTAATTCCAAAGTATGTGTTTATCTTACCTGCTATCTTAAGACCTAACTTCTGAGTTAAATGCAGATCTTTTGTTTTTCAAAGTACATACATTATAGGTCTTAAGAGTGTTGTCTGTTCAAGTATTCATTAGCTATCTATTGACCACCTTTTATGTCCTGGGTAATGTTTTACAGACTAGAATTGAGTAATAGGTAAATGTTGTACTATATCTTCATAAAAGATGTTTAAGATGGAAGGACCATAAGTGTATCACAGAGGCAGTAAGTGCTATGAAGAAAAATAAAGAATAGTACTGTGTGAGGTAGGTATATAGAAAATGCTGGAGTTGAGTTTCTGTCATGTGGAAATCCTCTAAAAAGGTTCATTTGAACAAAGACAAGAAGAGAAAGAGCCAGCCATGAGCCTCTCTGAGAGAAAAACATTCAAGGCAGAGGGATAGAGCGCGTGTGAAGCCCTAAGTCAGGAATACACTTAGAAGGCCTGGGAGATGCCAGGAAGCCGGGTGACAAGAGTAATTCACTGTGTCAGTGAGAGCAGAGGGACGTGACTGCAGATGGCTCTGGGACAGGAGAGGGAGTTTGGTTAACATAGAAACAAGTGTAGGACATTTCAGTCACTCTGGCCACAGTTGCCACTCTTCAACATATGCCTTTCTGACACTCAGAAGATTGAACCTTTCTCTTTGGGCCATTACAGCCCCGTGCCAGGTAAGTTGAGATGAAAGAGGATAAATGATGGAATGAGTCACTGGAGGAAATGAGGAGGTTGGGATAGAGTCTCCAAATAGAGGGGGGTTTTTAAGATGAAGAATGGGATATCACGGTGGACCACACCTGATATCCCACCACTTGGGAGGTGGAGGGAGGCTAGAGGATCCACTGAGGAGGTCCATGGTTACAGAGCTAGTTGACCCCAGCCTGTGCTACATGAAATCCTGTCTTAAAAAAAAAAAGATGGGAAAGTAAAATATAGGGATATGTAAATAAGTGGTCTGTGAGATAGGAACCTGTGACCCCTCAAATTCTGGAGAAATGATAAGACAAATTCAGGTTGTGAGAATTTCTATAAGATAGTGGCCCTTCAAAAATGTCACTGATGCTGTGCAGTGGAGGCACATGCCTTTAATACCAGCACTCAGGAGGCAGAGGCAGGCGGATCTCTGAGTTTAAGGTCCATAGAGGGACACCAGGGCTACACAAAAAACCCAGTCTCAGAAAACAAACATATCTTTGTCAGAAAGTAGGCTGGGAACTCTTAAAAATTAAAGGAGTTTGAGGAAAATGTCAACTGGTAGCTAGGAAAATCTAGTAAATGCTGTAGGAAAACACTCTCTCTCTCTATTTGATGTCATCTGCTGTCGGTGTGTGTTGTGGGTATTTGGGAGCTCTGATAAGAATATCAAAGTTTTGTTCATGAGCATATGACTTTAATTCAGGCCCTGCGACAGTAACAAAAGCAAAGGAGAGACACGGCCTAAGTGGAAGCCCAAAGCCAAAGTGCCCCTCCAGACGCTGCACATGACATCAGAGAATCAGGAGAAGGTGAAAGCCCTTCTGAGGGACCTGCAGGAACAGGGTGCGGACGCGGGATCCGAGTAAAGTATCTTGTTTGAGTACATTTTATACTGAGGAGAACGCATTGGCAATGCAAATGGCTCTTCAGCTTTGGGTACTGTATAGTGAAAGAGCAGTGGTCCTCAACCTCCCTAACGCTGCGACCCTTTAACGCAGCTCCTCATGCTGTGGTGACCCCAGCCATAAAATTATTTTTGTTGCTACCTCATAACCGTTACTTTGCTACTGTTGTGAATCATAATATAACCATCTGATATGCAGGGCATCTGATATGTGACCCCTGTGAGGGTCGTGACCCACAGGTTGAGAACTGCTGGTATAGAGCCTGTTGTGGCTATACAGTTAGTTGAAAGTGAGGCAAGAGAAATACAAGAGCAATTATCCAGCCAGTTTTAGAGTGAGTGTATCTCGCACCATCCTGAGCAGTGCCGTGGGTTGCCTCGTCTCGCTCTGTCTCCAGGCCCATACTAATATAGGATGTTAGTGCTTTACTGAAAATATTCCAACTAAAAATGTACACTAACAAGTAGAAGCTTGTTCTAGGAGCAAATATGGAGGCAAGTTCTTGCTAATGCAGCCCTGCCTGGCCTCAGACTCACTGCAGTCCTCCTGCCTCAGCTTTCCCACCCATCCCAAACCCCAGCAAGATAAATGTTTGTTTGGTTTTTTTTTTTCCTAATGTATATGGGTTTTTTGCCTGTTGTATGTCTGGGCACCACTTGCTGCCTGGTACAGGAAGAGGCCAGAAGGTGTAAGCTTCTTTGGAACTGGAGTTAGAGACAGCCGTCAGCTGCCATTTGGGTGCTGGGAATTGAACCCAGGTCCTCTGAGAGAGCCAGTGCTTTAGACCACTGAGCCACCTTTCCGGCTTGTAGATGAAGCTGGCCAAGTGCAGTAGCTCCTTAGTTGCCCCCTCCACCTCTGCACTGTGTCTCCACTCCGCTGTCACGCTGTCAGTTGAAGAGGTTCATTCATTTCTATGTTTGCTAGAAATCATGAGTCGTTGGCCTACACTCCACCCTCGGCAATAAATAAATGAATCCTTTGATAGAATTAGTGGCCAGTCAGGAATAGCAAATATTCTTCTGTCCTCTACAAACTTGTCTCAGACTTAGAAGAGGAGTTAATACATTAAACAGAAGGGAAAGGGACAGGGATAATATCTAAAATAAGAGGAAGCGTGGCTTTGGTGGCTAAGAGTGCAGGCTCTGGGCTTAGCCTAGGGTAAGAATCTCACTGCTCCTTTCTGTGTAACCTTAGTTACTAATCCTCTGTGAGGTTCAACGATCATTTGAAAAATGGGGATTTCAGTAACATATAGCAGGGTTATTGAGAAGCTAAAAAGAATTGTTTCTATAAATAACTTTACCTGGGACCTGAATGGCATGTAGGTACCTAAGAAACGTCATTTCCCAAGACAGAAACTAATAGTTTACTATAAAATGAAACCAGCAACTGAAGGGCAGGGTCCCAAGTCCTTGGCTCTTTGATTAAATGTTCAGACCCTTGCTTAATTTTTCTCTGCAATACGTAGACATTAACATCCAGTACTTGAAAATGTCCCCTTCCCTAGAAGAGGCACCTCTGGGGAGGAGGAGGACGACGAGCCCGAGCGCGCTGAGGAGCAGGGCTGGCCAGCTGGACAAGAGCCTGTCTGTCTTCCTGACTCCAGTCCTTGGGAGTATATAGGCCCAGAAGAAATGGAGCCTCCAATTCCAGAATTTGCAGTCTCACCGTTGGCAGTGCAAAAACTTTCCAGGTGATCACTTTATCGCTTACGAAAGTCATGGCAGCTAAGTCTCTTCTCTTTGCATGCCCTATCATGACAGTGCCAGTAGGGCCCAAGATGCCGATAACTCTATCTTCTAAAATGGAGGGATTAGTATTATCAGGGGTGCTTTTTAAAAATACAGAATGTAGCTGTCCATAGTAATAACTGCATATATGTGTTTAAGTGACTCATGTCAGTGATGCGAAGACTTTTACACAACATCTTTTCACACTTTGCCCTCGGCAGGTATGGCTTCCACACTGAGCACTGTCAGCTGGCCCTGAGGATCTGTGATGGAGACTTAGGGGCGGCACTAGAGCATCTTCTCCACCAGTGTTTCTCGGAGATGTTTGGAGAGAGGATGGCACTCTCTGAGGCAGCTGTTTATGTCAGCTTGAATGAGTGTGTGGAGCAGAGACAGGAAGAGGCACTTGCTCTCAAGTCGATCTGTGGAGAAAAATTTATCGAAAGAATTCAGAACAGAGTCTGGACCATTGGATTGGAACTGGAGTATTTGACAAACAAATTCTGCAAGTCTAAGCAAAAAGAAAGTAGCAAAAATGTACGGGACACTTCACCTGAAACCTGTAAATTTTACCTCAAAGGAAATTGTAAATTTGGATCAAAATGCAAATTCAAACATGAAGTGCCCCCACATCAAATCATTGGGAGAGCAGAGAGAAACGTAGATGACCCTCATCTTGATGCTGATGACGACACAAGTTTTGTGTATGAGCTTCAGATCCGTTTTTCTAAAGACCACAAATACCCCTACCAAGCTCCCCTGGTGGCATTCTATTCCACCAATGAGAACCTACCTCTGGCTTGTCGTTTACGTATTTCTGAGTTCCTTTATGGCAAGGCCTTGGAATTTGCAAAAACTTCAGAACCTGTTGTATATTCTTTGATAACCCTTTTAGAGGAAGAGTCTGAGATTGTCAAGTTACTAACACACACTCAACATAAGTATAGTGTTCCTCCTGTGAACGTCCCTCCAGTACCTTCCGAGACCAGGATAAGTAAACCTGCCTACCGCAAACCAGTCATCCCAAGTAACACTTTTCTTTCTAATCAAATGCTAGAAGGTACGTAAAATATTGATCTTAGGTATAGGATGGGATCAGCATTCAGAGTAATGAGTTTAAAAGTAATACACTTTGAGGCTGGGTGAGGATTAATTCCTGGTGATCTTTAACCAAAAGAATTCCCTGACTGGTCATTGTGCCTGCCTGTAACTCTGACTCGTAGCTGCAACACTTTGGTTGAGCTCCCTAGACAGAAAGTCTGGGCTGACGAGTAAGCGTTGTAACTGTGTAGCGAATGGCCATCCTGGAGGACTGAATAGCAATGCAGGTCAGCTGGATAAGGGCCTGCCTTGGTCCTGACTGTGGAGACTGAGGCCAAAGAGGAAAAAAAAATGACCAAAATAATGCTGTCTTTATGAAGCCTTAAATACAAATATATGTCGGCTGCTGCCATTGTCAGCTTTGCCAGGCAGACGCCTCTTATATCACAAACTCCTCTTCAGCATTCCTCAGAGACTTACTTTCATTCATGTCTGTATTTCAGGAAAAATGCAGTTTCCCATCTTTCCTAAGAGTTTGCTGGCTAAGGACTAGAGGCACAGCTCAGTGGCAGAGAGTCTGCCTGTGTCCGTGAGGTTCTGGGTTTAAAGCCCAGCACTGCCGGGGAAACTGAGTTTCCTGGTCAGAGAGCACTGAGTCTGGAGGATGCTGCATAGGTAGCTAGGTGGTGCTCCCGGCCCCACTCAGTTCTGAGCAGCATCTGTATTAACACATGTTCCTTGGGAAATGGCAAAACTATATGTCGTAGAAGTTTGTTTGTCTCATTGGTTTTTTGGTTTTTGGTGGTGCCGGGAATTGAACCTCTCTGGCTTTTCTTATGCCAGGCAAGCACAACTATACTAAGCTGCATCCCTTGTCTGACTTTTCAGTAACATTACTGAGATCATTAATAGAGCATAAATTTACCTATTTAAAGGATATCATTCAGTAGGGTGGGGTTTTTTTTGTTTGTTTGGTTTTTGTTTTTTAATGTTTTAGAGTTGTCCAGTCATGAGATCTTCCTGAAATAAACCTGTTGTCCTCAGTCCCTGTTGCTAGCCTAACAACTGTTATCCCATAGGCTGTGTTCATGACTCTGCCAATTTTATACATTTCCTAGAAATGGAGTCATGGGGTATGAAGCTTTTGGAAGCCGGATTCTTTCACTTAGCACAGTGCTGTCAAAGCTCCCACATGTCATAGTGTGCATTTATTCCTTTTTGTTGTTGAGGGATATTTCGTTACATGGATATGCCACATTTTGTTATCAGTTTGTTATCATTTCATAAACATTTGGTTCACTTTATACCATTGATTTTGGAGGTAGCTGAGTCATTCTATGTTAATTCCTTGAATTGAAAACTTTGATCCTGGTACACATCTTTAATCCCAGTACTTGTAAGACAGAGGCAGGCAGATCTATAAGTTCAAGACTAGCTTGGTCTATAGAGCAAGTTCCAAAGCTACAAGAAGAAACCCTGTCTTGAAAAACAAAAAGAAAAAGGAAAGTCTCTGTTGTTACTTTGATTTAATAGCACCATTTACTCTTGGGGAACGCTCAAGTTAGCATCCCAAATTCTTGCTTCAGAGTAGTATGGAAACAAATGAGGCTGTTTCAGTCAAGCCTCAGGGTTTCCTGTCTTAAGATGCTGTTACTTTGTTAGTGATTTTCTCCCTTTCCTAAAGAAAGGCCAAACTGAAAATGTTTCCTTTTACTTCATTCAAGGGGAAAGGTTATCAGAACTGGAGGAGGATGCGGATGAGGATGAAGGACCTGCACCGATTATCATGGAGAATGAGAGCTATGTGAACCTGAAGAAACGGAGTTACAAAAGATATGACCGGCCGGCAAAGACCCTATTTGCTGAGAACAGTAAGATCTGCAGACAGTTCCAGATGAAACAGGTACTGTTCAAGGGCCAGTGCCACCTCCCTCAGGCTTTGGTTTGCTCGGAACTGTTAAAACTCCTTCTTTCCCCACCCCTTCCAAACTTACTTCCTCTTTTTTCTTCTTTTCTTTTTTGTTTTTGGTGTTTTGTTTTCTTTTTTGTCATTTTGAGACAAGATCTTGCTAGCTAGACACAGGTATATGCTACTACTCCCTTCCTGAGTACTTAGACATTTCTACACGCCACAGCAAATGTACATGCATGTGCTAGGTGCTTTGAGAACACTCAGCTAGCACATATCAAATGCATGTGTAAAACAAATGTTCTAGGAACATTTGATGCAATAGTAGCTAATTTAATATTTGAAGGGAATATTAATGGTGTGATTTACCTTAGAAAATCCATTATCTAAGAGAAGATAAAGACACATGCCATTTCAAAGGCATACAGGATAAATAATGTGCCCGAAGTGACACAGATAGTAAGTGGTAACAGAAATTTAAGCCAACTGTCTCAAAAGACCATGCTGTTTTTACATTGATGTGAAGATTTGTTTTAAAAGAAACCATAAATAAAATCTGAGGACCCAATTAGATGTTATGCAAAGGCTAATGATTGGATGAGTTTGTGATTAGATTAAGTAATGTCTGAGGACCTTTCTGTGATTTTTATATTTTTATATATTATATCATCAAGTATATACTATATGTTTATATACTATCAAAATGTATGTAATCATACCATAAATAAAATTATAGAGACAGAAAATTATTTGATGTTTGTCATGACCTATCTATATTGATGTTATTTGCAATGACATTAGTATAATTATGTATTGTTCCAAAGTGTAGCCAATTATTTTTCCTTCTTTTTTAAAAATATTTATTTATTTATTTATTTATTTATTTATTTATTTATTTTTGAGACAGGGTACATCTTGTACTCCCAGATGATTCTATAGAGCAGGCTGGCCTCAAACTTACAGAGATCCGCTATCCTCTGCCTCCAAAGTGCTGGGATTACAGGTGTGTGCTACCACCGCCCAGTTTATATTTCATTTTAAAATTTTTATTTTATTTTTAAAGAGTATTATGATTTATTCATTTGTGTGAATCTGTGTGAGTTTATGTGCACTGCACATATGCAGATGCCTTCATAGATCAGAAGAGGGCATTGCATCCTCTGGAACTAAATTTAACAGGTAGTCGTGAGCCACCTGATGTGGGTGCTGAGAATTGAACTCTGGTCCTCTGAAAGAGCAATACAGGCTTCTAACCATTGAGCCATCTCTCCAACTCTAAAATTTTGTTTTTAGTTGATATATATATACTTGTAAGTATGACATTTCAATACATGGATATGGTATGATTAGTGCTTGTCTTATCTGTCACCTTAGACATTTAGCAATTCTTTCAGAGCATTAAAATAATCCTTTAGCTATTTTGATATATGCAAAAAACCATTATTTTAAAGAGCCCACCTGGCCAGAACTTCCCATGTGGCACAGACTTAGAACTTCTGGTCCTCCTGCTTCAGCCTGTGCTGTGTGCTATAGAACATTAGAGGTTTTCCATCCTATTGAACTTCAAATCTGTTCCTACTAAGTATCCACAATCTATCTTCCCCATAATATTAGTGTACAATGCAATGTTCAGAGAATTGATCATTAGTTGTGAAACCTTTTTACATAATTATGGTGAACAGCCAATAAAGAAAGCTTTGGCAATAGCTCTTGTTACTGATCTAGGGAAGCTGATACTGTATAAAGCTATGCTGTCTACTGCAGTAGCTCCTAAAGGCTTTGGCCTTTTACAGTTAAATTCACTCTTTAAAATAAGCTCAGTTCCTCAGAAGAGCATTCTGTTCTTCAAGGGCTCAGTAGTGTCATGTGGGCAGAATTACTGTATTGGACAATGTGTGTATGAACCATCTCTGTGGATACATAAATACTTATTGTAGTGTTGATATAAATGTTATTGGTGAGGATCAGATCAGTGCTTAGCAAAGGGGGTGCATACCTTTCGATCTACTTAGCTTCATAAAACTATACAGATTCCTGTGCTTACTCTGTGACTTTGGCAGCCAGCCTTCTAGCTAAAGTCCCCGGATTCAGGCCTGGGGGCTCTGAACTAGGAGAGAAAACGGCTAAAGAAAGAGCGGAATGGTAAGTTCCACAGTGGAATTCGAAGGTGAGTTTTGTGAAAGGTAACTAAAAGTAACTCAGCGGCTGCCTTCTCCTTGATTTTTATTAGGCTTCCAGACAGTTCCACACAATTCTGCAAGAAAGACAGTTACTACCTGCTTGGGAAGAAAGAGAAACCATTCTTAAACTGTTGAGCAAGCACCAAGTGGTTGTCATAAGTGGTATGACTGGGTAAGAAAGTGGCTTACTTCAAGTGCAGTTTTAGTGGACACATAAGGCAGGAGCACTGGCTTCCTCAACCAGGTCTGCTTTAAAACATATATGTAGCGATGTTATTGATGTTATTGCACATTTTGTTTTCTCTGTCAAATATCAAATGGTATTCCGTGAAGGTAGTTGAGTTATGTAGTTTCAGGGCCAAATTACAAAAACCTAAAATGGAGCTCAGAAATCCCTCCTGTAGCTGTGTCCTCTGCCCTGAGGCTGAAGGTCTAGCTGCGGGTGTTCACCAGGTGGAGAATTCTGTTCTAACAGCTGGAAAGCTGCGTATCTCTTGCATTTACCCTGCTTTCTTTAAAACTTGTTTCTTTTTTTCTTTTAGCAACAACTCAAGTAGCATTTTTTTTCTCTGTTCCATACTCTCTATGAAAAGCAAACATGCTTATCCAGGGCAACTCTCAAGCTTCATTTAGTTCTTTAATTCAGGATTACACAAAACATTAGTTTTGCACTGAGACTCAACTAAGATAGTATTTTTATATCTTCTAGTTCCTCATAGTTTTTTATTTCAGTCCACTTATAGCCAAATCATTCCACACCAAAGAGAAGAATATAAAATACATTTGTAAGCATGTGAGCATGTGCATGTTGGGATGTGTACGTACAGGCATGTGAGGGAGGCCACAGGAGGATGTCCGATGTCCTGCTCCATCACTCTCTGCCTCCATCCCCTGACAAGCTCTGACTGAACCTGGAATGAGGCTAGAGGCCAGCAAGCCCCATTGCCCACTGATCCTTCTGTCCCTTCCTTACCCCAACATTGGGTTTGTACAATCATGTCCAGCTTTCTACCAGAGTACTGAGGATTTGAACTCAGGTCCTCATGTTTCACTGCAAGCATTCTTACTACTGAATCATCTCTGCAAAGCCCCTAGAATACTCAAATCATAAGCTAACACTTTTTCTTTTGGATCCATCTGTAGAGTTCACATCCCTAGAGACATTTTTCAATCTTAATTGTGTCTTTTTCATAGTCCTCATTTTATAAATGACCTCAGACTATCATTAGATTGCCCTGTTCCTAGGATTTATTAGGCTTGGGTACTCCATAGGTGAAAGTGTTAGGCTAAGTTAGACTCTAGCTAGCTGTGGATTCCTTGTTGCCTGTGATTGCTTTGTTAACTAGCCCTTGAAAACTTCATTTTAGGACTCCTTTGTTTTGACATACAGATGTGGGAAAACCACACAGATTCCACAGTTTATTCTGGATAATTCTCTGAATGGGCCACCTGAGAGGGTGGCAAACATCATCTGTACCCAACCCCGACGAATCTCTGCAATCTCTGTCGCTGAACGTGTTGCTAAAGAAAGAGCAGAAAGGGTGGGTCTGACCGTGGGATATCAGATTCGGTTGGAAAGTGTCAAGGTGTGTATGCTCTGCTTGCTTCCTGGTAATGTGAATTAATTGTTTTCAGACATAAAGAATCTGGGGGATCTGGAGATTGACAGGCAATTGGGAATATGTACCTGCAGTTTATTAATACTCACATTCAGTGGGGTTGAAATCCCTTGAGAAGCATTCTGATATAAGAACTCTTATCTGATTGTACCAAATATATTTTATATAGGCTTTTTTAAAAACCTTTTTAGATTTATTATATGTGTATATGTTATATACATATATACATTACACACACATACACACACACACACACACACACAAACACAGATATTGTTGTTTTGCCTGCATGTATGTCTATTGCATCAGGTGCATGCCTGCTGTTTTCAGAGGCCGAAAGAGTGCAGAGGATATCTTAGAACTAAAGTTATGAATGATATGGATGATTGTAAGCTGCCATGTAAGTGCTGGGAGTCAAACCTGGGTCCTTTAAAAGAACAAGTGCTCCTAACTGCTGAGCCATCTCTCCAGCCCTGGCTTTTTATTCTTAATTAGTAGAAATGATCTTGCTATTAAACTTGAACTGAATATAGACTTGATTTAAACATCCACTTTAAAGAAATGTTTTATAACCAGGCCTGGTAGTATGTACCTTAACTCCCAGCACTTGAGAGGCAGAAGCAGAAGGATCTCTCCGTGTTCCAGGCCAGCCTGTTCTATATAGCAAGTTCTAGGGCACCCAGAACTATACTTACCCTTTCTCAAAAAAAAAAAAAGGTTTTATAATAGTACTTGTGTGTGTGTGTGTGTGTGTGAGTGAGTGGAGAGAGAGAGAGAGAGAGAGAGAAAGCAGAAGAGTGTATGGCTGACCTTAGTTAGAAGCTAACTACAATCTTGTATTAAGTGGAATTGCTGGTGGTTCCAATGTTGTTTGTTCAGTTTGCTGGCCAATAGTTACTTTTCCAAAACCTCATTAATATGTGACAATGCTCTCTTCTATGTAAGTCCTCAGCCACCAGACTGTTATACTGCACCACAGGAGTGCTGCTGAGGAGGCTAGAAGGAGATGCAACCTTGCAGGGAGTCACCCACATCATTGTTGATGAAGTTCATGAGAGGACAGAAGAAAGGTAAAAGGAAGGCATTCCCAGTGGACGCACGTGCTTGTAAAATGAAGGTGTGCCTGACAACTGTTGCTTGCTTCCAGTGGAGTTTCAGACTGAGTATCGATAAGTCATAAGGAAGGCTAAATTAGGGGAAAGAAGTGGCTTTCTTGATCCCAAGGTTGGAAGCACAGTGGTTGGAGAGGGCATGCCCATCACCAGGAGAGCCTCCTGGGCATCATACCCTGAGGGGTAGTCCACAAGTGCTTCTTTTGTTGTTTTGATCACTCTGTAATCGTTCATTCATGAATCAAGTGCCCTGTCTGGTAGTAGTTGCTGGGGACACAGGATGGGTAGGTCCCTTGTCTTCACAATCTGAGAGCAGAAAGAAATAAGGAGCTGTGGAAGGCAACACTGTTAGACAGTCAGAGACCACATTACTGAAGAAATGGCTTTAATTTTTTTTTTTTTTTTTTTTTGGTTTTTTCGAGACAGGGTTTCTCTGTGTAGTCCTGGCTGTCCTGGAACTCACTCTGTAGACCAGGCTGGCCTCGAACTCAGAAATCCACCTGCCTCTGCCTCCCAAGTGCTGGGATTAAAGGCGTGCGCCACCACCGCCTGGCAGAAATGGCTTTAATTAATAACTGAAATACGCAAGGGAATCCATCTAAGAGTTGGGAACAGAGACAGCATGGATGCGCACTCTGAACTGAGGAAAGGCAGTTTGACAGGCAGTAGTTAATGGAAGAGAAGACAGCAGTAGGAGGAAAACCAGGAACCAGAACTTCAGAGGCCTTATAAACCAAAATAAGGCATCTAGAACTTATTTTAATGAATTAGAAATCATTAAAAAACAGTTTTAGAGGGCTGGTGAAATGGCTCAGCGGTTAAGAGCACTGACTGCTCTTCCAGAGGTCCTGAGTTCAAATCCCAGCAACCACATGGTGGCTCACAACCATCTGTAATGAGATCCAACGCCTTCTTCTGGTGTGTCTGAAGATAGCTACAGAATACTTACATAATAATAATAAATAAATCTTTAAAAAAACAAAACCAGTTTTCGAGCCAGGCATGGTAGCACATGCCTTTTAATCCCAGCACTGAGAAGCAGGACAGATGGAGTTCAAGGCTAGCCTGCTCTACAGAGCAGATTTCAGTACAGTGCAGGCTATACAGAAACACTATCTTGAAAAGCCAAACAGAAAATATATGAGCAAAAAGACTACTTGTTAGAAATCTTTTGTTTTCAGAGGGTTTCTTCTTATGGAAATATGAGTTTATTTTGTAAATTAGTAAGTATTCGTTGAGTGCTTGGTATGTCTTGAGCATTGGAGTAGTGAGCAAAACAATAATAAACATCTGAAATCCTTGTCCTTGAGAGTTTACATTCTAATTGCTATGGGAGCCCAATAATGTAGTGAATAAGTAAAATACAAAGTGTTTAGTTCTAAGAAGAAAAGATAAGAAATACATGGCAAGAAGTGAGGTTCATTTGAAATTTTAAATAGGTTAGCCAAGGTTAGCGGAGGAAGGCCTTTCCGAACATGTTTTAAGTGTCTTGAAAGAAGTGAGGGGACGTCCATGTAAGCGTCTGGCAGACGCTCATGCTGGTATGTTACTGATGTGCAGAGACCCTCAGCTGCATTCCTCAAGGATAGCAAGAAACTTACCCGGTAGGGGAGAGCAGAAGGAAATGAGGGTGCAGAGAGCCGTATCAGTAAGCACTCTGATGAGAAGCCACTGCAGGATGTGAGGAGAGTGGCATACTCAGATGACATTTGAGTAGAAGTAGTCAGCTGTGTTGGTCATAGATTGTGGGAAGGGGAAGATGAGGGCTAGCACAGACCACTGAAGAATGCTGCTTGGTATACTGTTACTCTGTCGGTGCCATCACTCCACAATTTATGGAGGGTGTTGTGGTTTGTTTTCACTAACACTAGGCCCAGGAGTGTTTGTGTCATCATCTAGACTTCTAGCTTGTCCTTTCAGCAGCTGCATGCCATTTCTTAGACTGGATACTGTTACAATTTGCCATTTCTGTAACTTTGCTCTTATAAACAATACTATAATGAAAATCTTTGTATGTGCCTTTTGTATACCGATAAAGAATCAGAATGATCGACTTTAGTGATAAATCCTAGTATATTCTGATTGGTATTGCACTGAATTTGCTGAAGACATCTGGTGTTTTGTATTTTTAGATTCTGAACTGTTCTCCACCAGGACTGTCGCACATCTAAGTTTTATACTTTTCCCCTAAGTATTAAATGCTCCAAATACACAAAAGTCTTTAGTTTTCCTATGTTGCATATGTCTGACCTGTGACTATCTTTTCTCGTCTCCAGTGACTTCTTACTGCTAGTTTTGAAGGACATTGTGATGCAGAGAGCAACCCTCCAGGTCATTCTGATGAGTGCAACTCTGGACGCTGGGCTCTTTTCCAAGTATTTCAGCTACTGCCCAGTCATCACCATACCAGGTAAGAGAGCACACTTTGCAGCCTCCTTCCGTTGCTGTGAATCCCTCTACATAAGGAGGCCTCACAACTTCAGAGTTCATTCAGAACAGGGGCTACTTCTACATGTCTCTAGAGAAGTAGTTAAGTTACAGCAAACAACCCAATGTAAAGCATCTGATGAAGAGGTAATTTGTCCCCTTGCCAGATTTTAATTTTGTATGACCTTAAAGTCTTAGTTCTTAGGATTTCTAACATTTTGTTGTGTTTAACATCAGAATATATGTGTTTTTAAGAATAATCTGTCATGGGACTGGAGAGATGGCTCAGTGAGTAAGAGCACTGGCTGCTCTTCCAGAGGTCCTGAGTTCAAATCCCAGCAACCACATGGTGGCTCACAACCATCTTTATCGAGATCTAACGTCCTCTTCTTTTCTGGTGTCTGAAGACAGATACAGTGTACTTAGATATAATAATAAATAAATCTTTTAAAAAAATAATCTGTCATAAAGAGGGAAAATACACCAACTCGTTCATTTATGGATTGTGCTACATATCCAGATGCTGATTCACTCGGAAAGAAAGTGCAGTTGGATAGTCTGCTTTCTTTTGATGCTTCTACAGCCTTGTGGAATAATTACCACCCTGAGCCTAGCCTGGCTGTCTACAGTTGATTGATTACCACGGGGACAATTTGGAAACACTGACTGAAATGATAGCGTTATTGGTGACAGCAGAGGAAGAGATCCAGAATGTGCTGGATCCAGAATACAGTGCTGACTGTTTAAAGTCAGTGTAGGGAGTGCAAGAAAGAAACTGTAATGGGTTTTAAAAGGGTCTATGGGGAAGTTACCATTCCTTTCTTATCCACCACCTCTGTTCTTTCTACTAATTAGAACTTAGGCCTACCAATTTCTGTCATTAAAACCTTTTTAAGGGGCTGGAGAGATGGCTCAGCGGTTAAGAGCACTGACTGCTCTTCCAAAGGTCCTGAGTTCAAATCCCAGCAACCACATGGTGGCTCACAACCATCATCTGTAATAGGATCTGATGCCCTCTTCTGGTGTGTCTGAAGACAGCTACATACATTAAATAATAATAAAAAACAGATGATGATGATGATGATGATGACGATGACGATGACGATGATGATGACGATGACGATGATGACGATGACGATGATGATGACGATGACGATGACGATGACGATGACGATGATGACGATGACGATGATGATGACGATGACGATGACGATGACGATGACGATGACGCAAATCTGAACCCTGAAAACCAAAGGGCAGAAGGACACAGCGACCGAAGACCTTACACAAAAAAAAAAAAAAGCCGGGCGATGGTGGCGCACGCCTTTAATCCCAGCACTTGGGAGGCAGAGGCAGGAGGATTTCTGAGTTCGAGGCCAGCCTGGTCTACAGAGTGAGTTCCAGGACAGCCAGGGCTACACAGAGAAACCCTGTCTCAAAAAAAAACAAACAAAAAAAAACAAAACAAAACAAAAAACCTTTTTAAGAATATTTTTAAGCTGGGTGTGGTAGTACATACCTTTAACCCCAGCACTCAGGAGGCAGAGGCAGTGGGCTTTCTATGAGTTCAAGGCCAGCCTGGACTTCATAGTGAGTTCCAGAACAACCAGAGCTATGTACAGAGACCCTGACTCAAAGAGCAAGCAAACGAAATACTTCCAATAATACAGAAAAAAAAACATTTTATTTTTATTTATTTTTCCAAATACTGTTTTAATATGTACATGGTGTATACAAACATACACACAAAATTCCCAACTTTACTTACTGGAGTTTCTGATGATTCTAGTCTGTTTTCTTGTTTTTCTAGGTCGTGCATTTCCTGTTGATCAATTTTTTTTGGAGGATGCACTTGCTGTGACGAGGTAAGGAAGGAAATCTTTGAACACAGGTACTGTTTTATCTAGAGTGTGCCAGGGTATTACCTTCCTTTTCACTTTTTCTTTCATTTCACTTCTCCATTGAGCAGTTTGTTTTCCTCTCTCTGTCAGCAAGCAGACTGTAAGTCCTACTTGTTATTAACTAACTCTGACAAATGGTTAGTGTCTCTACATCTCTGTTCCATCAGGTGCCAAGTGTGTCTATTACTATTAGCATTTCCCCGGTCACAAGGACCAAATGAGGAGTTAATAGAGTAATGGTTTAACTCAGAGTAACAAAGAAAGCGCTTGCCGTTCTAGAGGAGCTAAATTCAGTCCCAGCAACTGGGACTCCAGCTCCAGAGATCTGATTCTCTCTTCTGGTCTTTACAAGTACCTACATGGCTAAAAAATAAAACTAAAACCAAATAAACAAAGTGCTTAGAGCTGTGCCTAACACATAATACATGCTTTATAAATGTTAACCGTTATCATTATGTTCTCAGGAAGTTTATAATACAGGCTGAATGTTAGGATGTCTATGTAGGGGACTGGAAAGATGGTTCAGTGGTTAAGTATACTGACTGCTTTTCTAGAGGTCATAGGTTTAATTCACAGCACCCACATAGGGTATAACTCCACTCTCAGGGGATCTGATACTTCCAGCCTTCCCAGGGCACCAGGTATACACATGCACATACACATGCAGACACATACACAGACACAACTAATTAAAAATAAATCTCTAAAATTACTTTTTAAGAGCCAGGTGGTGGTGGCACATGCCTTTAATCCCAGCAGTTGGAAGGCAGAGGCAGACAGATCTTTGAGTTCCAGGGTTAGCCTAATCTACATAGTGAGTTCCAGGACAGCCAAGGCTACACAGAGAAACCCTGTGTCAAAAAAACAAAATAAAAATAAATAGATAGATAGATAGATAGATAGATAGTATTTTTAAAAAAGGAGGAGGCTAGATGGCTTAGAGGGTAAAGATACTTGCCACCAAGTTGATAGTCTGAGTTTGATCCTGAAACCTGCATGGGGGAAGGAGAAAACTGACTTATATAAGTGGTCCTCTGAGTCCATTCAGGCAGGCAGGCATGCAAACTTTCGCACATGCGCAAACACAAACACACACACACACACACACACACACACACACATATACAAAACAACAAAAAAGTGAGTAATGACTATGGTTTCAGAACTGGGTGGGAATGTTCGTTTCTATTGTATACACACTGCTTTCTCTATGGCTTTTCAACCTTGAGAATCCTCCAAACTTTTATGCTTGCTATGTTCCTTACTGTTAAATCCACCCTTGCTGACTGTCAGATTTTTAGCCAGCAAGTTTTGTGACAAAAACTTCTAGATCAGGCTCTTTATTGCCAAGTACTAAACCTAGGGTAGAAATACTGCTGATGATGTGGGGCAGCTCGCTGTAGAAGCCTCAGCCAGTCCTCAGCCGGTCCTCGGACAGTCCTCAGCCGGTCCTCGGACGGTCCTCAGCCGGTCCTCGGACGGTCCTCGGACGGTCCTCGGCCCGCTGCTCCTCAGCGACAGATGGTCCCGCTTTATTCTTTACTTCTGCTCCACCTTTCCTTCCAAGTCATCCTTTAACCCCCAGCTTTCATGCTACCGTTATGAAATTCCCATCTGCTTGTTTCTTAGAGGCCTTAGGCACTTCTCTTGTACCTCTAATGGTACTTTTTCCAATCTGCCTTGCAGATTAGAGACTGTCTCGGTCTGTTCTCACTGGTTTTCAAGTTTCTTAAAAGGCTTCACCACGCATCACCACACCATACCACACCACACTGTCTTGGCCCCTGCATAAAACTGACATTTGGTAAATGCCAAGATGGATGCTGCCTGGGAAAGGGGAACATGGCATCTGATGGTGAAGTAGCAGAGAAAGTCAAAGACTTTACAAAAGGCGATAGAGCCCTTTCTGTGAACAACATCTTGTAGAGAATCATGAAGAAGTAAGAACTAATGTGGGAATTATCTGGGTGAGCAAGGTAGGAGGGCAAAAGGGAGCCCCACTTGTTCACTATCCCCCTAACCCTTACCTTTCCCAGGGCCTCTGAGAAACCTTATACCTCCAGAGGAAGGAGTTTCCAGTTATGTCAGTCAATTCTCCCAGATGATGAAAAAATAAGACCTTCGAGATGGTCTCTTGGAAGTTCTGTGGCATGGTGATTTAGTGGCAGGCCTAGAACTCCAATCTAAGCTTTTAGTACCAAGTGTAGACTTTTCCACTTCACCATAATAATAGTCTTATCGCTAACAATTAGTAAACTGTCTTGCAGTGTGTTTGATTATGGTCTTGTAGCAATGTTCAGAAAGGATGTGGTAATTCAGGTCTACATTTGGTTTCACAGGATAAAATTCGCTGCTTTAGAATTATAGTTGGTGCCTTGGGGAGATGGACGAGATTCTCAAAGAAGGAATTAAGAACATAGCTGAGATATCTTCTGAAAGTCTGTACCATTCTTCCTGGGTAGCACTTCCATAGTCTTGTCTGAGTTAGATAAGAACATTAGACAGAACCAATGGCATTCATCCAGTGTGCTCCCAACCACACAGGGCACAGCCAGCAGAATCCTGGGCTGCTCAGAAGGTAACACATGAGCTGGACAGAAGCAACAGCATTCTGCCGAGGGTAAACAGAGTGGGAGAGTAATTTCGTCTTCAGCAGGAACACACCACAGAGATACGTTCCTTTCTCTTCCCCTGCAGGTATGTGTTACAGGATGGGAGCCCATATATGCGTTCCATGAAACAGATTGCAAAGGAAAAGCTTAAAGCCAGGCACAACAGAACCGCACTGGAGGAGGTAGAGGAAGACCTGAGGCTGTCCCTTCACCTCCAGGATGAGGAGGAGTCTGTCAGAGATACAATACCTGATCAACAGTTAGATTTCAAGCAGCTCTTGATCCGCTATAAAGGTACTGCGCTTACTTAGGAATGGTATCAATATGCCAATGTTTCTTGTCATTTCTTTCATACCATGACCCACAAAAAAGAAAAACAGAACTTCTTTTATAGTAGTATTGCCTTACATCTGTTAGAACAACTTTAAGCTTACAAACCCAGCAGTCTAATGCACACATTACAGCTAGCATACCTGCCAGTGGGCTTTGTTTAGTTTGTTTTGTTTTGTTTCTGTTTTCTGATTATTAAAGAAAAGTCTTTGATAGGAGAGAAAGGGAAACCAGTTGACCCTGCAGGAGTCACAGAGGTTAGAGGCTCTTACAGAAGATAAGTGAGAGATAGGAGTCTAAGAAAAAGAGAAGGAAGGTGAACTGGGAGCTGGGGCTAGCCTCAGCTTTAAGGAAAAAGGCAAAGTAGTAACCTAGGCCTTCCTGTGTGTTCAGCTCTGGTGATGTTATGCATGTAACCAGGCTTCATAGGAAGGAACAGTAGCCAGGTGCAGTATGTCACAGGAGGACGAGATCTCAAACAACACAATTAAAATGTTTAAAGGAGGAATTTTTTTAAAGATGTAATTTTATTTATTATTTTGATTTTTTTTTGAGACAGAGGATTTACTATATTGCATGGGCTAGCCTTGAACCCCTGCTTCAGCCTCCCAAGTAACCAGGACTGTAAACATATGGTATTATACTCAAATAGGTTATTTTTAAAGTTCATGTATACTTCTGGTGTGTAAAATTTACCCAGTACTTAAGTAAATCTCATACCTTTCCATGAATGACTTAATTACAAAGGGAATTAATAACAATTTCACGGGGGAGAATGAGCGAGTTAACTGCCAATAAAGGGGCAAGCCAAGACTGCAGACCTCAATCATGCACTGAACAACTGCACTGAAATACCCTAACATTGTCTTGTGGTATTTCAGCCAAAAACGCATGACTTAATTATAGTGAACACCAGAAAAACCATATAGAAGGACATACAAAATAATCTTTAAAATGCCAATATTGGCCTGGCGAGATGGATTAATGGGCACATGTGTGAGGGTTTGAGTTCAGATCCCCAGAGCTTGCATAACAGCTAGGCGTGTCAGTGAGCTCGTACCTTCAGCAGGAGGTGGGCCTGGAACACACAGCACACAGGCGGGTCCCGGGGCTCACTGCCAGTCAGTCAGTTGAAACTGCACTCCAGGTTCAGTGAGAGACCCATAGCTGAGGAGGCTTTTGCTGAGACTCCAGGGGGTAGGAAGTTTATAGATTCTTACCTGGATCATTTGTAGATCAACATCAAAGGGATGGAGTAAGTTCTTTCAGTGGTCTGGGGTCAAAAGAGGACCTGGAACTCACTATGTAGACCAGGCTGGCCGTGAACCCTCAGAAATCTGCATGTCTCTGCTTCCTAAGTGACGGAATTAAAGGCCTGTAACACTATGCCCAGCATTGAGGAAGTTCTTAAAGTCACACACATCCTTCAAGGAAGAGCCATCATTTCTGTCACTGTCTCAAAGGGACCTAAGAGTTGAGCACTGTTGTAGGATGCTAGTGAAATAGCTATGTTCCATTCATGTCTTCCTGTGGTAATTGTTACCTGGGCTTCTAGATGATCTGACTCAGGGTTTGATTGAATCTGGCAGGAGTTTCTAAAATGTGCCTGTCTGGATTTTATTCTAAACTTTGAATAAATATGTGATGGTGAAAGGAGAAGAAGGAGGAGAAAGTTAAAAGTTCTAACAGGGCAAGTGCTGTCAAGGCAAGGGCTTTCTCTTTGGGTCACTGCTCCAGAAAAGCAAAGTACGTTTGGGCTGGGGCTGTAACTCAGTTGATAGATACAGTTTGTATCAATTGTATGGACTTGGCAAGGAACCTTGGCTTTGCTCTCCCGCAATACAAAAACTAGATGTGCTGGTATGTACATGTTGGTGTGTACATATGGCCCCAGCACTTGAGAGGGAGGCAAGAGGATCAAAAGTTCCCCCGCTAGCCTTAAAGAGAGGGAGAGGGAGAGAGTGTGTGCACTTCCGTAACCGGTGTTTTCTGAGGGACTAAACCAAGTAAGCACTTAGATGCAAACTCCTGTGCTATTGAACTCACCCAACACTCACAAACCTCACAGGTGTATGGTGTAATTATTCTTCTGATTTTTACTTTTCTTTCAGGGGTGAGCAAGTCAGTCATCAAGACAATGTCTGTGATGGATTTTGAAAAGGTCAACCTTGAATTAATAGAGGCCTTGTTAGAGTGGATTGTAGATGGCAAGCACTCCTACCCCCCAGGTAACTCTTTCAGGCCCCAGTGATGCACATATGAGACACTTGGTCCTTGGTAAGCTGGGTGGGTTTCCTCTATATGTCCCCACTACAGGCCATCCTATCTATGATCTCCTCACTCTTACTCTGCATAACATGACTAGTATTTGACACTCCTTACTGACCTATCTCCCTTCAGTACATATAAACTTAAGAACAAGGGTTTTTTTGTTGTTGTTTTTGTTTTTTTGTATAGTTAGTCCTGGCTGTCCTAGAACTCACTCTGCCGACTAGGCTGGCCTCGAACCCAGAATTCCTCCTGCCTCTGCCTCCCAAGTGCTGGGATTAAAGGTGTGCACCACCACTGCCTAGCTAAGAGTAAGGGTTTTGCTGGGTGGTGGCAGTGCACACTTTAATCCCAGCACTCGGGAGGCAGAGGCAGGTAGATCTCTGAGTTCAAGGCCAGCCTTGTCTACAGAGCAAGTTCCAGACAGCCAGGGCTATGCAGAGAGACCCTGTCTTGAAAAAACAAAATAAAATGATCAGGGCTTTCTTTTTTTCCTGTATCTCTCAGCTCCTAGGAAAGGGCTTGGAACATTTAAGTATAGAACTTTTTTAATTAAGACAGGGTTTCACTTTGAGGTCCTAGATAGCCTAGAACTTATTATGTAGACCAGACTGGCCTTGAACTCACAAAAAGCCACCTGCCTCTGCCTTCTAAATGCTGGGACTAAAGGTGTACAATACTATGCTTAACTAAAAGAAATTTTTTTTGAAGGATTGGGTGCTGATTGAGTGGAATAATAGATCAATAAAAGACTTTATATGCTCATTACATAGTACTTAGGAGCAATGGTAATGACTGCTCTCTCAGTTTAGACTTTATCAGCATGATGTTTTCTAAAGAGACTTGAAAGCCATATAAATTATTAAGTTCCTTATTTCTCTTCTCTTGGCAAGTGGCCAGGTGTTGCTAATGCTTTACTAATAGAGTGGTGGCCTGGTTTCATTCCAAAGAAAAAGATTTTCTAAAACAAACATGCCAGCCAAAAAAGAAATTTTAGAGAATTACCAAAATTCACCAGGCATGGTGGTACATGGTTTCAATCCCAGCCCTTGAGAAGAAGAGGCAGACAGGTCTCTGTGAGTCCAAGGCCACCCTCATGTACATAGCAACAGAGCAGTTCCAGGTTAGCCAGGAATACATAGTGAGACCCTGCCTTAAAACAAACAACAACAACAAAACAAAAAAAGAATCAGTGATCTATTTGTGAATGTGAGAGCTATTCCTGACAGGTGGCCAAGCCCTGAGGGAGGAATAGATAATAATAAAGTAGACAAAAATAGACAATTTCCTATCTATCTATCTATCTATCTATCTATCTATCTATCTATCTATCTATCAATTGTCTCACCACTCTAAGTTGTGTGTCATTTAGTGCAAAGGAGCATGGGATGGATCTGAGGCCAGAAAAATGAAAGTCTGTATTAAGGCAGTCAGCTTACCAACTAAGGCCTAGCCAAGGGCTGAGTAGGTTGTCTCCTACTGATGCCCTTCTTACGTAGGGTGGCTGTGAAGGCCAAATGAGGTAATAAGTGTGAAAAAAAATCCCTGTACTGTATGGCCCTCCTATTTTTGTGATGATTTAGACACCTTCCTTGTTTCCTGGGAGAGTTCAGGAGGTCTGTCTGCTCACGGCCATGCCACATGGCTGCACTGGCATTCTGCTTACGGGTGTGAGGCTGAGGGAGACATTAGTGAGGAGGTTATCTGCTTCCACGAATGAAGCACAAGATAAAGCTGGGTATGGAGCTCATGCTTGTAACCCAGTACTTGGGCCACTGAGGCAGGAGACTCAACATAGGCTAAAGGCCAGCCTGAACTACAGGTCTCAAGACTGAGTCTCAAGACCACCTGGACTACCAAGCGACACTTGGTTTCAGCAACCTACAAAAGTAACTCTTGGGTTAGGATAGAAACATGCTAGAATCTCTTATTGTTGCTTATTTTCTTTAATGGACAATATTACAAGCCATCGGTGATTAATAAGGCATGGCTAGTTAATATGCTATCTCTTTCAAATGTATCTAAACTTAGATAATTAGATCAGACCACCCATTACAGTTTTTGTTTGTTTGTTTGTTTGTTTTTTTTATCATATCCAGTAAAACTTTCCATTTTAAAGATAGACAACAGTATAGGCCCATTGCCAGTGGGAGAATTAAATTATGTTTTTAAGATTAAAACCATGCTAAAGACAAAAAGGGGGGAGATGTGGAAAGCAAGGTTCCTTCCCCAGTAACAGCGCCTCTCTGTGTTGAGCTGATAAAGGGTTAAATTTGAAACGTTCCCTTTAAGACAGAGAAATGGCTGGGAGTAGCTGCTGCAGCTTCTGCCCTGACCTTCGAACAGAGCTTTCTGAAAACGTAGGCATGGGTACTGAGGATGTGAAAACAAAAGTTTCAAGCAGACAAAGTGACCAGGCTGAGGCTAAGCTGACCAAGCCAGGACAAAATAAGATGTAACAGTTCTCTGAATCACCCTCCTGCCCCTCCTGCTACTGGGTTCCGCGGAAGGCCACAAACTATCAATAATCTTATTGTAAAAATCCCTCTTGAGCCGGGCAGTGGTGGCGCACGCCTTTAATCCCAGCACTTGGGAGGCAGAGGCAGGTGGATTTCTGAGTTCGAGGCCAGCCTGGTCTACAGAGTGAGTTCCAGGACAGCCAAGGCTACACAGAGAAACCCTGTCTCGAAAAACCAAAAAAAAAAAAAAATCCCTCTTGACCTGTAAATTTAAAAACATATGACTTATAGCATGTCACCCCCATTGCAAGAAGGGTATAAAAAAAAAAAAAAGAAAGCATACATCATGCTTTCTTTCTTTGTGGTTGACTCTCCCTGTGAGGATGGGCAGCTCCACGTACCATGTACGTAGAACATGAAATAATAAACACCTCATGCTATTACAGCAGTCGTCTCGTTGAGCTGTGTTCTGAGGGGTTGCGTGCCTGAACAGAGACCTTGGCGGGGGGGGGGGTCTTCTGAGTTAACACAGAGAGAGAGAGAGAGAGAGAGAGAGAGAGAGAGAGAGCTTGGCTAGTGCTTCTTGTATAACTTTTGTTTTTGTTGTGTTTTTTTTTCTTTTTTTTTTCTTGGTTTTTCGAGACAGGGTTTCTCTGTGTAGCCCTGGCTGTCCTGGAACTCACTCTGTAGACCAGGCTGGCCTCGAACTCAGAAATCCACCTGCCTCTGCCTCCCAAGTGTGGGGATTGAAGGCATGCACCACCACTGCCTGGTGCTTCTTATATAACTTTTTTTTTAATTTATTTTTTTATGTATATGAGTACATTGTTGCCATCTTTTAGACACACCAGAAGACAGTATCAGATCCCATTACAAATGGTTGTGAGTCACCATATGGTTGCTGGGAATTGAACTCAGGACCTCTGGAAGAGCAGTCAGTGCTCTTAACCACTGAGCCATCTCTCTGGCCTCACTTCTTGTATAACTTAAAGCATACTTTTCTATACCTCAGTTTTCTGAGGAAAAAGGTAAGACTATTTTGTCCTTATTAAATCAGAGTATATACAAAAATATGATTTCATACTCATTTAAATACTGAGGCTTTACAAAGAAAGACTGATAGTGAAAAGTTGTCAGATTGTTGGTTTAAAAGCAGTCTTGTGACCTCTATTAGTTTTCCTTGTTCGTTTATTTATTTGTTTATTTATTTATTATTCCCAGGTGCTATCCTCGTGTTTTTACCAGGGCTAGCAGAAATCAAGATGCTTTATGAGCAGCTGCAGTCTAATTCTCTTTTCAACAACAGACGCAGTCACCGGTAAGCCACTTGCTTTCTATCCATAGTCATACACTGCAACCATCTCTAAGGATGAAGAGCTGAAAGGTCCCCATGGTCGTCCTCACTCTCCTTTGACTGTGGTGTCACTTTTCAAACATGTGTTTGTTTATGCCAGCTAGAAATGGGAGACCTCTGTGCTCCAGGAAATGTTACTCCACTCCATCAAGGACAGACATTTCTCTTCACTTATCATAGTGACTCAGCAAATCTGCGCGCAGTTTCAGTTGCCCGATTTCTAAGAAGGAGGGGAAGCGGGGGGAAAGCTAGCATTAATAATAACAGAGAAATGCTGCCATGTTGAGAGAAAACAATTTTTCACCTGTCATTGGATGTGCCGTCGCATACAAGGACAAAGCTAGCTAACAAACATTTCCTCGAAATTTAGCAATGAATATCCTAACTTGCATTACGCTTTGCCCCCCTCTCTCTGAACTTAAGACAAAAGATTACTCTTTGCTGGTTAGTTTCTTTTAGGCTTGTTACTTATAAAGTATCAATCATTTATTCCTCTTAGTGGCTTACTACTGAATAATCCCCAGAACTTTTCCCAGGTTGGTACAAGGTTTTTGTTTCTGGAAGTCTATATTTTATGAACAGAAGGAGCCCTCATACCTTGAAGAGCTAAGCCTTGAAGTCTGTGCTCAAAGCTGTCAGAAGCTGTCTTAGGGTTTCCATTGATGAGAAAAGACACCATGACCAACTCTTATGAAGGATAACATTTAATTAGGGCTAGCTTACAGGTTCAGAGGTTCAGTCCATTATCATCATGGTAGAAAGCAGAGCAGCCCCAGGCAGTCAGGGTGCTGGAGAAAGTTGAGAGCTCTACATCTTCATCCAAAGGCAGCAGGAGGAGTTGGGTCTGGCTCACAGTGGCCAGACTTAAGTATACAAATAAGACCTCAAAGTCCCTCCTCCACAGTGACAGACTTCCTCTTACAAGGCCACGCCTCCTAATAGTGCCACTTCCCATGGGCCAAGCATATTCAAACCACCACACTCTTGAAGTCATTTAACTAATTACAGTAGGAATTTACCCACCGCAGGTCAGTTTCACGGGTTCGTGCCAGAGTCTCTACTGTGCTTCACTTCTTCTAGGTGTGTCATTCACCCACTTCACTCATCGTTATCCAGTGAAGAGCAGCAGGCGGTGTTTGTGAAACCTCCGACAGGTGTAACTAAGATTATCATTTCCACCAACATTGCTGAGACATCCATAACCATTGATGATGTTGTTTATGTTATCGATTCTGGGAAGATGAAAGAAAAGAGGTGGGTGAAGTCACAGAGGGCTAACCTCCTTTAGGATAACATAGCTGTTAATGGTTACTGCCAAGGTGCTCTAAAGGAATACTGTATGTGGTTCCATGGCCAGCGTCATGAATGTGAAAGTCAAACTAGGATGCAAAATCACAAGTTCATTTTCTCGTGTGATTTTTCATGTGCTTGGATGAGAAGGAAATGGATAAAGAAAATGTATGTGGTGTCTGAAGGACCTAAATCATCACAGCACTACTTACACCACTGTCCTACAATAAGCCAGACTGTATCTCGAGGAATAAGGTGGCTGTCTTACATAAGTAAGACCACTTGTCTGTGCCCAGTAGTCTTGACCATGTTCTTAAAAGTAACTCAGTAAAGTACTTTCAGGAACTATGTTCAATCCCCAGAAATCACACTTAAGAAAGGAAGGAAGAACTGGGCAGTGGTGGCACACCCTTGATCCTAGCACTTGGGAGGCAGAGGCTGGTGGGTCTCTCTAAGTTTGAGGCCAGCCTGGTCTACAAAGCAAGTTCCAGGACAGCCAAGGCTACACACAGAAACCATGTCTCAAAAAAAGAAGGAAGGGAGGAAGGGAGGGTGGGAGGGAAAGAGAGTGGGGTAAAGGAGGGAGAGAAGAAAGGAAAGGAAAGAAAAGAAAGAGCTAGATGTGCTGGCATGCACTTGTATTATCAGTTCTGAGGAAGGAGAGACAGGAAAATCACTGATGTTCACTGGTCAGCCCGCCTACCCCACTGGGCCAGTAAGAGACCTTGTCGAGAGAGAAAGAGAGAGACAGAGACAGAGACAGACAGACCAATGGAGGGGGTGGAGAGAGACTACAGTCGTGTTATTCTCTGGCAACTTACATACAAATGCACACAGAATGATTCAGTCTCGTATTTCCTTTTCCTTTCTAGATATGATGCTGGCAAAGGAATGGAAAGTCTAGAGGACACATTCGTGTCTCAGGCCAATGCTCTGCAGAGAAAAGGCCGCGCTGGCCGAGTTGCATCTGGAGTCTGCTTCCATTTGTTCACAAGCCACCACTACAACCACCAGCTTCTGAAGCAGCAGCTCCCAGAAATCCAAAGAGTGCCCCTGGAGCAGCTGTGCCTCAGGTGACGTCCCAGTCTGCCTCTGCTTGCACAGGCCACAGTTCTCGTTCTACTTAAGTGTCACGTTCTTTTTCCTAGTAGAAGACATTGTGCTTAGAATAGAGTGCACAAAGTCGTCCATTTGCATAAAGTACATCAGTGTGGCCCTTTCCTTCCCTTTAACTCTCTGTACATAGAGATTCTCACATTTTCAGAGCGAGGCCTTACAATAATTCTCAAAAATACATTTCTAAATTAGGAAAGTAACTTGACTTACCAGGGAATTTCTGCCAGAGGACACAAATGTCACAGTATGCCAGAGGCAAATCTACAGCCTCATTATCAGTTAGAGAAAAGCAAACAAAACTTACAGCACCATTATTAGCTAATGAACAAATGTCATAAAATAGGATTTAGTAAGTAGTTGAACAGATTCAATATTACATGAGCTAAAGAAGTTTTAATTCAATGTTTATGAAAAATTGCTTGATATAAGAAATGCAAATTATTCAAATCCTTTTATCCAATTGTTAACTTAAAAAGGGAAATAAAATAGCCAAGGCTACGATAAGGCTTAGTTGTATAAAGCTCTTCTTTTTAAGTGCTGGGATTGGACCCAGTGCTGTGCATGGTTGTCAAGCCCTCTGCCCTGTGCTATAACCCCACTGTGCACTCCTGCCAGCGTACTCCATCCTTTATCCCCCCTGCAGTGTCACTACATTCGTCATTGTAGGGCATCGCTACCAGGAATGCCCCAAGAGAGAAAGCTAAGCACCAAATATATGTACATTAGTGAACGGCAGCTGTATTATCTGAGCTGATAATACACCAATAGAAATTCTAAGACCAGGCGGTGGTGATGCACACCTTTAATCCCAACACTTGGGAGGCAGAGGCAGGTGGATTTCTGAGTTCGAGGCCAGCCTGGTCTACAGAGTGAGTTCCAGGACAGCGAGGGCTACACAGAGAAACCCTGTCTTGGAGAAACGAGCACAGGCAGTTCAACTGCCGGGTCCTGTGGTAGTTCTGTTTTCAGCTTGAGGAGCCGCCCTGCCTCCTACGGCAGCTGCCCAGTGTCCCTTCCTACCCGTAGTAGTCAAGATTTCCATATCCTTACCAATACTTTGCTCACCATCAGAATTCTCTTTCATAAGCTGAACCCACTGTTAAGAGAAGAAGGCCATTTTGAAAGTTTGTTAAAAGAATTTTTAATATGGGTGGGTAGAACTTGAAGTGTTCTGTAGTTTATTGCTAAAAACACTAGAAGACAAGATTTTTTTTTTTTTTTTTTTTTGGTTTTTCAAGACAGGGTTTCTCTGTGTAGCCCCGGCTGCCCTGGAACTCACTCTGTAGACCAGGCTGGCCTCGAACTCAGAAATCTGCCTGCCTCTGCCTCCCAAGTGCTGGGATTAAAGGCATGCGCCACCACTGCCCGGCTGAAGACAAGATTTTTAAAGATTTACTTAAAGCAGTACTGCAGCTGGGTGTGGTGATATTTGTTGGTGATCCTGGAATGGGGGAGGCGCCTTCTACTTGTCTCAAAACCATGACATGCTGTGTGGCTTAGAAACACACTTAGGAGTTGGAGGGAGGGCTTAGGAATTAAGAGCACTTGCTACCCTTCCATAAGACCTGAGCGCCCATTGTCAGACAGCTCATAACCATATGGAATACAATTCCAAGGGAACCTACACCCCTGGCCTCTGACAGCACCTGCACTGTGTGCACACGCCTCCATACAGACACATCTCACATAATTAGCAAGGATTAAAATCACCTTTTTTTTTTTTTTTTGGTTTTTCGAGACAGGGTTTCTCTGTGTAGTCTTGGCTGTCCTGGAACTCACTTTGTAGACCAGGCTGGCCTTGAACTCAGAAATCCGCCTGCCTCTGCCTCCCAAGTGCTGGGATTAAAGGCGTGCGCCACCACTGCCCGGCCAAAATCACCTTTTTTTAAAGGCATTTCTTATTCAAGAAACAAAAGTCATCCATCTGCTTCATTCTACCAGATATCAAATTTATAAATCAGGATTTTTTTTCTTTTTCAGAATTAAAATTTTAGAAATGTTTAGTACTCATAATCTCCAGTCTGTGTTCTCTCGACTCATTGAACCTCCACATATTGATTCTCTGCGTGCCTCAAAAGTACGGTTGCGAGACTTGGGAGCCTTGACTGCAGATGAAAAGCTGACCCCTCTGGGTTATCACTTGGCCTCTCTGCCGGTGGACGTGAGGATCGGCAAACTGATGTTGTTAGGATCTATCTTCCGCTGTCTGGACCCTGCTCTCACCATTGCTGCCAGCTTGGCTTTCAAGTCCCCTTTTGTAAGTGAACATTTGTCTAAATTGGAATTTATGTCACAGGTCTTGAAGGAATCTTTAGACTTCAGAGGCATGTGAGCCTCTAAAAATGTGCATGTACGGGGGTGTGAAAGGTCTCAGAGCACAATGGTATGTGATCCTCAGAAAAATCTCTATCTCCCCACCCCCCAACAAACCTTGGAAATCAGAGGTAAGGCTTATTAAAATAATGTGCTTTTTGTTTGCTATTGCTTATTTTAGAAAAATCAAAAACAGTAAGCCGCAAGATACCACTATATAATTTCAAAAGATTTATCAACTTTCAAAAGTAACTCTATTGAAAGATAATTTGCACATACAGTCCACTCATGTAAAAATATTTAAGTCGGTAGACTTTAGGAGTTAAAGTGTAGTTCTTGGTAGCATGCGTGAGGCCTCAGGCTCAGTCTCCAGCACCAAAGCGGGGAGGAAGAAGCTTGGGTTTTGTATAAGCATCCCATTACGACCAGTTTTCAAGGCCAGCCTGAGCTGCATGGTGAGTGCCACGCCAGTCTGGGGTATAGAATAGAATCCCTCTCTCAGATATCACATGAAAAAATAAGTTGGGTGTGATGATCTGTATTCTGGAAGCAGAGGGAGGATGACCATCACAAATTTGAAGCCAGCTTAGTGTACATAGCAAGTTCTAGGCTAGCCAGGGTCTCACAGTAAGAGTGTTTTAAAAAACAAAAACGGGGCTGGAGAGATGGCTCAGAGGTTAAGAGCACTGACTGCTCTTCCAGAGGCCCTGAGTTCAATTCCCAGCAACCACATGGTGACTCACAACCATCTGTAATGGGATCCAGTGCCCTCTTCTGGTGCGTCTGAAGACAGCCACAGTGTACTCACATACATAAAATAAACCTTAAACAACAACAACAACAAAGAACACTATCTGCCCTTCCAGACCAGGGTTCAATGCGCCCACATGGAAGCTCACAGCTATTTTGTATCTCCAGTTTCAGGAAATCTGTTACCCTTACTGACACGTGCAGACAAAACACCAATGCACATAAAGGTAAATCAAAGAAAGGAAGGAAGGGAGGAAGGAAGGAAGGAAGGAAGGAAGGAAGGAAGAAAGAAAGAAAGAAAGAAAGAAAGAAAGAAAGAAAGAAAGAAAGAAAGAAAGAAAGAAAGAAAGAAAGAAAGAAAAGAAAGAAAGAAAAGAAAGAAAGAGCCAAACAACAGACCCAGCAAATAAAATGAGCGGTCCTTGATAGCTGTCTTGCCATTTGGTCCTAAAAGACCAAAGAGCTTATCTTGGGTTCATTTCGAGCTCACAGAAACAAGAAGGCCATTCATTAGCTTCATTATCATGCTTGCCCTGACCCTGCAAGATTCTTTCCCTGGGTAGTGGCTTCAGCAGTAGGAAAGTGCCATTTGAAACCTGAGATAAACCATGTCCTTCAAATCCATTCCTCATTTAGGTGTCTCCCTGGGATAAAAAAGAAGAGGCTAATCAGAAAAAGCTGGAATTTGCATTTGCAAACAGTGATTACCTGGCCCTTCTATGCGCGTATAAGGTAAGGGAACCTCAGAACGTTGGTGTGCAGCCACAGCTGGCACCAATATCAGAGTAAATTCACCTTGATTTTCTCCTCAATTTAGGGTTGGCAGCTGAGTACAAAAGAAAGCGCACGAGCAAGTTATAATTACTGCAGACAGAATTTCCTGTCTGGGAGAACCCTGCAGGTGAGTTAGTTCTTCTGCGCCATCCCCTCATCATTTCTGCCGTGGTAGCTGGCAGTTGCCCAGAGGGGTTGTCAGGACAGTGGGGATGCTCAGTCTTGTCCGCTGGGCAAAATGGATTCCTGAACATGAGGATATATATGTGTTTCTGTCTTCCCCTGTGACATTGTTGTAGGCCTCCTTCCATGGCATCTTGGTGGAGAAGGTCTCTGCAAAGCTTTTGTTTTACTAACCGTCTGGAGGCTGGAGAAAGGGAGGCCCAAGGAGCACAAACAAGGTGCTCTTAGTACTTCTGCTTCCTGGCCTCTGGTTCTTTCCCTTCCGGTCTAAGTCGTGCCAGAGACCTGATCTGGCCTGACCTGCTTAGTTCAACCAGTGACTGAATCGGAGTCAGGTTGCCCGCATGCTAAACAAACCATCCCCCATACATATATGCCTCCCACTTTTAAAGTAATGGGCTCTTTTGTGTTGCCAGGACTGTCCCTAACACCTATACTCAGTCCTCTTGCTTCTGCCTGCCTTCCAAGTAAGGAGACCTTAAACATGAGCCACTGCACTTGATTCTTGCAGCCTATATTTGAACAAAAGCCACAAGACAAAGACATTGGCACATTTTAGTGTCTAAATGTAAAACACTCAGTGTCCCCATATTCCCAGCATCAGCTGTGATCCAGTAATTCCATAAGGTAGGGAAAGTTCTGCAGATGAGTTTCACTGAGAGAAACATTAGCTACTGTAGGCTCAGGTAAGGGACTGACAGGACTTGGATAGAAACGCAAACAGACAGGTTAAATAAAAAGTAAAGCAACAAGCCTGATGTGGCGGAAGCGGGCAGATCTCTGTGAGCTGGAGGTCAACCTGGTCTGCAGAGTGAGTTCCAAGGCAGCCTGGGGCTACACAGCCAAACCCTGTCTTGAAAAACAAAACACAAACAAAAACCAAAGCAAAAGGCAACAAGCAGAACTGCAAGCAAAAATAAATTACATTTGTTTTGCCCATCCCAAGAATTTGCAAGAAAATCAGACCAGTCACACTACAGTTAAAATGTGTAAAATATAAAATGATGATGGGGTTTTTGAAGGCTTTGGCTTTCCATGTAACTGTCTCGCTCTGTCCGCCAGTTTGTAATAAGTGAACACCACCTTTTAAGAATGACAAGAGTCCAAGTACACTCATTACTACTCTCTGCTGTTACACATTCGTGAGCCATTCACCTCGGGTGTGTTGCTAGCTCCTTTAAAAGGTCCATCCCTTCTTTCAGGAAATGGCCAGCCTCAAACGGCAATTCACTGAACTGCTGTCCGACATAGGGTTTGTAAAAGAAGGACTCCGAGCAAAAGAAATTGAAAAAAGAGCCCAAGGAGGAGATGGTGTCCTGGATGCCACAGGAGAGGAGGTGAGGAATGTGCACTTCTATCTTGATTGACTTTTAATTCTAATAACTTGGCACTGAAATGTGGGTGGGGCATCGTGGCCATTCTTCCTTGAGCCAGTGAGCAGTGGCACACCGGATTCTCTGGTCCACAGATGAGTCAGCTAACCTTCATAAGATCAGGAGTTTTTCGGTTCATTGTCAACACTGCTTTCTCTTAAATTTCACACTTGTTCTTGATAATTCTGTAATTCACAGTAGGCTCTAGTAATGTTTTCTCAAAATAGGCCAGCCTTTACCAACCAACGTCTTAGGTGTGCTTTTAGAAAGAGACTTCTTCCTGATGAGCTTATGTTCCTTTGTTTTGAAACAGTTAGTAGTTGCTGAGGGTCTGCTCTTTCTCTCCATGATGCTTGTCAACACCGCCTCTCTGTTCGTTTATCTGCAAAAAGAGTTCACTTTGATCATGCTGGGCGTCAGGACCTGCACCAGTTTCACCTTGATCCTAGTGCTGGCCCCTTGACCATGTCACAGTCAGGAGCACTGGTTTCATAACTGCTGGGCGCTCCATATTCAGATGGAGTGCAGGTAACAGGACACTGTTCCTGAATGCTCCTGTTTCTTGTTCTATTAGATGCAAGCATCTAGAAATGTAAGCACTTTAAGTCTGGATGCTGCCGTGCTCCCACCTTGATGATAATGGACTGAACCTCTGAACCTGTAAGCCAGCCCCGGTTAAATGTTGTCCTTAAAGACTTGCCTTGGTCATGGTGTCTGTTCACAGGAGTTAGACCTCAACTAAGACAGAAGTGTGCACCTTTAATTCCAGCATTTGGGAGACAGAAGCAGCTGGATCTCTTTGAGTTAGAGGCCAGCCTGGTCTAGATAGTGAGTGTCAGGCCAGGCAGGGCTAGAGTAGAACTGTCTCAAAAAGAAAAAAGACAAATGATAGCAAGCGCATGACCTAAAATACCTCCTATGATAACGCTCTGTTTCTCTACAGGCTAACACAAATGCTGAGAACCCCAAGCTGCTATCAGCAGTGCTGTGTGCCGCTCTGTACCCAAATGTAGTGCAGGTAACAGGGCACTGCCCTTGTTTTTGTTCCATTCGTAACCAAAGGATAAACTTGAAATTTAGTCATCTTCAGTAGATAGACACAGCGCACAAGGATTCCTAATTCATTCATTCTCCTAATCCCAGATATTGTATGAGACAAGGTTGTAAATGAGCCTACAGTGCACACACACAAACTGCCTTAGTAGTATGAAGAAATGCAGATTTACACAAGGACATACTTGTTTACTCTTTGTTTATTACTCTTTTTTAAGATTTATTTTATGTATATATGACCATAACTGTACTTATGGTTGTGAGCCATCATGTGGTTGCTGGGAATCTGAATTCAGGACCTCTGCTCTCTGCGGTTGGCCCCGCTTGCTCCAGTCTAAAGATTTATTTATTATTATATCTAAGTACACTGTAGCTGTCTTCAGATGCACCAGAAGAGGGCGTCAGATCTCATCACAGATGACTGTGAGCCACCATGTGGTTGCTAGGATTTGAACTCAGGACCTTCAGAAGAGCAGTCAGTGCTCTTAACTGCTGAGCCATCTCTCCAGCCCAACTTGTTTACTCTTAAAATTGGCCAAAAAAAAAAAAAAAAAAAAACTCCACATCTAATAATTAATACTGATTCTGTGTGAATCCTTAAATCACTGTGGGTGAAAATAAAATTTATATATCTGTCCTAACTATGCTCCATTTCTAGAGCTGTTAGAGAAAATTTGCAAATATGCACAAAGTTGTAGCCAAGAAGATATTCTTTCAGCAGATCTAATTTTCACCCAGCAAATCTAAATTTGCAGTAACGTGTACCAGCTGTGGTGGTGCACACCTATAATCACTGCACAGGCGAGATGGAGGCAAAGGGATTGGAAGTTCAAAGGCTGCCTCAGTTACACAAATCCAACACCACATGGGCATTTAAGACCTGCTCTATAAATAATAAATAAAGTTTAATGATGAAGTTATAGACACTTACAATGAGGTACTATATAATTCTTGGTAACAATGCTTTAGGAAAATCTTGAACAAATATAAAAATGTGTTCAATATACAAAGTTTAAGAAGCAAGTGATACAACAGTCCTGGGACTGGGAGACAGCTCCGCAGATAAAGATGCTTGCCTGCAAGCCTCCTACCTGAGTTTGATCCCTGGGGCTTACATGGTGGGAAAAGAGAACTGGTTCATGCAAGCTGTTCTCTAACCTACACATGGTGTATGTGCCCACACACACACACACACACACACACAGACACACACACACAGAGACACACACACACAGACACACACACACACACACAGAGACACACACACACAGAGACACACAGAGACACACACACACAGAGACACACACACAGACACAGACACACACACAGAGACACACACACACAGACACACACACACACACACACAGAGACACACACACACACACTTATACACATTCGCACACTATAAATATATATCCTATATATTCTGGCACTGGGGAAATGAAACAGAAGAATTACAGGTTTGAGGCCAACCAAGGGTTCATAGTAAGTTCCAGGATAACCCAGGCTATACAATGAGACCCTGCCTTGAAAAAAATCAAACATAAAAAGAGACAAAAACTACTCAAGCAATTCTTGTTTGTTTCAAAGGACAAGTCCTGCAATGAAAATATGTTTATCTATTTTCATAAATATTTGTTATCTAGGTCAAGACTCCAGAAGGAAAGTTCCAGAAGACCAGTTCTGGAGTCGTCAGACTGCAGCCAAAGTCAGCTGAGCTGAAGTTCGTTACCAAGAATGATGGATATGTCCACATTCACCCTTCCTCCGTGAACTATCAGGTCAGCATGCAGTGTTTATTATGCTACCTACAGCACAACCTCAAATGAAACACAGTCGCTAAAGCAGACAAGCCTTAGTCTGTGACTTGCAGTGTCTCCAGGAGTACCTCAGATTTAGAGAAGGTTGACTCTGTATAAACAAACTGACAGGCTGTTTCTGGAAAGGCTTTCCATTTTGAGAAAATTCTACTGTGTACAAAAGTGCTCATTCCTGCTCTCTAGTGAGCACTGTTCCTGTGCATTGGTTTAGGAAGTCATGAGGTAATTCCACCATTAGCATGCCTTTGCCACCCCTTTATTCTGTCCTTCCTGCTGCCATGAGACAGCTGCCTCATCCCCATAGGTAAACTCATCTATGATCTCAGTAGTTGTCAAACCTAAAGGGACATCGCCTGGTCCTCATGTGGCTTTTGACGTTATTAACTTCCTTCCTCTTGGTTCAGTATCTCTTTGTTCCTGAGGTAGCCCTCCTGTCCCTGGTCACTGTCTGCTTTTCCAGGCCCCCTTCTCTGCTCTGAGGCAGTGGTCTGCCTTCCTTCTGCTTTTCTCACTGCAGTGTGTGTGTACCCCTCGACCCTTCGAGGGCACACGTCATGGTCTCAGCTGCCCACTACATGCTGACCTGAGGTCTATCCAGAGCTCAGCGTTTTCCGAACTTTCCTGCTAGAGAGCAGCAGTTAGCGCTCTCCAGTCACCTCAGATCAAACTCTTCTGTGCACTACTCTCTTCCTGTGTGCTGTCCTGGTGAATGGTGCCATCTGAATCAGAGCCTGATGTCATGACAATTCTGCTTTTCTCCATATTGATTCAATTGGTCACCAAGTTCAGGCAATGCCACCTTTGCCTCTTCTCATGGCCACTGCCACTTCCTCAGTTCAAACTCCAAACATTGTCTCATGCCCAAAGTACTGCAATAATCTGGAATTCTCTCTAGCCATTTGCATTACTGCTCTGTTATCTTGATCCTTTTCTTAAATCCTCATATATGGAGTCTGTTGTAGGCTCTCACTTGATCCTTCACATCTGCCCCTGATCCCTCAAAACCCACTTCCTCTCTCTCTCTGTATGCTGCAGTAGTGCACACACTGCAACAGTTTCCCATTACCATGACCCCAGACATGCTGCTTCTGTTCCTAGAATGACAGTCTCATTCCCCAGGAAGCCCATGCTTACCCTGACATTTCCACTAAGAGTCATCTCCTGGATGGGGGTGTAGCTTAGTGGTAGAGTGCTCGCCTGCTCTGGCAAGGTTCAAGGTTCAATCCTCAGCACTTCCAACTCAGAACAGAATTCCCTTAGTGCCACTCCCCCTCTAGACTCCTCTGCCTCCACTCTTCTGCTGCCTGGGTATGCACTGGGTATGTCCACTATTCTTCCTGCGCCACTCTGTCCTGTAATTATAAAATCCATGAGGACAGGAGTTTCTACATTTCCAGAGTCTGTCGTGATGCATGGCTGAAAGTAGATGCTCAATGCAGCTTTCAGGAGCGATGAAGAAGAAAACGAGAAAGAATACAGAGAGAGCCAGGTGGAATGGTGCTCTCCTTTAACCCCAGCACTAGGGAGGCAGAGGCAGGTCCACATGGTGAGTTCCAGGACAGCCAGAGCTACATAGTGAGACCCTATCTCAAAACAAAACAAAACGAGTAGAGGCCGCATGAGGTTGAAAGGTAAGTGCTGGGCTGGAGAGATGGCTCAGTGGTTAAGAGCACTGACTGCTCTTCCAGAGGTCCTGAGTTCAAATCCCAGCAACCAAATGGTGGCTCACAACCATCTGTAACAAGATCTGACGCCCTCTTCTGGAGTGTCTGACGATAGATACAGTGTACTTACATGTAATAAATAAATAAAATTTAAAAAAGAAAAAAAAAGAAAGGTCAGTGCTGGTCAGCCCATGATGCAACTGAGGGAAGTGGTGGTAAACCTTGGGAAGGGTCTCCTCAGGCTCAGAGGACCAGAAGGCCATCCACTCAACTTGCTGCATCTGACTCAGAGAACATAGGCCTGAGTTAGCTCCACTCTTCAGTTAGCCACGTGGAAGACATTCATGCATCCATGCAGTGCATGCTAGTCTGACTCTGTTGTAGGCCACAAAGGACAGTAAGTGTAAATGAACAGGGACCTTCCACTCAAGCAGTTTTAGCTGTGTAGACAGGCAGGAAATAAGTTAGTGGCAAATGTCCTAGAGAAAAAGTTACATAGGCAGCAAGACTGAGAGAGGAGCCCTTTTCTATAGAGCAATTTGGGAAGAACTCTCTCTATGGGTTAAAAACAGTCGGGTCCTGAAGGAAAAGCAAGCCATACAGATCTCTAAAGAGAGAACATTCGAGCACAGGAAGTAAGTGCTGAGACCAGGAGTAGGAGTATATTTGAGATGTTCTAGGATGTGGAAGAAGGCAACAGATAATAAAGTTCAGTGGGGTAACCGATCCAGCAATGGTAACGGGAGCTGTGCAGGGACAAATGGGCCAGGGTCGGGCCATGTAGGGAATTTAGATTTTTACCCTTTGGGGACAGTTGGAGCGTTTTGGCCATAACTGAAAGGTCACTGTGGCTGCTGTGAAATACAGTTAAGATGCGAAAGCAGCAACACTGTGAGCGTAGAGGAGGCCTGCAGTGCTCCTGGTGAAAGGCAAAGGTTTGTTGAAACGTACCTACAAAGGCCATGAGATTGGGACTATGTCAGCTCCTGTCTATTTTAAACACGTAGCTGTCAGGACTTGATGATGTTCCAAATGGAACTGGGCAGAAAAGACAACTAAGCTCTCCCACACCGGAGGCTTGAACACTTTCTGAAATGAGGAGCTGTAGAGAAAAAGAATCAAGAATTCTTTTAGGTATTAGCTTGCAGAGGACACAGATTCAGTTCTCAACACCTACATGATGGTTCACACTGTCCAAAGCTCCAAATTCAAGGGATCCAATGCCTTATTCTGACCTCTATAGACACAAATATATGCAGGTCAAACACACATAAAGTGAATAAATCTAGAAAAAATTATTTTAAAACATTATATCATATATATATATGTATCATAACATCACAAGAGGCCCCATAAATATGTACAATTTTACTTTAGTGTTCAGTTAAAAATGTAGGTGCTGCTGAGATGGCTCAGCAGATAAAGGAGTTTGATGTCAAACCGTGCAGCCTGAGTTCTGTCCCTGGGACTCCACTAGAGAAGAGGAGAACTGGATCCTGTCAGTTGTCCTCTGACCTTTACATGCGTGCAGTGGCACATGAATACAAGCATGTGTCCACATACACAAATAAATAAAAATAGTTTAAAAACATACCTCTGAAAACCTCTTTTGAACACCACCAAAAGGGGCTTTTTATTATTGTTGATTTGTTTCCTGGGGTACTAGGGTTGAACCCAGGGCCTTGTGCATGCTGTGCAAATGTTCTGACACCAAGCTACATCCCCAGCCCCAACAAGGAGAGGTTTGCAAAGTGTTAGATGCTTGTTAGATTCTGATGGGTACTGGGAAGTCACACGTAACAACAGCGAGCTCAGAAGGTGACTGCGAGTCTTTACTGGGTGCGCAGCTCTGAAGTCCACAGGACTGGCAGGAATCCCCTTATGTAGCCACCGACCTCATTTTGTCGTTACAGGTCAGACACTTTGACAGCCCCTACCTGTTGTACCATGAGAAAATCAAAACTAGCCGGGTGTTTATCCGAGACTGCAGCATGGTGTCTGTGTACCCCCTAGTCTTGTTTGGAGGAGGCCAAGTGAATGTGCAGCTTCAAAGAGGGGCGTTCGTTGTCTCCTTAGATGATGGCTGGATCCGGTTTGTGGCGGCTTCTCATCAGGTAAAGGAGCAGCCATTCTGTTTAAAGGCTCAGGTCCTGAAGAGCTCTGGAATATGAACTGAACAACATTCTTCCAGGACCAAGAAGTGTGAAACCAACACGAGACAGAGAAGGACCTAATAATAGTGCCAGGAAGCGGCAGGGTGGGGACACCTGGATGGGTTGGAACTGATACAGAGGTCCAAGTCAGAGGCTGAGGCCAGGTGATTACTGTGCACTCGAGGACAACCAGAGTTACATAGCAAAACCTTGCTTCAATAACAAAAACAGTAGAATCTACAAAGAGAGGGTGTTGGACCCTCCTTAGTGACATACAGCTAAGCAAAAATAAATCAATAAAAATCACCCTCTTACCATTATCACAAAAGAAAAAAAGTGGGGGTTGGAGAGATGACTCAGCGGTTAAGAGCACTGACTGCTCTTCTGAAGGTCCTGAGTTCAAATCCCAGCAACCACATGGTGGCTCACAACCATCCATAATGAGATCTGATGCCCTCTTCTGGGGTGTCTGAAGACAGCTACAGTGTACTTACATATAATAATAAATAAATCTTTAAAAAAAAAAGAAAAGAAAAAGAAAAAAAGTGATCAGACTATACTTTATTGGTAGGCCTAGGGTTTAATCTCCAGAACCACAAAAATAAAGCAATAAGCAAATAAATAAGAAATGAACTATATATACCAGTGGTCCCAGCCACCCAGGAAACTAAGGCAAGAGGATCACTCAAGCCAGGTACTTAAGACTACAGATACTTGCCGGGCAATGGTGATGAACGCCTTTAAACCCAGCACTTGGGAGGCAGAGGCAGGCAGATCTCTGAGTTTGAGGCCAGCCTGGTCTACAGAGTGAGTTCCAGGACTACAGAGAAACTCTGTCTCGGAAAAAAAAAAAGACTACAGATACTTAAGACTAGTAGCTTGGGCAATATAATAAGACTTTATCTTTAAAAAAAATTGAAAATATGCCTCAGAGGTAGAGCATATAGCATAAAGCTTTAGATACAATCCCTGGTACTTTAAAAAAATAAAATAAAATAACCCCCTAATATATTTTATTTAACCTAATATACCAAACATGTTTTAGTTCCAATGTGTAATCAATATAAAAAGCTTCTGAGTTATTTTACTTCTCTTTGCATATTGCCTTTAAAGTTGGGTGTGCATTTATACTGTTCAGCACATGTCAGTTTGAACCAGGCACATGTCATGTGCTCATTAAATAACCACTATGACCAGTGGCTGTCCTAGGCCAGGGGCCAGGCAGGGCTGGTTAGGTGCAGCAGCTGGATGATGAAGGCCCACTCTTCCTGTGTGAGCAAGATGGCTGCAGATCCTGGTTTCACAACTATTCAACATGCCACCTGGAAAGGAGAGAGGGAGAGGGAGAGGGAGAGGGAGAGGGAGAGGGAGAGAGAGAGAGAGAGAGAGAGAGAGAGAGAGAGAGAGAGAGAGATCCTTGTATCTAGAGGCTTCATTAAAGCATCCCTCCTAGCGTGGTAGTGCCATATGCTTATAATCTGACACTTGCATGTTGAGGTGGGTGGTTCATTTTCAATTTGTGGCCATCCTAAGATACATAGTGAGACCCAACCTAAAAAAGCAATATATGGCACCATATAATCCCAGGATAAGACAAATCAGAAGTTCTTGTCCAACTTCGGCTACATAGTGAATATGAGGGCATCCTGGACTCTGTAAGATCTTGTCTTGAAAATTAAAAACAAAAATCTGACTGGTGAGATGTCTCAGCAGGTACAGGTGCTGCTAAACCTGACAAGCAGAGTTCAAGCTCAGAGCCTACTTGGTAGGAGGAGAAAATTAACTTCCTCGGGTTGTCCTGACCCTCATGTGCATGTTGTGGCCCAAATGCACACACAAATATATCAAATAAAACAAAAAAAGTAAACATAGTTTTTAAAAAGCTCCCACTGGGGCTGGAGCAATAGCTCAGTGGTTAAAGAGCACTGGCTTCTCTTCCAGAAGACCAGAGTTCATTTTCCAGCACCAGTATGGCAGCTAACAACTGTCTGTGACTCCAGTTCCAGGAATCCAACACCTTCACACAGACATGCATGCATACAAAAGTAAAACAAGGAAATTAACAAACATTAAAAAGTAAATAAAACAAAATGAAAGCTCCTAGAGCTGACCCCTGGGATTCTGGAACCCCAGCATTCAGGAGGAGGGGCTGGGAAGCTTTCTGTGAGTTCAAAGCCAGTCTGGGCTACAGTATGAGACTGTCTCAAAAGCCTGACAAGGCTGGAGAACTGACACATCAGTAAAGCCCTTCTGTATGAGCATAAGAACCTGAATTCAGAGTCCTATGCACACACCCATGTACGGGCACATGCAAACAGACACACAGACACACAAAATCAACAAGCTATATTGTGGAAAATACTTAAAAGCCACACTCCGTAATAAAGTAATGAGACCCGGCAACACATGCTGTGATCCCAGCACTCACAGGCTGGGGCAAGAAGATAAAAGTTTCAGACCAGCCTGATTTTATAGCAAGAGCTTATGTCTAAATAAATCATAAATAAACCTGTTAGAGATAAATAAACACTAGTGGATATATTTATAATGGCTTCATTAGTATGTTACAGGATGAAAATGTGTTCTAAAGTCCTGTCAGGTCTTAAGCCATGATAACCACAGTTAGGGACGTTGCTGTGAAAGCCTCCCCCAGCTAATGCTGCAGTTCCCGTTGTAGGTGGCTGAACTGGTGAAGGAACTCCGCTGTGAGCTTGACCAGCTCCTCCAGGATAAAATTAAAAACCCAAGCATGGACCTGTGTACCTGTCCTAGAGGCTCTCGGATCATCAGCATGATTGTGAAGCTTATCACCACACAGTGAAGACTGGGCCCGGGCTTCACCTCTGTCCCCACCCCCCACACTCCCCCCCTACTCCCGCAGGGCACAGGAGCACTCCTACCTCCCACGGAAGACTGACCTGGGGCGCAGAGCCGGGGCCCCACAACCCAAGGGACAGTCTCCACACTGGTGTTTCTGAAAACGTGGGACACTCCCAGCACAATTTGGAGTGTCAGTGGTAGGACAATCTAAAACCCAGCTTGTCTTTTTGTGACTGTACCAAACTGAATGCAATTCACCTCATCACTCAAAACTGAATGTTTAATACAATTCTGTCTTAATCTATGTATTCTTTTCCTCCTATTTTTTATTATGCATTGTCTATACTTAATTGATGATTCTTTTCTCTTGTTTTTTACTGGGCATGAGGAGAAATGTTTGGTCTGACTTTCCCTATCATAATACAGGCTTACCTGAGAGAACTCAAATGAGAGAAAGAAAGAAATCATGTGAGTAAGAAAAATAAAACTTTCATTTTAAACCTGGTGTGGAGTAAACACTATTTGTTAGGGATTTTTATCTATAATTTGAGGTTTTAAAAAGAAGTCAAGGGTGTATGCCTTTAATCCCAGCACTTGGGAGGCAGAGGCAGGCGGATTTTTGAGTTCCAGGCCAGCCTGGTCTACAGAGTGAGTTCCAGGTCAGCCAGGGCTACACAGAGAAACCCTGTCTTGAAAAGATAGATAGATAGATAGATAGATAGATAGATAGATAGATAGATAGATAGATAGATAGATAGATAGATAGGTAGGTAGGTAGGTAGGTAGGTAGGTAGGTAGGTAGGTAGGTAGGTAGGTAGGTAGGTAGACAGACAGACAGACAGACAGACAGACAGACAGACAGACAGACAGATAGATGTAAAATCCTGCCTTCAAAAGAGAAAAATTAGTAAGTTAACTTAATTCTGAGGTACTACCTCGAAAGCTGGTCTCCTCCACCACACCCTGTTCAAAGGAGAACAACCCTCAGGGTTTCCTTCTCTGCTTGCACAACGAGAATCTTTGCTCTGGATCGGGGGTGACTCAGCAGTTAAGAGCACTTGCTGCTCTTCCAGAGGACCTGAGTTCAGTTCCCAGAACCTGCTTCACAACCTCCTGTAACTCCAGCCTCCACACACACCAGATACCTCAGTGAAGAATGTATTATTACAGGTAAGGTTTAGGAACTTTAGGCTGCCCAAAATTACCAAGTAGGTTTTAGTTTCAATACATTTGAAGAGCTTACACTAAGTTTTTCTTTCTTTTTTTTTTAAGTCTCTAATTCTCTTTGCATAAAAAACATACATATTCAAGTGCTGATTGGCTACTGAAACAAAGCTCTCATTACAGAATGGATAAACCTAAACTCCTTAAAAGAAAGAGAGAACCAAACTGTATTATTGCTCAAAATAACTTTATAAGTACACTGTAGCTGTCTTCAGACACACCAGAAGAGGGCATCAGATCCCATTACAGATGGTTGTGAGCCACCATGTGGGTGCTGGGAATTGAACTCAGGACCTCTGGAAGAGCAGTCAGTGCTCTTAACCACTGAGCCATCTCTCCAGCCCCCAAATAATTTTTTTTTTTTTTTGAGACAGGGTTTCTCTGTGTAGCCCTGGCTGTCCTGGAACTCACTGTGTAGACCAGGCTGGCCTCGAACTCAGAAATCCTCCTGCCTCTGCCTCCCAAGTGCTGGGATTAAAGGCGTGCACCATCACCGCCTGGCCCAAATAAATTTTTAAAAGATTTAGTTTTATTATTTTTAGTTATGTTTATGGGGGAAGATACATAAGAGGGCAGATGTCCTCAATCCTGGAACTGGAGTTACCAGTGACTGAGCCATCCAGTGCGGGCACTGGAACTGAACTTGGGTCTTTGGCAAAAGAGGTTGGTACTCTTTGTGTGTTTTGTCTTTGGTTTTGAAGACAGGGTTTCTCTGTGTGGCCCTGGCTTTCCTAGAACTCGATTTGTAGACAAGGCTGGATCTTCTCAGAGACCCGCCTGCCTCTGCCTCCTGCTGGGATTAAAGGTGCGAGCCACCACTGCCTGTCCCACCATATGCACTTTTAATTGAGCTGTCACTCCAGCCCAGATGGGGGGAAGGGGCTGGAGGTTGTTGACAATTTTGACACTTGGTGAGAACTATCTGTCAAAGTAGACCTGCAGCTTTTAACACAGGTTTGGTCCAGCTAGGAGGCAGTCACAACAAATCCTACCCAGAGTACTAGAATTTCTGCTCTAGAAGCCAGACCTTGGACTGATCACTTCCAGACACACATATGCATAAATTCCATCATTCTGTAGCTGGGTCTGAATGTGCAAATAGTTGGGAAACCTTCGCCTAAAGCATTAAATAAAGGCTGGAGAGATCTGCTCTTCCGGAGGTCCTGAGTTCAAATCCCGGAAACCACATGGTGACTCACAACCATCTATAATGGGATCAAATACCTTCTTCTGGTGTGTCTGAAGACAGCTACAGTGTACTCATATACATAAAATAAATAAATCATTTGAGAGAGAGAGGTTTCTCAGTTGCTCTGACTGTCCTGAAACTAGACCAGCCCTATTAGGTATTTTGTTTTGTTTTGCTTTTTATTGAGGAGAAGTATCAGAGTGACAAGTCTCACACTAAAGAAATTGAATTTGTGGGGCTGGGGAAATGGCTCAGCAGTTAAGAGCACTGACTGCTCTTCCGAAGGTCCTGAGTTCAAATTCCAGCAACCGCATGGTGGCTCACAACCATCAGTAATGAGATCTGACGCCCTCTTCTGGTCTGCCTGAAGACAGCTACAGTGTACTTAATATAATAAATCTTTAAAAAAAAAAGAAAAAAGAAAAATTGAATTTGCTTTCCTCCTTGAGTCCCTTATCTGTTTATTATAGCTTGCTCCCTGACAAGTATCAGATTTTAATCTCCATCTTTTCTTTCTATAACTGAGTGGTTTAATTTGAATAGTATGTCTAAGTACAGCATGTAGGTCTGAGTCATGTGGTAAATGTAAGCTCCTTTTAAACATGTTCCTAGAATGTCATAAAATAAGACTTTGGAAAGTACTTTGTAAAATTAAAACACAAAAACATACATTGTTCAGAGGCTGGGGAAGGAGCATCAGTAAAGTGCTTGCTGCATGAGAGAGAGCCTGGGCTCAGATCCCTAGCACCACATCAGAACCGGGCACAGGGGCATGCCAGTCTGTGTCTGTCCCAGTGCTGGCTGTTGAGGGGTGGTGGTAGACCCCTCAAGCTTGCTGGCAAGCCAGCTTGACCAAACTGGTGAGCTCCAGGCTCAGTGAAAGACTGTCTCAAAAAATAAGGGGGAGGCTAGCAAGATGGCTCAGTGGGTAACGGCACTTGTAGTAACCATGCCTGATGACCGGAGGTTGATCTCCAGGTTCCAGGTGGAAGAACCTGTCCTCCAACTTCCACACACAAGCAGTGGTGCACATATGCTAAACAGTAAATACATAAATGTAATGCAAAATTTGTTAAGGTGAAGAGCAACCAAAGACGACATTGAAGGTCTATTTCTAGCAGGCATGTGTGCGTGCGCGACACGTGTGTGCGTGCGCGGTATCTTGTATCAGCCATAAATAGTAGCTCTATCACACTGTCATTATTTGACCCCCCAGCTAGATGCTGCTTTTCCCTCGTAAATCATGCTGAGATAAATCATAAATCCTGGAGTGCATTTCCCTCCACATTCAAGGCAGAAGCTGCTTACAAAATTCAGCCCATTAATAAAATACAGAAGTAGCTACTGTTTTCAGAAGTTAGATCTCACACATCCTCCGCCCCACGCCTAGGATACACCTCAGGCTTGAGCCTGTGTCAATGAGTGCCGAGTGCTCAGAGGGCAGAGCGTCCGGATGCAAACAGACGGGAGAATGTTCTAGTGATGATAATAGTTTCAGACTGTTCCAGGGTGGGAGGCTTCTTCCATATCGTTTGTCTCCTCCCACCTCTGGGTTGGGGAAGTTGCATCCCATTTGTTTTGCAGAGCTGGGTTCTGAATCCAGGTCTTTGCCCGTGGTCTCACTATGTGGCCCAGGCAGGTATGGACCTTGGTGGGGGACAGAGGTCAACATCAGGATTCTCTATTGCTCTCTACCCTATTTCTGAAGACAGGTTGTCACACTGAACCTGGAACTCGAGTTTTCTACACTGACTTGCCATCAAGCTCAGATCTACCTACCCATCTCTCCCCACCCAGTATTGAGGAGACATATTCACAAGCTTGGCTTTTTACATGGGTGCTGGGTATTCAAACTCAGGTCCCCATGCTTGTGTGGCAAGCACTTGACTTCTGGAGCCATCTCTCCAAGCCCTCTTTTAGTATTGTAAATGTAACACCAAAGTGTGGATAACAGCCATGATGAGTTAACTTGATGGTAGAACTTCTTGCCATTTCTAAACTATCCCCCCAGTAAGATATTGTAAGGTAATGTAAGATACATTGTACTTGTAGTGGTTTGATAAGAATGACTCATCTTGGTTACTGTTCTACTGCTGTGAAGAGACACCATGACCATGGCAACTTTACCCTTATAAAAGCATTTAATTGGGGCATGCTTGGTTTCAAAATTAGCTCATTATCATAATGGTGGGTGGGGTGGCAGCATGTAGGCAGACATGGTGCTGCAGAAGTAGCTGAGAGTTCTACATCTGAATCTGAAGACAGCAGGAAGAGAGAGAGATACTGGGTCTGGCTTGGGCTTTTGAAACCTCAAAGCACACCCTTAGTGACACACCTCTTCCAACAAGCTCACACCTCCCATGCCTCTCCTAGATGCTAAAAGCTCTTTCTTTCAGCTGTGACATCCATCTAGGGGACAAAATTACCACCAGTTGAGATCAAGTTTTAAACATACCATTTTGTAAATAAAACTACATTTTGGAGGCTAGCCATCTGGTAGCCTCAGCTGGTAAACCAAGCCTGCAGATCTGAGTTTAATTCTCAGCACCTACACGGTAAAGAGAGAACTGATTCCCAAAAGTTGTAGACCAAAAAAATTATCCAGGCCAAAACGTTAGGGTTGCCAAGGGAATGAAACCTATATAAACAAAATGAAATAAGGAACCAGTTATAAAGCATAATAGCTTATTATTCAAATAAAAATTGTGCCAATAGAATACCTAAAAATGTAACCATTTTAGAATACTAACCCGAAGCCTCAGTCGGAGCAACTCTAATAACGTGCTGTGGGGTGGCCAGGCTGCTCCCTGGGTGAGGGAAACTGACAAAGCTGCAGAAGCTGACCTGAGCTGGATCCCCAGACCCACACAATAGAGGGAGAAAACCAACCTGTACATGTTGTCCTCTGACCTACATACACACACACACACACGCAACATTACATGCATGCACATACACATGCAGGCATGTGCACAAATAAATACAATAAGCATGTGCTATTTGAGTAAGTTGCTAAGTTTAGAAGTGTAAAGACCAAGAACTGATACGTACAAACAGGGAAAGGCCATGTGTAGATGGAGAGCAATTTAAAAATGTGATCTCTCAGTTCTGCTCTTTCTTTAAAATCACATATTTTAAAAATGTGAAGGCATGATTTATGTGTGATTGTTGAAACTATCACTGCAAGAGTCAAGTTATTATTTTTAGGGCCACATTCAAGTTATCATTCTTTAGGCACACTCACCCTTATCTCCATGCTAAGTGAACAAAATCCAATCTAGTAGACATTGGGTAATATGTAAAACCTAAACAGGAACTGTAATTTCTAGGCTCAGTAACTCTTCTTTCCCAAAGTTTGCTGGAAAAAAATCCATTGGTTTCAGGGATTGTTTGGGTTTTTTTTTTTTTAGATTTATTTATTATTATATGTAAGTACAGTGTAGCTGTCTTCAGACACACCAGAAGAGGGCGTCAGATCTCATTACAGATGGTTGTGAGCCACCATGTGGTTGCTGGGATTTGAACTCAGGACCTTCAGAAGAGCAGTCAGTGCTCTTAACCTCTGAGCCATCTCACCAGCCCCCTCAGGGATTGTTTATTCATGAGATTGCCAAGAAGAATGGCAAGGGTGGCTCGTTCTTTGGAAGCCAGGCATCAAACAAACCCGGAGGCCACCACCTGAGGAGCACTAAGGGAGCATCCCACACAATAAGGAAACTAGCTGATTAGACCCTGAACAAAAGACCTGGTAATCAGAGGGTTCCGTGCCTTCCCGTATGAAATTCACCTATTCAGCACTGTGCTTAAATCTTTACACTGCCTTTTCCTACAGTGAGCTTGGCTAAGGACAGACTAACTGAAGCATGCCAAAGGATACCACAGCTCCCTCCGGAAACCCTCAGTGGGCTGCAGAAAGGCCTCCTACGTGCGTTCTGAATCTCATTTAACAAGCTATCTAATCAGGTGCTGAAGATCAGTTAACGTGCTAGACATTCAGAGCACAAAGATAAACAAGGGCACAGAACAGATAGGAAGCTTTCTCGATACGATCGATCCAGAACATAACTTACCCACATACAGAGTGTCTTGGTAGCTCAAGAATCTGGATACCTACTTATTGAAACTAAAAGGAAAGAAACTGGGGATAACATCTGAAATGTAAGTAAATAAAATAACCAATAAAAAAAGAAAAAAAAAGGAAAGAAACTAAAGGCATCAGTTTTCCTAAGTCTGCTTTTCTACTTTCAGGCCTATGAATAGAGCACAGTGCTTGTCTAGCATGCAAGAGGCCTTGGGTTTAATCCTCAAGCCTGTCTCCATCATAAATAAGGTGCACTCATTAATGGAGTGATAGTACGTGGGAGCTGAGGCAGGAGGATTGTTGCAAGTCTGAAGTCAGGCTGAACTACACTGCAAGTACCAGACCTGCCTGGGAAATATAGAAAGGCCCTATTTCAAAAACTAAAATAGATTTAAAAAAAAAAGAAGAAGCCGTATAAGACATATGCAGAAAACTACAAAGCACTGTAGTCCTCTGACTTCCGCACATAGGCGTACATTAACAACTGCTGATGGCCGAGCACACCCTTTAATCCCAACACTCAGGAGGCATAGACAGGCTGAACTTTGAGTTCAAAACCAGCCTGGTCTACAGAATGAGTTTAAGGCCAGCCAGGGCTACACAGAGAAACCAGTTCAAAAAACAAATGAAAACACAAATAGATAAACAAATGAACAAACCAAACCAAAGATAAAACAACAACAACTGGGAAGGGCATGGAGAACTTTAACCTTCACATGATGTGGATGGAATATAAAGTGGATCAGTCACACTGGAAGTTTAATCATTCCTCCTCCTAGAAACATGAATCGGATAGTAATCCTTAGCACAAGCCAGCTTCCCACGATCTCAAAGTATCATACATTTCCATCAATACTCTTGAAATTAAGTTGACTGTAAAGACTTTCAAGTTTCCGTTAAAAATTTTATTTTTACATGTAATTTACTGGGGGTGGGGTGCTTGTAGGAGACAGTTCTCTTGCCTCTGCCCTGTGGGATTCAGGTCACCAGGCATGCCCCTCACCTGCTGAGCAGCCCTACTAATTTAAAAACCTTGGGGAAAAAAGCTGTTCCAGGCACAATGTCTCTAAAAAACAACGGAGATGTTATTTAAATAAGATAAACACCACATAGGGAAAATTACTACAAACTTTGCCTCTAAAACAATTTTTAAAAATCTCAAAGGCTGGCCTTTAATCCAGCACTTGGGAGACAGAGGCCAGCCTGATCTACACAGTGAGTTCCACAACAGCGAGAGCTACATATCGAGACCCTATCCAAAAAAAAAAAGATGTAAAAAGAATTTTTTAAATATTTAAAAAGCTGAATCAATACCCCCAAAGCCTTAAAGATTTTTTTTTATTGTTTAAATATATATATTTTATTTAAACAATAAAAAAAAATCTTTATATATAAAGAAAAACAAATCTATATATTCTTTATAAAGAAAAACAAATCTACATATATAAAAAAACAAATATACATATATATAGTAGAAGTGTGCCTGCCGAACAGGTGCCTACACAGGCCAGTGTCAAATATCCCCAGGAACTAGTTATACTTGGCTGTGTGCCAAATGATGTGACTGCTGGAAGTCAAAGTCGGGTCCTCTGGAAGAGCAGTATGTGCTCTTACCACTGAGCCATCTCTCCAGCCCAAGTCTTTTTTTTTTTTTCAAAAGTATTCCTGATGCCATGCTCAAAGACAGCCTTGGCTGCCACCCAGAAGCAGCAGTAAACAGAGCCTGCTTTGGGAAAGGCTGTCTTTGCAGAATCTGGAGCTCCAACCATTAGCCCCGAGGGAGGATCAGGAATAAGTGCACTAACCTCTCTGGGAGCACCTTAGCTGAGGCGGTGAGGGGAAACTCCCTTGGCAGCCAGTTTCTGTGGCAGAGCGGATCGCCTCCCCTCTCCAGCACTCAGGTTTTAGTTGTGGGCAAATTGTTTAAACAGTCAAAGGGTTCAGTTGCCAAGAAACAGCATGTCTCCAACAGACTACTTTGATAGCAAATCTATCTACCAACGCTAATGGCCCAGGATCTGTCCCTGAGCCAAGGCCAAGACTGAGTGAGCTTGTGGCTAATTTCCTATATGGGTTATCGCATGTCAGTTATTTTGTATTCTGCTTCCTCTATTAAATTTCTAAAGATTCTTGGACATTGAATTTTACTTTTAGAATCAGGGTGCTTAAAGCTGTGAGAAAAAGCCAAGTGTAGTGACCCACACTTGTAATCCCAGCACACAGAGGGCTGAGGCAAGGAGATTGTGAGGTCAAGGGAGAGCCAAAATCAGCCAGGGTTAGAGTAAAAACCTGTTACACATACATACATACACATACACACACACACACACATACACACACGGGGGGGGGGAGCCACATAGGCTTTAATCCCAGTGCTCAGGAGGCAGGTGGATCTCTGAGTTTGAAGTCACCATGGTCTAACAGAGCAAGTTCCAGGACAGCCAGGGCTACACAGAGAAACCCTATTGGGGAGGGGTGTAGGCTGCAGACCTAGGAATCTATTAGAAATGGATTCTTGACTGTGTAATGGTACATGCTTGAGACCGAGGCAACAGGATCACTGAGTTCTAAACCAGTCTTGGTTGCAAAACACGACTCAGGGCTAGAAAGACTGTTCAGTGGTTAAGAGTACTGCTCTTGCAGAGAACCCCAATTCATGTACCAACATCAACAGTGGGCAGCTTGAAACCACCTGCAACCCCAGCACAAGCAGCTCTGACATTCACTCTTGGCATGTGCACACACGGTATACATTCACATAGACAATACACACATATAGAGAGAACATAAATCTTTTCTCCTCCTCAAAAGGAGTGCTTCCCTTTAAATCCCAGTACTCAGGAAGCAGAGGCAGATATGGATCTTGGTGAGTTTGAGACCAGCCTGAACTACATAGTGAGTTCCAGAATAGCCTAAGCTACATAGTGAGATCCCATCTCAAAAAAAAAAAAAAAATTTACCAACAGCTAAAACCTTCAACTTTAATATACTTTATTATTAGTCAGCTTTGAGTCAGTAAAATGAACTAACTACCTGAAACAGGCTATTTATGAAGAGAATCTTAGCTCAGTGCTGGATGTATAGGGCAGTACCATGATGTCAGCTCCATTTTGGTCTGGGCTGGAGCATGTTCACAAAATAGCTTTTTCTTTCCCAAATACACATCATGGTAGTTTAAGAGCTTACTTAAATCACCAAACAGGAAGTCTGAGACCAGGTCCCACAATCCTTCCTGTGGTGCTTTGAATAGAAATGATTCTCCTAGACTCGTGTTTGAATGTCTAGCCATAAAGAGTGGCATAATTAGTAGGTATGGTCTTGCCAGAGTGGGTGTGACCTTGTTGAAGGAAATATGTCACCATGGGATCAGGCTTTGAGGTCTCCTATGTTCAAGTTATGCTCAGTGTGGCAAACAGTCTCCCTTTGTGGCCTGTAGAACTCTCAGCTCCTTCTCTAGCATCATGTCTGTTACACACTGTCGTGTTTCCTAACATGACAATAATGGACTAAACCTCTGAAATGTAAGCCAGCCCCAGTTGAATGTTTTCCTTTATAAGAGTTGCCATGGTCATGATGTCTCTTCATAGCAATGGAACCCCTATGACCCTTCCTTAGAGCATACCTTCAATGACCTAAGATTTCCCATTAAGTCTCATCCCCCCCCCGCCCCGCTTCTCTCTTTTTAATGATTTATTTTTATTTTGTATGCATTGGTGTTTTGCCTGTATGCATGTCTGTATGAGCATGTCAGATGTCCTGGAACTGAAGTTACAGACAATTGTGAGCTTTCATGTGGGTGCTGGAAATTGAACCTCAGTCCTTTGGAGGAACAGCCCGTGCTCCTAACTGCTGAGTCATCTCTCCAGTTCTACATGTTAGAAGTTCCCATCACAAGAACTGAGGGGTGCATAAGCCATAGCCAAAGCACAGTTTACTCAAATTGAAAAACGGCTGTTGAGTCAACCTCAACGGTCAATTTTTTTTGTTTTGTTTTTTTCAAGACAAGGTTTCTCTGTGTTGCCTTGGCTGTTCTGGAACTCACTCTGTAGACAATGCTGGCTTTAAACTCAGAGATTTGCCTGCATCTACCTCCCAAATGCTGGGATTAAAGGAATGCACCACCACCACCCAGGAAAGACCAACATTTTGTTTTCGGTTTTTCTCTTTTTTGTTGTTTTTTGTTTTTCGAGACAGGGTTTCTCTGTGTAGCCCTGGCTGTCCTGGAACTCACTCTGTAGACCAGGCTGGCCTCGAACTCAGAAATCCGCCTGCCTCTGCCTCCCAAGTGCTGGGATTAAAGGCGTGCGCCACCACCGCCCGGCTTAGACCAACATTTTAAGAATAGAAATATGATTAGTCCAAGGAACCTGAGACTGATTTTTACTTTAATATCTTATATTGAAACTTATAAATTTATTTCACATCGTTATACCTATTCAAAATGCTTTCTTGTCTCACAAAAAGGGTGATTTATCTTAAATCACACACAAGAAGAGCTCCTTCCACATCTGACATCCCTGTGTCATTTTCAGTGCAAGGGACACTGCTCTTGTACCTTCACCTCCCAAGGAACCTAGCACTCACGATCTGACTTGAACAAAGACTTAAGACACACACACACACACCTATAACCCTCGTGTGCTTTTGATGTCTTGTAATATAATCAACTTACATCCGAAGAGTTTAATACAAAACCAAACAGTGAAGTCAGCATGTTCATATTGCTTGGTCTCTCACTGGGAAGCTGAAAGATGTCCTTGAATAAGATCCTGAATTCGGGACAAAATGATCTCATTAGAGCTGCTACAATTTTCTGGAGCATATGGTGGGTCTATAGTCAGAACCCCAGCCACACAAAGAGTCCTTTGTGCATCTCCCTGTTCAGTGACAGGGATGTGGTTCTTCTCGAGCCATTTCTTTAGGCTGGTCTTCTTCTTTTCCAGATCCTCAGGGCTGTATCCTTTACAATCTCCAGATGTGAACAAATGCATCAGCTTCTCTCTTACTCTGTGGTCCCCTTCACTTACAGTTTCCACAGTCTGCACAGAATGTCCCATAACTCCAGTCACAGACATTCTGCCATCTTCAAGGAAGTTCACGAGGACAACGCTTTAAAGACAAATAAGTTCAGAGCAGATTTGTAGAAGAAAAACCTTAAGAACTAGGAAGAAGCAATGGACTAAGAGCATCCTCAACAACTCAGGTCCCTTCAACAAGAGGGAACAACTATACCTGGGGAAGATTAGTCTTCTCATCACCAACTGTAGCCCTGCCTGGCTTGACACTCCATCTGTAGACCAGGATAGTCTCAAAGGACAGAGATAGTCCTGCCTCTGCCTCCTGCGTGCTAGGATTAAAAGCTTGGTCCCCTGCTCCTTTCATATCACTTATTTAAGAATTAGGCCATCTGTCTTAAATGTGGATGATTTCTAATACAAAAGTTATAGTCATTACAGAGTACCCACCCATCACTAAGCTTCCCCTAAAGTTAACATTGCACATACTAATGGTATTTTTGTCAAAATTAAGAGTTCACATTAACTAAGCCACAGATGTTATTTAGCTTTATGAGTTTCCCACTGACGGCCTTTTTTCTGTTCTAGGATCCAACCAAGATCCTACTTCCTACAATCTTGTGAGTTTTAAAAAGTACTAGTGAGGTGTTTTATAGAGTGTCTCAATCTTTGGTCGTGTGGAGCTTTCTCATAAATACACCAAGAATTATTAGGCTTTGAAAAAGAGTAGCACAGAAGCGAAATTCTTTTTTGGATTTTGAAAACAAAGTCTGTTTATAGGAGACTATGTATTTTACTAAAGATTTGAGCATTTGTAATCATAAATGGAATTAGTTTAATAGCTTTCTTTTTTGAATCCTGTCCTTGACTTCTGATATCAAAATGATATTAGCTTCAGCCTGGTATGAAAGTGCCCATGAGGTTAAGGTGGGAGGATTTTAAGTTTGAGGCCATTTCATGCTAAATGCACAGACTGGGAGAGGGGCTATTATACAGTCCTCCACAGTGCTACAAAAGTTTAGAAAGATTAGAAATACTTAGTACTGGAGCTGGAGAGGTAGCTGAGTGGTTAAGAGCACTGACTGCTCCTTTCAGAGGTCCTGAGTTCAATTTCCAGCAACCACATGGTGGCTCACAACCATCTGTAATGGGATCCAATGCTCTCTCCTGGTGTAGCTGAAGAGAGCAACAGTGTATTCATATAAATACAATAAATAAAACCTGAAAAATAATACTTAGTACTTCAATAAAGTATAGAATTTGCCAATAAATGGTGTGGGCATTTTTCCCTTTGACATCTATGTATCTTCAGTCCTTTTTTTACTTTTGAAACAAGTTCTCACAATTGGATACAGTGGCCTACCATATGGATATGGTGGAGATAGGAGGATCAGGGGTTTGTGTTTATCCTCAGCTACATAATGAATTTGAGGCCTGTCTGAGTTATATGAGACTTATTAAAAAAAAAAAAGTTGGGTGTGGTGTTCTAGCATTCAGGAAGTAAAAGCAGATGAATCAGAAGTTTAATGTTGTCTTCAACTATATAGCTAGATAAGGCCAGCCTGGGCTACATGAGACTCTCTGAAAGGAGAATTAGAAGAGGGGAGATATACAACTATAACTGTGTCTGGTTTGCTACAGTATTCCACAGTTAAAACAGCAGTCAGCAATTCCTATGAGTAAATAACCAGTCTTTCATTGGTCTCTGCCTTCTCATCTTGGGGTCAGTACATAGGATTGTCACTTCAGGAATACTCACTTGGCAGAGACTGGGTCTGTAGTTAGAAGCCATCCTTTATACTCCTTCTCACAGGCTATCACTCTCACTTCTTTATAAATGTAATCTTCCCATTCTAAGGGGCTTTTCTTCATCCATTCGCTCATGGTTACCAGCTGGCTAGATCTAGAACGATTACCAATTTGGGTTAATTACTATGTATATTCCACACAAACAAATGTCTTAACCCCTGATTGCCATTCTGGAGGCATCGAAAGTTTGTAATTTGCCTGAAATTAACAAGTTTCTGAATGCAAGTAAGCAGTGATACACAGAGCCAGTCTTAACTCACACTTACAGTCCTACCTACTAGTAGCATGGAGACCAGCCTGGTAACAGTGTGCCATCTCAGGCCTCAAAAGATCAACAAGCAAAAAGTCTATCTTGAGTATAAGAAACTGATACTACGTTTGGAGAATTCTTGAAAATGTTTTGTTTACTATATCCGGGAGGGGCGATTTATAATTTAGACTGAACTATGGTAAAAGCGAATGGTCGCAGGTGCAACTCTGAAACTCCTGTGGCATGTCTATTCCCACCCACTGCTCCCAATTCCGGATACGGCTTTCAACCTGGCTTTGAACTCTGGCCCATAGATGATACTCAAACTCTTCAGGGCTGGAGTCAGCGGTTAAGAGCACCGACTGCTCTTCCAGAGGTTCAATTCCCAGCAACCACATGATGGCTCACAACCATCTGTAATGGGATCTGATGCCCTCTTCTTATGTACCTGAAGAAAGCAGTGGTGTACTCATATACATAAAATAAATAAATTAAAAAAAATAATTAAAAAAAACCTCTTCAGCTCCGCTTTCCTTAGATAAAAGGATTTCTCCCTAAACCCCTTATAGGCATAACTGAGGCGGAGTTCTCAGATTCCCACCTACTCTTTCTAGATGATTCTCCGCGGGGGTTGCGCCAATTTTCTAGTAAAGCGCTGAGGACGTGCCCGCAAAGCTCTAGAGCTCGAAGACCGGGTCCTGCCCTGAGGCCGCCATACCCAGAGTTGCGCTCAATTCAGGGAAACGCCGCAGAAAAGTCTGGCTACGTTCCTATTTAGCTCACACGCCACCGAGCGGTCTTGAGTCGGCCCGCCGGAGCCCAGCATGCTTTGCTCCTGACGTCATTTCCTTCCCCCAGAATCCTCCGACGTGTAGTCCTTTGCCTCCGCTCTTGGGGGCGGAGTCACTTGCATTGCAGATTGTGTACCTGGAAACCTGAGTTCTCCTGGCCACCGTCAACGTCTCGAGAAATCTTTGTAAGAGGAAAATGTACGTACCATGTCCTCAAAGCTTTTTAAGTGGGGTATGAAAATGCGCTTTTGCCCTGAATTCAACACAAAATTCTCTGGGTAAATCTCTAGAAGTTGAGGTGAATGGCATGAATTCTTGTTTAGCTCCTTTTAGGGACGGTTAAAATGCGTGCGCCTTTGAGGACGTGTTCTCAGTAAATCTCGAGCAGTGCTGACGCTGGGAAAATCAGCACTGGATTATGATGAGTACCATCGCTCATTAAACACCCCATTGGTGGAAAGGGATACAGTCCTTGCTTCTGCTTCAGATTTCTGGGCACGTAGCTGACTGGGCTCTGACATACTGCAAAATCTTCGAGACTGATACTGAAAGGTGGTGCAAGGCAGTAAATGCTAAGATTCTGCCTATACTTTAAAAAAAAAGAAAAGAAAAAAAGAGCGATGAACAAAAACTGAGCTATAAAATTGTCAAGCCAAGCAACAGAAATATTAAATTCGAATCGGCTTTTTATTACTACTTGGAATTCCATATCAAATAATCCTTCCCAAAACCTTCATTCATGAATGACTGACTGCTTATATTAATGAGCTTTCATGGATTAAGTTAGACTTTACCAGTTAAAACCCTTTATAAATCTACAAAGAACTAATGTAAATTCCAAATTATTAAGAGTATGGGAGAAAATGTTTGGTCTTTAAAACTACAGAATAAAAAAGCTACAACTGATTTGTGACAACTGTTCAGTTGCATATTACGTTTCATTCTTTACTGCAAACATGTTTAGCCTTACGTTTTCTTCCTCTTTTGAAACAAGGACATGCCCCTACCCTATCCAAATTATCAGAAATTTAAGTTGCATTTGGGCCACACGTGGTGCACAGGCCTTTAATCCAAGCATGTGGGAAGCAGGGGTAGGCAGAGATTTTGAGATCAACAATTAGTCTACATAGTGAGGTCTAGACCAGCCCTGTTACCAAAAAAAAAAAAAAAATTCAGTAGCAACTATGTACAAGATATTTAACATACTCTAGCTTTTCTACTCATTCAATTAGTACCAGCCAATTGAAATGTCTCTTTATGTATATGCTTCGTCATCAAGATTATATTGATCGGCTTAGCCCATCAGGAGAGAGTGATCTCCCAGCAGCAATTTCACTTCTGAGTGTGGAGGTGAGATCTCCACCTTCTCTCTGGAGGGGTATAGCAAGGAGCGTACAAGGCATATGATCAGTGTGACTTTTGGGACCGGAGTCTTCCCTTCCGGCCGCCATCTGCAGTAGGTAACCAAGCAGCTCCAAAGCCTTTGGTGCTTAGCCCACCAGGAGAGAGTGATCTCCCAGCAGCGATTTCACTTCTGAGTATGGAGGTGAAATCTCTACCTTCTCTCTGGAGGGGAACAGCTAGGAGGGCACAGGGCATACGAAGTGGAGCTGCTGGAACAGGAGTCCTCCCTTCCGGCTGCCATTTGCTTCAGGGAACCAGACAACTCCACAGCCTTCTGTGTACAGACCCCGCCAGAAGAGAGTTAGTCTCCCAGGAGTACAGACACAGGCTTACAGGCCCATAAGAGGGACAAGCTCCAGCCAGAGACAGCAAGACCAACTAACACCAGAGATAACCAGATGGCGAAAGGCAAGCGCAAGAACCCTACCAACAGAAACCAAGGCTACTTGGCAACATCAGAGCCCAGTTCTCCCACCACAGCAAGTCCCAAATAGCCCAACAAACTGGAAAGGCAAGAGTTGGATTTAAAGTCTCATCTCACGATGCTGTTAGAGGACATCAAGAAGGACATAAATAACTCCCTTAAAGAAATACAGGAGAACATGGGTCAAATGGTAAAAGCCCTTAAAGAGGAAACACAAAAATCCCTGAAAGAATTACAGGAGAACACAAACAAACAAGTGAAGGAACTGAACAAAACCATCCAGGATCTAAAAATGGAAGTAGAAACAATAAAGAAATCACAAAGTGAGACATCTCTGGAGATAGAAAATCTTGGAAAGAATTCAGGAGCCATAGATGCAAGCATCAACAACAGAATACAAGAGAGAGAAGAAAGAATCTCAGGGGTTAAAGATACCATAGAAAACATTGACTCAACAGTTAAAGAAAATGCAAAATGCAAAAAGCTCCTGAGCCAAATCATCCAGGAAATCCAGGACACAATGAGAAGACCAAACCTAAGGATTATAGGTATAGAAGAGAGTGAAGATTTCCAACTTAGAGGGACAGTAAATATCTTCAACAAAATTATAGAAGAAAATTTCTCTAACCTAAAGAAAGAGATGTCCATGAACATACAAGAAGCCTACAGAACTCCAAACAGACTGGACCAGACCAGAAAGTCCTCCCAGCACATAATAATTAAAACACCAATGCACTAAACAAAGAATATTAAAAGCAATAAGGGAAAAAGGTCAAATAACCTATAAAGGCAGGCCTATCAGAATTACACCAGACTTCTCACCTGAGATGATGAAAGCTAGAAGATCCTGGGCAGATGTCATACAGACCCTAAGAGAACACAAATGCCAGCCCAAACTACTATACCCAGCAAAAACTCTCAATTACCATAGATGGAGCAAACAAGATATTCCATGATAAAACCAAATTTATACAATATCTTTCCACAAATCCAGTCCTACAAAGGATAATAGATGGAAAATGCCAACAGGAGGAGGGAAACTACACCCTAGAAAAAGCAAGAAAGTCATCTTTTTCCAACAAACCCAAAAGAAAGTAACCACACAAACATAAAAAGAACATCAAAAATAACAGGAAGAAACAATCACTATTCCTTAATATCTTATAACATCAATGGACTTAATTCCCCAACAAAAAACATAGTCTAACAGAAATATTTTTCATGTAAATCTTCAATTTTATCAGAAAATGTTTGTGATTCCTCTTTTAATTTAGTAATGTTTTTATGTCTACCATTTTAACTGTATTATTTTCCATGATAATCTTTCATTTTAACATTTTTTCTATATTTTTCTTCAATTTTATCAGAAATATTTTCCATGTAAATCTTCAATTTTATCAGACAATGTCTATAATTTTACTTTCACTCAACTTAGGAACATTTTTATACCTTCCATTTTATCTGTATAATTTTCCATGAAATAGTTTTAACATGTTTTTCTATATATATTTCTTGAATTTTATCAGAAATATTTTCCTTGTAGAGCTTCAATTTTATCAGAAAATGTTTATAATTCCACTTTCAAAAAACTTAGGAATATTTTTATGCCTGTCATTTTATCTGTATAATTTTTTCATGAAATACTCAACGTGTTTTTCTATATATTTCTTCAATTTTATCAGAGATATTTTCCATGTAAATCTTCAATTTTATCAGAAAATGTTTATAATTCCACTTTCAATCAACTTAGAAATATTTTTATGCCTACCATTTTATCTGTGATTGTCCATGATAATCTTCAATTTTAATGTCATTTTATATTTTTCTACAATTTTATTAGAAATATTTCCCATGTAAATCTTTAGTTCTATCATAAAATGTTTCTACTTCATTTTCAATTAATTTAGCAATGTTTTTTGTGTCTGCCATTTTACTTGTTAATTTTCCATGAAAATTGTCAATCTTAATGTGTTTTTCTATATGCTTCTTCAATTTTGTCAGAAACATTTTCCATGTTTAAAAAAAAAAGTATGGTCCATTTGTAATCTCATGACTGGGAAGTGGAAACAGAAGGACCTCGGTGGCCCATTAGTCTAATTGTCAAATTCTGAGCTCAAAGAAGGTGGGTGGAGTTCCTGAGATGGTTCAGTGGCTAGGAGCACTGTCTGTTCTTCAGAGAGCCAGGATTCAATCCCCAGTACCTACATGACTGCTTACAAATGTCTAACTCCCAGGAGCTGACACTCATTTGGCCAGCAGGGGCACCAGCCACCATAGTGATGCTCAGACATACATGCAAGCAAAACACCCATACACACACACACACACACACACACACACACACAAGAATACATTGGACTGGTATGATGCTAGTAAAGTGTTTGCTTGCTTGCACTGGAAGTGTGAAAGCCTGAGTTCATATACCCAGCACTGACATCAGAAGCCAGACGAGCCCCTGTAGTCTGGTGAGATTGCTCAGTGGTTAAACTTGCCACTATTCCTGATAAACCAAGTTTGATCTCTGGGACATTTGTGGAAGGGAAAAATCAACACCTGCAAGTTCTGTGACTTCCACAAGTACACACACACACACACACACACACACACACACACACACACACACAAATGCATTTTAGGTTGGATGTGGTGGTGAACACCTTTAATCTCAGCAGTATGGAGGCAGAGGCCAGCCCTGTCTGTATAGTGAGTTCCAGGCCAGCTACAGAGTAAGACCCTGTCTTAGAAACCAAGACAAACAAAACCAAACTAGAGGACCTGTATGTGGATTGTTGTCTGTATGCAGGTGAGGGCAAGAACAAGGTAAAGCTAAAGCCTGTGATTGGGCAGTGGAAAAAGAAGGTGGGGCTGAGAGTTTCAGAGACAGAGAACAGGGCACAGAGAGGACAGAAGGACAGAGAAGATGGAGGAAGAGGAAGAACCAGACTCATGTGGTTTTAAATAGCCACAGGTAGCTATGAATATCATAAAAGAGATAGAATAATGCAGGACAATTTGCCCAATCTAGGTGGGCAGCTTGTATCAATATCAATTGGTTCTTGAGTTCATTGTGTGGGCGTTTTGTGGGTTGAGAATTTACTGCTGTAAATCTGACTGATAAATTACAAGCCTCTAGAGTTTAGATTTTACTGTGTTACCGGGATTTGTGACAGCTAGTCACAGGGGGCAGATGGATGGGAAGATACAAGCGAGTTTCCTGGGCAAGTAAATAGCCGCATGGGGACCATGAGGGCAGGGAGACAGCGTTACTAGAGCATAGCCAGAGATAGATATCTATGTTTTTTTATTATTATTATTATTGTAAGAAGGTTCAGATTGTAACGTTCTTGCTATGTACGCATGATGTCCTGAGTTCACCCACATGAAAGGCTGACATGGCAGCAGGGATCTGTAACCTCAGAGTTTGGGGGTGTGACTGCAAGATCCCAGGCCTGCTGCCTGCCATTTTTGCCAAAGCATCAAGTTGCAAGTTCTGAGAGAAGGTCTGACTCAAAAAGTAAAGTGGCCATTTGGCATGGTGGCACAGGTCTTTAATCTCAGAATTTAGAAAGCAGAAAGGCAAGTGAATCTCAGTGAGTTCAAAGACAGCTTGGTCTACAGTATTGAGTTCCAGGACAGCCAGAGCTACATGGTGGGACCCTGTCTATAATAAAATCAACAACAACAACTACATCTTCCAACTTAGCTTATCAGGAATAGTAGCAAGTTTCTTTAACCACTAAATGATCTTACCAGACTACAGGGGCTCATCTGGCTTCTGATGTTGGTGCTGGGTAAATGAACTCATCTTCTTACACTTTCAGTGCAACTTCCTTTAATGTCAACCTCTGTCTGCTTCAAGTGCCTGCCAGGCCAGCACATGTGCATACATGCATATAGCGCACGCACACACACACACACACACACACACACACACACACACACACACACACACAGGTGGGAGGAGAGAGACAGACAGAGAGAGCTTTTAGTCTATCTTTTTCTTTTTTAGCTACTTTGTGGGTTCTTCTCCTGTCTCCTAACAATGTCTTCTCTGGCTCGGCTCAGCTTCTCCTGGCTCAACTGTCACCAACTGTCCTCTCTTCTACTCTCTGACCCTACTCTTCTGTGTCCTGGGCCCTACTCCCTGCTACTCCCCAGTCCTACTGCCAGCTCTCAGCCTCTGCTGGCTTTTTATATCCTCTCCTATTCCCAGAATTCCAAGAGGCAACTGACACTGAAAGGTGTAGGGCCCTTTAAAGGTTCAGGCACACAGACTAGATCACACTACAGAAAAGATTGAGGAAGATACCTGGCATTGACCTCTACATGTGTTCACCCATACAAACCTACACACCCACACACAAGTCCACACACAGTAAACACACACAGAAAATATTGCTATAGTTTTGTTGCTATGATTTCTGCTAAAAACTAGAATTATTTTCTATAGGGGTGGATGGGGGGGTCTCATTTAGCCCATGCTTGCCTTGAACTTGCTGTGAAGCTGAAGCTGGTCTTGAATTCTTGATCTTCCTGACTCCATTTCCTAAATACTAAGATTACAGGAATCCACTACCATGCATAGCTAAAAACAGATTTTTTACTTTTCATTTGTGTGTGTGTGTGTGTGTGTGTGTGTGTGTGTGTGTTTATTCGCTTGCATGTGGGGCACACAAGTGTGGATGCATACAGTTCCACTGACTGGATTTCACTCACCTCATCTAGAAATGAAATGTGTGATTATGATTAGATAACCCAAACCCGGGCTGGAGAGATGGCTCAGCAGCTAAGAGCACTGACTGCTCTTCCAGAGGTCCTGAGTTCGATTCCCAGCAACCACATGTTGGCTAATAACCATCTGTAATGGGATCTGGTGTGTCAGCAACAGTGTACTCATATACATAAAATTAGTAAATCTAAAAAAAAGATAACCCAAAACCATTTCAACTCTAAAATCTCATAACTAAGACATCATTAACCCTAGAAGCCCTCTAAAAGTGAGCAGGGGTTACGTTTTGTTTTATTGGCAACCATGTACTTAACAACCAGTTCTCCACCTGGCATCGACTAGGTGCTCAGGTTATATTGATTTTTTTTCCTTTTTTCTCTCCTAGAAAGGATTTCTCTGTGTAGCCCTGGCCATTCTAGAATTCAATCAAACTCTGCCCCCTACGTGCCAGGATTAGGTGTGTGCCACCATGCCTGGCTGACTAAATTAAAATCTTTTTAAAATTGTTACTGTCTTTTGAAATAGGCTCTCACTATGTAGCCCAGGCTAGCCTAGAATTCAAGATCTTCCTGCATTAGTCTGCAGAATACTTATTAAAGCACTGCACACCAGACCTGACTACCTTTTATTTGCATAAGAAAACATCTGTGTTTGAGCTGGAGCTGGAGCCCAGATGGTAGAGTACTTGCTCAGCATGTATGAATTCCTAGGTTTGATTCCAGCATTGTATAAGCTTGGAGTAGTTGTATATACTTTTAATCACAGCACTGAGAGAAACTGGGCTGGGGTCTGGGGGACACATGACACAACCCAGGGACATACAGTATGCCAGGCACTGTAAGAACTTAAAAATATTAACTGTATATGGGACTGGAGTGGTACTTGAGAGGCCCAGAGTTTCAAGCATATTAGGTAAGTACTTTATCATTGAATTACAACTTAACCCTAAAAATTAATATTAGCAATGGTTTATTGTTTTCTTTGCAGTTGTTTTAACAGGCGTCTCACTTTGCTGTCCAGGCTACTTTAGCAACCCTCTAGCCTTAGCCCTTTGATACATGGATACTGTATGTTTATGTCTTTTTAATGCATGAATAAATAGGCTTGCAGATAATTGTTTATTTTTTACTATGAAATGACAGGATTAAATCAATGCAAACAGCCTGGCCGTTGTGACACTTGCCTTTGTTCTCAACACTCAGGAGGCAGAGGCAGGCAGATGTCTGGGTTTGAGGCCAGCCTGATCTACAGAATGCATTTCAGGATAACCAGGGCTACACAGAGAAATGGTTTCTCAAAAAAACAAACAAAACATAGATAGATAGATAGATAGATAGATAGATAGATAGATAGATAGATAGATAGATAGAGATAGATAGATAGATAGATGGAAGGAAGGGGTGCAAGGGGGTAGGAATGTGTCTCAATAATCAAAGACTTGATTAGCATGTTATATAGGCCAGAAATTCAATTTCTCAAGTCAAGACAGAAAGGAGAGAGAATGTAGAGAAACTGGACCTGGGAATTAAATTAATTTAGTTATAGGGAACTAAAACATATACACTACAAAAATAATGTAATATATTCTGTGTACCCAAGCAAAGTAAAGAATGGTATTTGGAAAAACATTTCCAGAACACCATATCTTTAATTTTAAAAATTCAATTATAAAAAAATGGTGAGTCTTTGAACTGATTAGGGTTACGTTCCTTGCCCAGGGGGAGATTAACAACCCTAGGAATTGATTTCTCTGGCATAAAGTGAAGATTGGTTTATTTTTCTAAAATGAACACTTTTGATTTTTGTTTTGCACTCTAAAACAATAAATATGAACCATGAAAATGATTTTTGTTTCTCGTTTTTGAGATAGTCTCATGTAGCCCAGGTTAGCTTCTAACTCACTTTGGAACCCAGGATGACCCTAAAACCTTATCCTTTGTCATCATCTCCCAACTGATAGGATTATAGACATGAGAACAGCCTACTACATAAGACTGTCTCGAGAAAAAATGAAAAGCTAAGGGGTTGGAGAAATGGCTCAGCAGTAGATGGACTCAGGGTCAGTTATCAGCACCCACATGTTAGGCAGCTCACAAACTGCCTTTAACTCCTCCTCACTCCCATCCACTCTAACAAACCAAGCATTGCTAAATCTGAAATAACTTGCTGCCTTATTGTGCTCCATTTAATCCTTTGGCCACAACACCCATGAAGCATTAAGAGAATGTGTCTTCACAATCCAAACTTAGGAATCTAAAAGAACACGTTATTGTTTGTGGGGCGCTGGGGATCAGGCTCAGGGCCTTGCCGTGTTAGGCAAGCACTTTAATGATGAAGGAACATTCCCAACATCAACCTCATGTTTTGTTTCCTTTCATCTGCACAGGGTCTGTCTGGGTAGCCCAGGCACGTAAGCCCCTGCCTGTGAGTGACAGGTTATAAGTCTGCAGCATCTCGCCTGGCTCCTTCCTAACAAGGAGTGAAGATGTATTCAACCCAACTGACTGGTCTGAAAACTGGGGACTAGTTTTTAATCACTAAGGCAGGTAAAACAATACCGAGTCCCAAATCTATAACTACATTTGCTCTTCAAATGGCATTAAGGTGTTGAAGAGCTAGCTAGTCTTAAATAGAAATTACACCTTAGAGAAGACAATGAGGGCTGGAGAGATGGCTCAGCACTGACTGCTCTTCTGAAGGTCCTGAGTTCAAGTACCAGAAACCACATGGTGGCTCACAACCATCTGTAAAGATGCCCTCTTCTGGTGTGCCTGAGGACAGCTACAGTGTACTTAGATATAATAATAAATAAATCTTTAAAAAAAAAAGAGAAGACAATGAAAGCAAGGGCCCCTCACTTAATTGTACCTCCAACAGCCTCTTCTTTTTTTTCCCCCTAAAAATATTTATTTTTAATATTTCAGTTGTGTAAAGTGTGCCTGTGTTTGCTTCTTCTCATGAGTGTGGGCACGCATGTGTAGAAGAGTATCTGTATGCCTGTGTGTTGGAGGCCTCAGGTTGATATGGGAAGTTTTTGATTGCTCCTCACTTTATTAAGGCAGAGTCTCTCAGCTGAACCTAGAGCTCTCGGACATGGTTCATATAACTAGCCACCTTGTTCCTGGGACCCCCCCCCCATCTCCTCGCACCTCTTACAAGTGGGGCTGCCAGGGCTGGAGAGATGGCTCAGCAATTAAGAGTGCTGACTGCTTAGCCGGGCGGTGGTGGCGCACGCCTTTAATCCTAGCACTTGGGAGGCAGAGGCAGGCGGATTTCTTAGTTCGAGGCCAGCCTGGTCTACAGAGCGAGTTCCAGGACAGCCAGGGCTATACAGAGAAACCCTGTCTCGAAAAAACCAAAAAAAATAAATAAATAAAGAAGAGTGCTGACTGCTCTTCTGGAGGTCCTGAGTTCAATTCCCAGCAACCGCATGGTGGCTCACAACCATCTGTAATGGGATCCAATACCCTCTTCTGGTGTGTCTGAAGACAGCTACAGTGTACGCATATACATAAAATAAATAAATCTTTAAAAAAAACAAAAAAAAAAAACCCAAATGGTGCTGCCACACCTATCCAGAAGAATTTACGTGGGTTCTGGGGAGCCAAACTCTGGTCTCCATGCTTATATGGCAAATGCTTTATTCGCTAAACCATTTCCACAGTAATCTTGATTTCCCTCAATTATCATCATAGGGTTTATATGTGGATGGAGACTTCTTTCTTCTCTATTCTCTGGCAAATTAGAAATTCACACTAGAGCTTCCTAGTACTCTTCATGTAAAAGTGTAAAAGATATTCCCTATCACATAGGGGGAAATCGTCTTTACTATAAAAGCCAATGAAAGTGATTATAAGGGAAACCCTTTCAGAGTTTACAGTACTCAGTGTACCATTATTTTTGAAACAGTAATGACCGAGGTCATTTCTTTACCAGTTAAGCATTCACTGTGTTATATGCAAAATATTCAGTATCTAGTGGAAGGATAAACCTTTGGAAGTTTAAAAACTATTAACATAATCCCTTCATGAATGTTTTTGCAGTTACAGCATCTGTCTTTCCTTTTTCAAGAATGTGCATCACTCCATTTCTCAGTCTAAGCATTGCATTTTATGGGGAAGGAAGAGAGAGAGAGAGCAAAGCAATGGCGTGTCCCTTTCTTAGTTACTTAGCAGGTTCTTAGCAGCTGCCGCTTGGATTTTTACTTTTCACAGAGGAATTACTTTTCTACCTACTAATTACTTGACTGATTGTAGCTATTCCACTCATACTACAGAGAAGCACACTGGGTTAAGAATCACTTTTCTAATTTAGCTATTTGTTCAAGGGCAATATGAGCCCTAAACTGTAGCCGAGCTTCCATGGAATAGTCTTTATAGTTCTTTATGTAGTCGAGGTTTCTCGTTGCATTGGCATAGTCTCCTTTCAAATAGTGTAGCATTCCCAGTTCATAGTAACTATATGGCACCAAATAGTGGTCATACTTTAACATTTTCTCCTTCCTGATAACACGAATAAAGTAGTGCTCAGCCTTCAGATGCTTCCCCAAGTGCTTCAGGCACAGGCCTTTCAGCAGATTTAACAAGCTCATGTCATCTATGCCATACTCCTCATTTGGGTTTTCATTCAGAAGCTCTTTTCCTTTGTCAATTATCAATAGCCAACTTGAAATAAGATCTATTTTCTTGCTCATGACTCGGAAACCACTCCAGGCGTAGATGAACTCCAGAAGGGGCTGTGCTGTGAACCAGCCCGTTGTCGTACCATAGCGCTGACTTTTCTCAGCAATAAACTTTTCTATGGGCACAGAAGAGCCTAAAAATTTAATTCTCAGGCTATCCACAAGTAAGAAGTAAGAGCTCAAACTCTTGTTTTCTGAGTCCACAGAATTAGGAGGAAGCAAGGCCAGTATGATAGCTTTGCTGTATGTATAGATTGCCTTAGACCACCTGCTATGCTGAAACAATAGATTAGCATAATTGTATGCCTGCTTCCAATTCTGCAAAAAAATATGGCACCACATGAGTTCCCAGTAACAGAGGTGATGAACCTGCTTCCATTCATTCTGAGTAATAATGCACTCTTGTAACTTTAACTTTGCACTTTCAAAATTCCCATTTAGCATGTTAAAACGTGCACGAAAAAATTTCAGTACAACACAGTTGGGGAATTTCTCCAGGTAGATCAGGAAGAGACTCTCCGTAGCAGCAGTAGAAGCCTTTTCAACACCAACAACTACACGCACGTAATTGTAATAAAAGAGAAGAGTGAACACACTTAAGATGTTGTTTATATGGGGTTCAGATGCACTGTCATGAAGCAAAGCCAGGCCCACATCTTTATCTCCAGAGTAGCCAACCATATTGAGAAGTTTAAGTGATTTTGGTGGTACAAGTGAAAACATCAGATTGAATACTCCAACTCCAAATTTTATCCCTCCATTCAGGTGTCTGTGGGTTTTACTTTGGTTCTCAGGCATAAGTTCTAAGACCTGTTGGCAGTCTTTGTATATTTGATAGCTTGACCCAACACTGACACCACTTTTGAGGAAATTCAGCAAGCTGTCATCCTGTATAAATGTTATAGCAGACTTCAAGACTAGACACTCAGCATAACAGATTTCTGCATGTAATTCCTCTTCTCTGATAGACTTTATTCCCTGCCTACTCACTAGGCGAGATAAAGTCATTATCCTGGGTTTTTTTCGGAAATTGTTGCAGGTTTTCAAAGCTTCCTTTGCAGCATTCATTCCAATCTGGATATCCTGTGGCTCAAAGGTGAGGATGGCCTTGACAACCATAAACATACTGTATATTAGGGCATGGTAGGAACTGTTTTTTGACCATGGGTGAATAAGATTGATGGCATCTGAGAATCTGTTATTTAGAAACAAATACAATCCAGTTGTGCATTCTTCCAAGGATGATAAAAGGCTCATTGTTGTTGCCACAGGAATAATTTCATGGGCATCCTCAAACTTGTCCTCTGCTTCACTGTCTCTTAGATTGAGTGATCTAGTTATTCTTGTCATTCTATCAGACTCACCTTCACTCAGACTAAAGGTACTTAACAGGCACTCATCATTGTCCTCATGTCTTTGGAACCGTGACATTTTTGCTTCCTCGATTAGAGATAGGAATAACTGAGGTGGAGTTGCAATGTGAGTAGCTGCTGCACTCCTGACCAGGGTCTCTTCTTCCACACAAAGCTCAGTCTGAAGTGTTGCTGTTAAAATGGAGGCAAATGCAAGACTAGCTGTGAGATGCAGCATTAGGGTATTCTCTATGATCTATGTCAGACAAGGAGAGGATCACTTTATGTACCCAGGAGATGAATTTCTGAAAAGTTCATCTAGAATGTGCTAAAGAAAACTAAGCACTAAAAAGTAAACCCTTTGCAATCAGTAGGGTTCTTCTGTACCCAGCTGGTCATTGAACAAATCTCATAAGCTCACAAATCTGTGTGTTTTGTGGTAGCTGCACAAACTCTCACTATGAGGCAAGGATCTGGTTAGAAAGGATACGTATAAAGTTCTCTAGTTCAAACTAAGGAAGGTGTATATTGTTCAGTTCAAAGAACAAAGATTATGGGGTTGAAAAATCCCTCCAAATTATTCTGAGTACTGTTTCACTGTCACTGAAACTAGTTTTTTGTTTGTTTGTCTGTATGTTGTGTGTGTGTGCGGGTGTTGAGACAAGGTCTTTCTACTTAGCCCTGGCTATCCTGAAACTCACTCATTAACTCAGGCTGTTCTTAATTTACAGAGAAGCTCCTATCTCTGCCTCTTAAAGGAATGGAACCCCATGCTCAGCAAAGAAATGCAACTTTTAATAAAGATAGCAAAAGGAAAAAGAAATGTTAGGTTTTTTAAAATCTTGATGAGGATCATCTCAGAGGTATTATTTTAGGGAAATATTTGGTTTTACAACTTATAGTTCAAGGAATTAGCAGTTATAATTAATAACCTCCAAAAAACCATGTTAATCACATACATCCCTGGAAGACTCTGTTGTGCATGAGAAAGCCATGTGGTGCACTGAGAGAGAAGATAGTCTTGAAGTGGAAATGCAGTGGGTAGTAGGGAAAATGTATCACAGGGGTAGAGTTCTCACCTAATGTGCACAAGGCCCTGGGTTATATGCCCCAAATTGCAAAAGCAGCAGCAAAACAAACAAACAAACAAAAACCAAAAGCAAAAATGGAAGTAAGGATAAAATGAAGGATAGTGGCTCTCTCAAGTTTATCTAGAGGCACGTCCAGATTCTGCCTGAAGACAAAGTTTGTCATCCCCTGGCCTTTAGGAAGCTATTTTCAAATTGAATACCCTAGACTCTCATTCTCCACAATTGCTTTCAACGACTGCCCTGCTTTAGCGGGAGTTCTGGACTCAGAACTCCAGCCCTTCATCCTGTGCAGCAGCATTTTAACAAACCACTGACCCACCTCCCCAGCTCTTGCTTTGCTTTTCTGGGACAGGGTCTTAAAGCATAGCCCTAGGTAACCTGAAACGTGCTGTGTAAATCACCATGCTGTATAAATTACCATGCCTATAAAATTGGATTTTCCCTACTTATTTATTTATGGTGTTAGGGATAACACCTATGGCCTCATGAGTATTTATTACTGAGCTCGGCTCTCAGAACTTTTAAATACATGAAGAAAAAGCTGTCTCATGCTACATCACTAAACACTATGGATGCTCAAATCTCCTATACAAAGTAGCATTCAACTATGCACATTCTCCAGAGGACTTTAAATCTAGATTACTTTTTTTTAAAAAACTTTATTCATTTTATTTTTTTTTTCCAGACAGGGAGTCTCTGTATAGCTATGGCTGTCCTGGAACTTGCTCAGGATCAGGCTGGCCTTCAACTCATAGAGATCCATCCCCCTGTGTCTACCTCCTGAGTGCTGGAACTAAAAGTGTGCACCACTACCAGTCTTCTAGATTACTTATAATACAAAGACTGTGTAAATAGTTATATTGTATTGGATAGAGCAAGTCTGTACATATTCAGTATAGACACAAAATTTCCCGTGTGTGTTTGTGTGTGTGTGTGTGAGTTTGATTGAGACAGGGTTTCTCTGAGTAGCCCTAGCTGTCCTTAACTTACTCTGTACACCAGGCTGGCCTCAAAAATCACAGAGATCTGCCAGCCTCTGCCCCCCAAGTGCTAGGATCAAAGGCATACACCACTGCCACCTGGCCCAAATATTTTTTTTTTATCCCTGTCTCTTATTCTTCTATTTTAAGACAGAGTTTCATGTAACCCAGGCTATCTCAAATGAGGTAGTGATGGATGACCTTGAATTCTTGACCCTTCTGCCTCTATCTCCTAAATTCTGAGACACACACACACACACACACACACACACACACACACACACACACCTCATGTGGAAGTCAGAAGAAAACTTACCAAGTGGGTCTTGGGAATTAAACTCAGATCTTCAGGGATGGCAGCATCCCTTTATCTACTGAGCCATCTTGCCAGCCTTCTAAATATCTTTTAAAGACAGAATCTCCCTACATAGCTCTGACTGCTCTATTACTTCCTGCTTATAACAGGCTAGTCTCCAACTAGAAGTAATCCTTCTACTTTACCTCCCACATGCTGGGCTTATAAGCACATGCTGCCACACTTGGCTACTTATTAATTTAAAGCAGAATAAAATCATTTCTAGGGTCTAGATCAAAGAAAGTCAATGGTCTTAAATAGTGTTTCTCCAAGTATGGTCAACAGCCAGTTACAAACAAAGTTTCCACGGGTAAGTCTATGTCTAAGGATCCATATCTCTCAAGGAGAAACCTTGAAGTTTACATTGTTCGCATCATCCTAAACAATTTTGTAAACATTAAGTTATTATGTAAAATAATGTTAAGGAGTTTCGCTTGAAAAGGCTCCAAGAATCATCCTGTTTTAAACCATACCCATTTCCCTAGCTTTACTGTTCTCTCCTTCCAACATGGTGCAGAATAAACTGTTGAATCCCAAGCCTAAAATAATCTAGCTCTGTACTAGAGCATCAGTCAGATCCAGTCCCGCTCATCAGTATTCTTCGGAGGAAGAAGAACATGAATGATTTGTTAAGGGCATCAAGATTCCTTACTTTTACTTTTTTTAATATAATTTAATTTAATATAATATAATTTAATATAACAAGGTGTTCTTCAGAAAACCTGGCTTTCTCTGGGTTTTAAAGTCTTAAACACCCTCTGCATTCGTTTTCTTCTTCATGGTTATACTGTCACATTCCTACTCCCCCACCCTACCCCTACCTAGTCCTCCATGCAGCTGGGGCTGTCTTCAAACCCAGGATTCTCCTGACTCAGCCAGCTACATGCTGGAATTACAAGTATGTGCTACCACACCCTGCGTGTTGGTAGGTAGCAAAGCTCTCAGAGATCTTTCCTGTTGCTCTACCTTCATACTTTAGTATTGTTTGCAGTGTATGTAGCATGCAGCTAGTGAGAAGTTCATTTTTTATAATATGACAGAATTATACAATCCATAAACCTTTCCTTTCCAGAATTTCTAAAAGCATTCTGGGAAATCAGATGATTGTGGCTTATAGAAAAATAATGAAAGGATATTTAGAGCAACTTGCAGTGAATATGTACATGTGTAAGTTGATCATATATAAATACACATTAAAAGCCGGGCAGTGGTGGTGCACGCCTTTAATCCCAGCACTTGGGAGGCAGAGGCAGGAGGATTTCTGAGTTCGAGGCCAGCCTGGTCTACACAGTGAGTTCCAGGACAGCCAGGGCTACGCAGAGAAACCCTGTCTCAAAAAAAACCAAAAAAAAAAAAAAAAAAAAAAAGAAAAGAATAAATACACATTAAAAGACCACTGCTAGAGAATTTTTTCCTGTGGGGTTGTAGACTAGGACTTACTATGTAGACCAGGCTGGCCTCAAAGTCATAGATATTTGCCTGTCTCGGTCTCCCAAATGCTGGGATTAAAAGCATGTGCCACCACCACTCAAGTAGATTATTTCTTTGTGTTAAAGAGAAAGAGACAACTGTATAAAATATTTAAATTGCTTATCTTATTTTTGGATTTTCCTCATCTGACATAAAGGTGAAAATAATTTAAAAACAAAACTAAGCCGGGCAGTGGTGGCGCACGCCTTTAATCCCAGCACTTGGGAGGCAGAGGCAGGTGGATTTCTGAGTTCGAGGCCAGCCTGGTCTACAGAGTGAGTTCCAGGACAGCCAGGGCTATACAGAGAAACCCTGTCTCGAAAACCCAAAAAAAAAAAAAAAAACAAAAAAAAATCAAAACTAAAACAGTGAAGAAAGCAAGATTTAAAAATGAGCTTTCCCCTTGCCTCCTGCATACATACCTCAGGCACTAGGTGAAATCATCACTAATATGTAAATATATAAATAGAGTGTATATTTATATATTAATATATAGGTATATATATATTAATATATATAGGTATATATACCTATATATATTGAGAGAGAGAGAGAGAACTTTTTCTCAGAACACTGGAAGATGGATGTAGGAAGAGCTTACAGCAAGATCCTGTTTCAATAAACAAACACCACCAACAAAAACAACTGTTCAACTCGTTTCTGGAAATGTTACATTTAAGAAATGAAGGTAAATTTTAAAAATTGATGTAAAAAGATTATGAATATTCTACCTTCCTTTTTTTTTTTCTAAATTCAAAGATAGGGTCTTTCTATGCCAATCAGACTGGCCTATATAACCTGGGTTACATAGTATCTAAATCTAATGATTTTCCTGTCTAAGTCACAACCTCCAACTTTAATGTGGTAACGGCCAAGATTTAACAAGTGCAGCATATTAGTAATTACTCAATAGCTTATATTAGCAAATGTTAGAATATTTGTTGACCTAAGTAGATTCATTTAAACTGAATCTGGAGGCCGGGCATGGTGGCATACACATTTAATCCCAGCACTCAGGAGGCAGAGGCAGGTGGATCTTTCTGGGTTCCAGGATAGCCTGGTCTACAGAAGGAATTCCAAGTTAGCTAGGGCTACTCAGAGAGACTCCCATCTTGAAAAACAAACAAAAACCCAATCAAACAAAAACGAGAAATTTTTTTTTTTTTTTGGTTTTTCGAGACAGGGTTTCTCTGTGTAGCCCTGGCTGTCCTGGAACTCACTTTGTAGACCAGGCTGGCCTCGAACTCAGAAATCCTCCTGCCTCTGCCTCCCAAGTGCTGGGATTAAAGGCGTGCGCCACCACCGCCCGGCCAAAAACGAGAAATTAATTAGACTTTATAGAATTGCTATTCTTTCAGAGAGAATAAAAAATTTTATAATTATTGCTCAATGTTTTTTAGAAGAAAAGCAGATAAAAACAAAAGTAAGGGATTGGGGATGTAGCTCAGATTAGAATATTTCCCTAGCATGAAAAAAAGCTCTGGGTTCTATACATAGTGAATCTGCCGGAGGCCAGCCTGGACTGCAGGAAGCCAGCCTGGACTGCAGGAGGCCAGCCTGGACTGCAGGAGGCCAGCCTGGACTGCAGGAAGCCAGCCTGGACTGCCGGAGACCCTGTGGCAAGCAAGCACAATGGTTAGACTGAGGCAGAGCAATAGATTGTGTTGCCAGAGATTTTTGTTGAGACACTATGATTTTAAATCTTTGAAAATCAACATGCATATAAATGGTAGCACTTAGGAGTCTTATGCTTTAAAAAGGGGGGGGGGTGGGCTGGAGAGATGGCTCAGTGGTTAAGAGCACTGACTGCTCTTCCAGAGGTCCTGAGTTCAAATCCCAGCAACCACATGGTGGCTCACAACCATCTGTAATGGGATCCGATGCCCTCTTCTGGTGTGTCTGAAGACAGCTACAGTGTACTTACATATAAAAAAAAAAAAGTCTCATGTAGAATTCCTTTCTCTGCACTCCATACCTGAATCTGCACACACCAAGTGAAAACGAAAAAGATGAAATGCACATACCTTAGCCGGGCGGTGGTGGCGCATGCCTTTAATCCTAGCACTTGGGAGGCAGAGGCAGGAGGATTTCTGAGTTCGAGGCCAGCCTGGTCTACAAAGTGAGTTCCAGGACAGCCAGGGCTACACAGAGAAACCCTGTCTCGAAAAACCAAAAAAAAAAAAAAAAAAAGAAATGCTCATACCTATGAACTTCGTCTTTTATGTGTAAAATTTACAACCCTTGAGTAGTCCAAGCAGTTATGATGTAATGTCTGATTTTTTGGTTCGTTTGTTTGTTTTTTGGTGGTTGATAAAAAGAACTTAACTCTCTTTAGAGCTGAATTATGGTAAATGCAGAATTCAAAGGCAGATTTTAAGCAACTCTAACATAGAGATAAGAGTTTCACTGGATATGTATTGAGTTGCTGAGCTGTAAGGTTTTAAGTAAAAATTCAAATACAATTTAAAAAAAAAACCCAAAGCTGTAGAAGGGAAAAATAAATTTGTGCTTCAGATGCAAGAATTGTCTCGGCCAGTATGCTTGGAAACTTTTACAGTTTTGCCACAATTTTAACATTGCCAGAACCCCTTCTCCACAACTCTATTCCTTTGTTTCAGCAAACTCCGAAGGATTCAGATGACAAATTAGCGACTGACTGACGGTGCAAATAGGAGAGGTATTATCCAGAATTCCTGGGGGAAGTCATCCCTTTTGAGGTCTGTGATGCAATGACCATTAGACATAACTATGGAGTAAGGGGTATTTTCACTCTGGTCGTAGTCTAATTACCTCTGTTTGAGCCTTAAAGATCACTGAACAGGAGACTAGGCCAGGTACCTCAAAGGTGGCGACAGCGACATCAGCGGTTAAATTTTACAGACTTCCACAGAACGGTCTAATGTACCTGTACTTAGGTTACTGTCGCTGTCAGTTCCTAGATTAAAATGAAGAAGTAAAAAGGTTGGGAAAGGTTAGGAGGATCCTTAGGGTTCAGGAAAGGGGAAGGGGAGTGGAGGGAGCAGGACACCGCCCGGAAGTCCACAGGTTTATGGGCAAGGTCCTGGCGTTCCCATGGAAACGTATCCCTCCGCCCGCTCCCAGGGTCGGTCTCTCAGTTCCCTCCGCTCCGCCTCTAGGCTGTTTCCGCCCAGCTCCTTTGTGCCGCGCAGAACGTTGACACGACGCATGCGTAAAAAAAAGAAAAAGAATCCCCGCCCGCCGCATATATAAGTGCGAATCCGGCCTCTTCCTTGTAGTGCGGCCGGGATCTCTGGCGGGAGAGGTTGTCTAGCGGCTTTGGTGCTACTCGTGCTGTGAGCATTACAAGCTAGAGCCGAGTACACGGGCCGGCCATCATGTCACGTTACGGGAGGTATGGAGGAGGTAAGCGGCCAGGGCCCAGGGGAGGACGGTGCTGTCCGCCGGCTGACCAGAGCGAGGCCGCAGGGTCGGCGCGGCGGTTGGAGACGGTTATTCCGCGTGCGTAATGGCGGCTCGGGCGCACGCTGTACGAAGCCCGAGGCCGCGGGGGCGGGGAGTAGGAGGGAGAGCGGGACTGGAGGGAGTGTGTGCCGCGAAGGGCCCGGGTGCTGGGGCGTTTTGGTCTCCTGGACAGGCCGAAGCCTGGCGGGGTGGCCGCGGTGGCGTTGCCATTCTCCGCGCTGCCGCCCGCCTCCAACCCCCCACCCCCGCCCTCTGCTGCGCGGCTGCCATTTTGAGCACATTGAGGACCGTGGTGGCGCATTTCCTCAGAGCTTTCCCGCCACTGGAGCGGGGAGTTCTGGGCGTGAAGATTCAGGTTGGGTTGGAGACGGAACGAAACCGGCAGCTGCGAGCTGCGCGTCGCCCAACAATTGGTCGAAGTGAGGAGTAGCGTGAGGAGAAGACCGTTGCAAGCAGCGACGGCTTTTTTCTTTTTCTTTTTTTTTTCCCCCCTTTGCCGTTTCAAGCGTGGCTTCTAGCTGTGGGGCGGGGACTTGGGTGAGCCTGCGCCTGCCGGGGAAGACGGGAACTGGTTCGGCCCTGCCTGCTCTTTTCTCTGTAGACCTCTCGGCTGGCGTGCCCGAGGCTGCCGGGGCTGGGGGGGCGGGGCGGGGTCAGAGACCACCTCCACCCCACACCCCTTTAGTCTACCATGCTTCGTTGCAATTTTCCAGGGTTTCCATCCTATGAGAACGCCAGTATTTAACGCTGTAGAATTTAGTACGTGGTGAAGCCCTCCAAATAAAAGGAGCCAGACATGGTGGCGCACACCTTTATTTAGTCCTAGCTGCCGCCTCAGGGAGGCTGGGGCATGAGAGTCTTTTGAACGACGTATAAAGAAAGGAATTCAAACTTACGACACACATTGAATAACATTTGTTGTGTTTGCATTTTTAAACAGAAACCAAGGTATATGTTGGTAACCTGGGAACTGGTGCTGGTAAAGGAGAGTTAGAAAGGGCATTCAGTTACTATGGGCCCTTAAGAACTGTATGGATTGCCAGAAATCCTCCAGGATTTGCCTTTGTGGAATTTGAAGACCCTAGAGATGCAGAGGATGCGGTTCGAGGATTGGATGGGAAGTAAGTGGGTTGTTTTTCAAATTTCTTTTAAATATTCCCGCGGGCTAGATAAGTAATCTTGGTGCTAATCATAGACTCTCTGGGGGGTGGACCTTATTTTTTGATAGTGTCCCCAGCCTATGTTGTCCTGGAACTCAACCATATAGCTCAGGTGGTGGAGACATCATCCTGTCAGCCTCTCAAATGCTGTGCCCTTCAGGCACTTGATAACTTTAAGATTTAGGACTAAAGGTGGGTTGGCAGAGTTTTGGAAACAAAAGATAAACCTTGTAGAGAGAATAAGCAGTTGATAGAGTTTAAATTTCGAAGTCACATGTGTGTTCTAACATTAGCATTTCTTTATGTTTTGTAGAGTGATTTGTGGCTCTCGAGTGAGGGTGGAACTATCAACAGGCATGCCTCGGAGATCTCGTTTTGATAGGCCACCTGCCCGGCGTCCCTTTGATCCTAACGATAGATGCTATGAGTGTGGTGAAAAGGGACATTATGCTTACGACTGTCATCGCTATAGCCGACGAAGAAGAAGCAGGTATTTAATTAATTAAGGAATGGTTGGTATTCTAGTTAATCAAAGTAATTCTTTTATTTAGCAAGGCAGAAACTAGTGTTTTTCTATAAACTTGAATGTTAATTGTACAGGTGTATTTTACAATTTTTGTTTAATTAAAAATGTTACTATATTAATAATCAACCTGGTCAAAACCTTTCAGGTTTCTTCGTTTGAGTCAGTCGCCTTGATTCAGAATGTCACGAGCCTTATGATATCATGCTGAGGCGCCTTGCAAATCCGACAATTAAGATCCTCCTAGACCTTGAGGTGATCAGCATAAGAGGCCAGATCCCCTCGAGTCATCTACACCTAGCTTCACCTTATTCTTTAAAGGGCAGAAAATTTGAGTCGGTGATCGCCGTAACAGTAAATTTGGCTTACAATTGGGGCCCCCCCCTCCGCTTTAGAAAGAGGAACATCAGATTGACCACATTCCCAACTAGAAAAATCTTCTTGCGTCAATCAAGCCTCACCTGGCTCTTTTGGCTGTCAGTTTGATCGTCGTTAGATTGAAGAAAACATCTAGATGCAGCGATCGGCTATAGATACTTCTAGATCATCTAGATCTACTAGACCTACTACTAGACCATGGGCCAAAGAGGGTCGACCTGCAAACTTGCAAGGTTTATTTTAAATACACATTATGGCGTTTTATATTTTGTAATTCTAAGTTGTAATTCAGCTTTTAACATCTTTTTTTAGGTTAGTAAAAAAAAAAATTAATAGGCCCAGAGTTTTTCCAAATGAGATACTAAATTTTAAATAGTGTTGAGATTTGATTTCAGCAGAGGTACAAAACACTAAAACTGAGTTATCGTCTAATATTTTGTATTTTTCTAACTTGAAAAATAGGTCACGATCTAGATCACATTCCCGATCCAGGGGAAGGAGATACTCTCGCTCACGCAGCAGGAGCCGTGGAAGGAGGTGAGAAATTTGTAAAATTCAAATTTTAACAAAAAAAAAAAAAGACATATAGGCCTAAGAACTTCTTTAATTTTTAGGTCAAGATCAGCATCTCCTAGACGATCAAGGTCTGTGTCTCTTCGTAGATCAAGATCAGCTTCACTCAGAAGATCTAGGTCTGGTTCTATAATAGGATCGAGGTATTTCCAGTATGTAGCACATTTTTCCTGCTTACTAGTAGATGGATTGTCGTGTCTTTAGTTATCGAGACAGGGTTTCTCTGTGTAGCCCTGGCTTTGTAGACCAGGCTGGCCTGGAACTCAGATCCACTTGTATCTGCTACCTAAGCACGGGAATTGAAGGTGAGTGCCACCACTGGATCCTGGCTAGATTGTCTAATGACACAGTGAAGTATCTTAATTCAAATGGGCTGAGTCCAGATATTAGATTGTGCACACCTGTACTCCTAGCACTTAGACAGACTGAAACCATCTGGGGGTTGGAGGACAAAAAGGTACATGCCCCACCTAAGAACAGTTTTTTTAAAAGTGAGTTATTTTAGTGAATAATCCAGGCAGATACGATGCTAGCTCTGTGAAGAAAATTGTGACAGAGGTTGCCACCAAGTCTGATAAATTGCATAAACTTGGAACCAATGTAAAGGGAGGAGAGACCCAGTTCCCACAAATTGCTCTCTGACTTCTGGAAATTTGTGACATTTACCTACTCTACATACACTCTGAATAAGTGAATGTAAATTTAAAACATTTTTCGAATGAGCAAACTTGAGAGTAGGAGGGAGACAGGATCTGCCTGTCTCTTAAAATCTGAGATTAAAGGTGTTTGCCATCACATTAGCAGAGTGGACTTTGTCTATTTAGCTTAATGAGACAACGGTTTTTCTGTGTACCCCTAGCTGTCCTTGCTCTGTAGACCAGGCTGGCCTTAAATTCGAAGGGATCCACCTGCCTCCACCTCCCAAGTGCTGGGATTAAAGATGTGTGCCATCACCTGAATTGGGTCCCAAGGTTTTTAAAAGATATATGGCCAGCCTAACTTGATTTGACAAATTAAGGATCTTCAACTATAATAACATGAATAAAAACTCAGCAATTGGATGGAGCCACTCAATAATTGTGGTTATTAGCGTTTGCAAATGGCACTGTTGTGCCTCCATAGGAGTAGTGACCAAATTGTGTATAGTGGAAGGAGGCATTTGAAATAGTGGCTCTCTCTGTTTTTGAAATCTCCTTGTTGGATCATTTGTGCTACTTGGATCAGTGTAAGGCAAGACTTATGCAGCAGTTGTTTCTACTCTTCTATCCTATCTGTACTATCTGGGAAGGTGCTCAGTTAGTTATAAAGGCATTCTTGTGTAATCGTGTCTCCTTTCCTTTTAAGATCCCGCTCAAGGTCGAGATCAAGATCCAGGTCTATTTCTCGGCCAAGAAGCAGGTAAGGTCAGACTATCTGATTTAGTGCTCTTATGATTATATAGCACCAATATCCAAAGAGTTCAAAGTGTTGAAAATTATTGAGAATTGGGTATTAAGTAGAAATACCTGTACCTTGTTAACCCAATTGAGAACTTTATTTATACATGGCCTATTGCTTGGCTGAATTTATGGAGAAATTAATGTTCTGTGACATTTTACTTTGGAGGTAAGAGGCCCTAAAAGTTGTAGGTGAATAGGGAAGAGAAATGTGCTTTAGAATAATGTAAATGAACTGTAATTATACAGCAGTTCACTGTTTGATGGAAATGTAAGCCCTTTAAAATTGGCTTTTAAAAGGAAATGAGACTGGCTCTGAAATTTTAGCTATAATATGACAATTTATTGTAACATAATTTGGGGGTTTGTTTTGTACTAGAACTAAAGAGAGAAGATTGGTTGGTGCTTTTTCTTACTAGAATTTCTCATGTTTTAACAGCCGATCAAAATCCAGATCTCCATCTCCTAAAAGAAGGTAAGCTAAATATTTTGTTGCCAAATCTTATCAGAATGTGGCCTCTTGGAGAACAACTGCCTACTCTAGTCTTTGAACTCTTTGGAAAATTGGTGCTGTATAGATTGGGTATATTTTTAAATGATGGCTTTTTATTTTGTATTAAAACTTTAGTTGGAAATAACCATACATGTTAGAAAAATGTAAGGTGTTTTTAGTCATGTCTTGTAGAAATGTCGTGCTTAAGGAATATGTTTCTAATGAAAAATTTTGAAAATAGTTGCAAATTCTGTAATTCCTGCCCAGTGCCCCTTAATGTCTCTCCAACTTTAAGTAGTTGTTCTTTTTAATATAACCATAGTTTTTACTAGATGGTTCTTAAAAGCCTAATTCTGGAGCTGGAGAGATGGTCTAGTGGTTATTGAGAGCACTTACTGTTTTTTTACAGAACAAGTAGAACCTAGCATCTATGTCAGGTGAAGGCCTGGTATCTTCTTTGGCCTCTCCAGGCACTTGCATTCATGTGCACAAAGCCAACACATAATTAAGAGTCTTTAAGAAATACCAAGCAAGGTCAAAGGGGGATACATATAATTTTTTGTGTATTAGGTCTTTGGTAGAAGGTATTTGATCCCTTTGAATGTATTGAAATATTGAATTGCTCTGGCTTGTACACAAGACGAAGCTTCATTACACTAATTGGTTCCAAACTTAATGTTTTTCTTTTTAGTCGTTCCCCATCAGGAAGTCCACACAGAAGTGCAAGTCCAGAAAGAATGGACTGAAGTTTTCAAGTTCACCCGTTAGGGAAAAGTTATTTTGTTTACATTATTATAAGGGATTTGTTATGTCTGTAAAGTGTAACCTAGGAAGGATCATCAACCATCTAATCAAAATGGATCTGGATTATTACTCTGTAAAATTCACAGCAGTAAATATTGTTTTTGTTGAATGTATTAACATCTTATGGTCTGAAAATGGGTTTTTATTTGACACATTTAAATAAAATGTTTCTAACTAGATGTTCTGATTTGTGTTCAATATTAATACTTTTCAATTGGGTAAGCATCAGGCAAGGTAACAAGAAAATTGTTATTGACCATATTTATATGGCCCTGTATTCAAAGTGTTAGTTAAACATCATTAACTGTTCTATACATAACACTGGCTAGGATCTGAAAGGACTTTGAAATTTTCATTTTACTCTTTATTCCTTTGGGTAAGATGATCTTTGAGTCCTCTTAATAGCATGAATGCATCATGGCAGATCTATAAATTAACAGAATTGGTGTTAACAAACTCAAATTGTCGAGCTTAGAGGGACCACTGATTAGCCTACAAATGGGTGCATGACAGGAAATAAGCAGAATACTGAAATAAATGTCAAGAAGTAGAAACTGATTTCTAGAGGCTGAGATTTTAGTAGTGGTGTAGTTTTTCAGATTTAAGTTGGGATGATTCTGCTCAATGTACTTTTTTTCCTTTCAAACAGCCAATTTAATACCAAAAAAAAAAATGCATGTTTGAGGAATTGTCTGAATTTGGAACAAAACCTTGTAAACCAGCTTTGCAAAATTATCCAGCCCCAATACTCTGTTCTTTTTTAATGGATTGCCTTATCCTTTGCAAAAACCTGTTAATATCTGAACTAGATTTTGCAGTTACTGACAACATTGTTCTATTTTGCCAAGCTGGTATAGAGATGTCAAGCAAACATGTTAATAAGACAAAGCAGTTTTGTAAACCTTATATATTGGCATTTCATGTAGCTAAGGTTTGTTATGTTTTTGTTTTGGGTTTTTCTTCCTTTGGTAGTGTCTGGTAGACCTTACAATGGTGTAGCCAGTAGGTTCTTATTCAGACTTTAAATATATTATGCATAATAGGGCAGTAACGGTCATTTTTGAGTGTTTTTTGGACAAGCTTTTTACTATATTTCTTAGCCTTGGTGTAAACAATACACAGGAATCTGTCCTTGTCTATTTTAGGCTTTTTCAACAAAGTTGTCTGCCCCCAACTTATTTGGCTGAGTGGTCACTAGTATGTTGAAAGTCATTTGGATTCTGTTTTTAGAATTTGGTTGAATAAGTGGTTGATATGAAGCTATGTGTAATTGGCAGACTTATCTGTTGCACTTGGTTAGCTTTAATTGTTCTGTATTCGATAAAAATTAAGTTTGTTCAACAATAAATCTGCAGAGATTGAACAAATAATCCTGATATTCAGTCTTTGGAAGTATGATATCTGAGCCAAACATCAACCCATGTAGCTTTTTAAGATTAACTAGTACCATTCTAGATATACATGGTAACCTAAAGGGATGAGAAGTAAAGCATCTCAGTAAACAGCTTTTGCAAGAGCTAGGACTGCATAGCCAATCAATATGTATCTGTTTGGTGGCACCCATCATTTCCAGTCAGTTTAGTACACCTTTTAAATTTTAGGTAGTTTACTAAGTTTTTTTCTTTACACTAGTTAAATAACCCAGGCCCTGTTTTGAATGTATGTATTATAATTTTAGCCTTTAGGGAATGGAGCCATGAAGATCAGGAACCTACGGTCATTCTAAGCTAAATAATAAGTTTGAGACCATGCATATGAGACAAAAATGCATTGGCATTCTGGAGGCTGAGGCAGGAGGATCTAGAGGTGGAGTCTAATGTGGGCTAAAGCCTGAGACTCCTTATTCCACCCACTACTTCTAACCTTGCCAGAGTTTATGTAGTCCTGGAACTCTGTACAACAGGCTGGCTTTGAACTTGATTGGCCTGCCTCTGCCTCCCTAGTGCTGGGATTAAAGGCATGTGCCACTATCTGGCTCAGCCTGAGAATGGGATTCTTTTTAATCCCCAAATGTTATCCCCTTTCCCAGTTTCCCCACTGGAAACCCCCTATCCCATTCTTCCCCCTGCTTCTATGAAGGTGCTCCCTCATCCACTCTTGCCTCCCTGCCCTGGCATTCCCCTAGACTGGAGAATGGAGCCTTCACAGGACCAAGGGCCTCTCCATGGAGAGGATGGAGCCATGGGTTCCTCCATGTGTACTCTTTGGTTGGTAGCTTAGTTCCTGGGAGCTCTGGGGGTTCTGGTTGATTGATATTTTTCTTCCTGGGTTCAGAAATTAGTACTTCATTCTGGAAGAACATTTACATTCTTGAGATTTTGAACCTTTTGTTAAGTTGCAGGCTGGATTCAAGTGATCTGGGGCTGCCGCCTTCTACTAGAGATGCACCAAATCTCAGGTCTATTATTTCCTTTCTCCTTGTAACCTCACATTAAGCATTTTAACCTTTAACCTCCCTATGTTTTGTGTCTTGATAAACTCATTTATTTTTAGTGCTGAATAATAGTTGGATATTTCAGTTCCATTTGCCTGCTGGAGGATGTCTTAGTTACCTCCTGGTTTAGGTAATTAAGACTAAAGCTACTTGGGCTGGAGAGATGACTCAGCGGTTAAGAGCACTGACTGCTCTTCCAGAGGTCCTGAGTTCAATTCCCAGCAACCCCATGGTGGCTCACAACCATCTGTAATGGTTTCTGGTGTGTCCTCTGGTGGTGAAGACAGCTACAGTGTACTTATATACATAAATAATGAAAAAATGAAGCTACCACTAAAGTGGTTTTGTGTAGACATTTAACTTTTGGATAAAAACAAGGAGCATGATTGTTTACTTTTGAATGTGGGGGTGATCTGTTACACAATTGATCTCCCACATTAATGTGGCTGGTCTCATCTGGCTCAATGGGTGTCCTTTTCCTCTGTCATCACACCCTGTATGTCCCTTTCAAAGCTGTGCGCTCTATCAAAAAGGATGACTTTGCCCAGTCAAGAGAATACAAGTAGCCATACTCCCTACTAGATCCTCTGGAACTCTCAATGTTTGTAAGAAACTGCCCTGAACCTTTTCACATTCCTGGCAGCAAGCTGCCATAGTTGCTGTTGCTCCAAATCCTTTGAGTGTCAGTATTCTGGGTTTGGGCCAGTAAGTGCATAGTGGTTTTGTGTTAGAACTCTTTCTTTCTCTGACCAGCATGGGTTGTGGAGCATCTGTGTTCAACATTTCCTTTGGCAAAAGATCTATTAAGGGGCTTAGGCCTTTTATTTATGTATTTTTAATATATATGAGTGTTTTGCCTGCATGTGTATATGTGCCTGGTGCTCAGAGAGAGGTCAAAAGAAGGCATTGGGGAACTGTAGTTATGGACGGTTGTTGTAAGTTATATTGTGGAGGCTGGGAACTGAAACGGAATCCTCTGTAGGCCATAGTGCTCTTGACTGATAAGCCATCTCCTCCAGCCCTTTGGTTTTGAGACAAGGGTCTCACAGCATAGCCCTCACTGGCCTGGAATTTGATATGTAGACCAGACTGGCCTTGAACTTGCATTGATCCACCTACCTTTACTGGGATGGAAGGTGTGTCTACCCAGCCTATTGTTTTTTTGAGACAAGAGTTTCTCTACTTAGCCCTATTTTGAAACTGTAGATCCTATCTGGCCTCAGATTCAGAGACCTGTCTGCCTCAACTTCCTGTGCTGGGATTAAAGGTCTTCACCACCATACTTGGCTTTCCTAGAGGGTTTTTGAGGAGAGTCGTAATGGAAATCTAGTTCCCTACTGATGGACTTGAGTGATTTCTAATTATGACCACAGTTAAATGAATATAGTTATTTACTCAGCTTAGCTTGGGTGAACATGCGTATCCAGAATAATTAATTCCTAAGTTTCAAAGAATATGTGTATGTTTTTATTTTTGGTGAGTGTTAGTTTTCCCTGGTGGCAATGTGTAGGCATTCCTGAGTTTTCATATTTGTCTATTTGGTGGGCTTTCAAACTTATGATTTTTACAAATCTTGTGTTGAGAACTGATAGCACGATATATTTTTTTCTTCTGAATCACTACATTTTAGTTATACAAAATAATAGGCTTACAACATTTTCATACATTTAACATACTTGGGTCAGCTTTCTCCCCTTATGTTTTTCTTCATACCCTTCCCTTTTAAACTTGTGGTTAAATACATTAACCCTTCCTGGAAATATTCTATGTGTTCAGAGTGCTTTAGTTTCCTTGAGTTTTACTAGTAGGACTCTTAATTTACTTAAGTATTATTTGTTCATTGTTCTGCATATGTCACAAGACACATTGTGACACCAGGTACCATTCTGTTTCTTATTGCCAATATTTTATTTCATTGCCTAAACACTGATTAACACTTAGGTACCTGAGTGAAAATGTTAATGGGTGAATAAATTACTTGAATTTTAATTAATTTTATAAGCTAAGCATATGAAATTAAAAGTTAGTATATCAACTTATATTTCGTTTTAGGTGCCTATGAAACTGATTGTCTCCTCAATTGTTCTTTAAGCACAGGATTCTTCTCATATGGAGGCCTGGAGAGATGGCTGTATTATTCGGGTTCTCTAGAGTCATAGAACTTATAGAATGTCTCTATATATTAAGGGAATTTCTTGTGATGACTACAATCTGTAGTCCAACTAACTCAACAATGGGAATGGGAAGTCCAAGAATCTAGTAGTTGCTTAGTCCCACAAGGCTAGTTGTTTAAGCTGGAATCCTGAAGAAGTAGGTTCCAACAGATATGCTGGCAAGAAAGTGCAAGCAGTTGAAGAGTGAGTTTCCCTTTCAATGTCCCTATGTAGGCCTCCAGCAGAATGTGTGGCCCAGATTAGAGGTGCTTAGCACCACGCCTGGATCTGGGATTTGCTTGTCCTAGTCTGGCCTTGCTTGCTTCAGTCTCCTGGAATTAAAGTCATGTACTACCTTTCCTGGGCCTTAGCTTTTCATGGCCAGTATTCCTCAAGGTCCAGATCAGAAACATGTGTCCTCCAGCTTCAAGATCTGGATCTGGGATTGTAGTTCATTCCAGATGTAGTCAAGTTGACAACCAGGAATAGCCATAATGGCTCAGCGGTTGAGAGCCCTGGCTGCTCTTCCAGAGAGCCCTTGTTCAACTTTTAGCACCTGTATTGTGACTCTCAACTATCTGTAACTCTAGTCCTAGGGGGTCTCATGGTCTCTGGACACTGTATGCACAAGGTACACATATACATGCAGACAAAATACACACCCCACACAAAAGATTCTCATATGTGCTAACCCTGAATTCTGGTTTCGAAAGCACTGCTCAGAAAAGGTCTAGGAAATTGTGCAAATGTACGTGCAGAAGGTCTATAAAGTGAGACTAGGGGAAAGCCTGGCCTAAGAGCTCTCATTTCCTGTCAACTGCCTCCTATATCATACTGGAGGCTCCATGGTTGTGAGTCTCAACTACAAAAGTTTGAAAGTGTCTGGATTGGGTCCTATTCAAGGAAATCTATCCTAGACAACAATAGGTTTCAGACACTAAAGAAAAATTCTCCATATCTCAGGGCCTAGGAGGCAGAGTCAGGCAGATCTCTTGAGTTCAAGGCCAGTTGGATCTACATAGTGAATTCCACCAGCCAGAGCTACATAGTGAGACTCTGTTTCAATCATTCTTCAGAGATTAAACTATGTACAGCTGAGGGAAAGGTAAACTGGCAGTTACCTCATCCTGTGTGCAAGAACTATGAGCACTGCTTCCTTTCCAACTAAGATCTGTCTAATGTTTATAGTTTCGTTTAAACCGCTGTCAACTGAAATACACTTCTCCTGTATCCTGGCACAAATCTAAAACCTTTCCAAACTCCTTGAATTCTCCAAAATGACGTTTGTTTGCTTTTAATGCTGACAGACTGACTTGGCTGGGGACCCCCCAGATAAGCCTCAAGATGGATTCTGGTCACCAGAACAAGGAGTAAATAGCTACAGGGTTGGAACTTTCTTGCCACACTCCACAGTCTGGGAAGGGAAGAGGAACAGAAGATTGTGTTGATCACCAATGACCAATGATTTTAATCATGGCATATGTTAATAAGCCCTCCCCCTAAATAATAAAAGAAGGCCAGCAAGATGGCTCCTTGGGTAGAGATGCTTGCACAAAGGATTAACAACACGAGTTTGATCTCAGGACTCCATAGGTGACAGACATGGTATATCTGAGGGAAGTTCTAGAATGGGTTTGAGGTGAGAAGACTCACACAGAATGGACAGCCATTCTTTGGGTTTGGGGCCTAGGCTGAACACAATGGAAAAGTAACAGAAGCACTGGAATTTATCTGTTTCCTGTCCTTGGGCAGTGTGACCAGTCACCGTGGCCTTCTCCAGGACATGGACTGGACTCTCAAACTAAACCAAGGTTATAGCCTTTCCTTCTTTAAGTTGCTTTGTCAGGTATTTTATTATAGCATGGAAGAAAGGAACTAATACAATTGCTAGAAGTAAAGCTAGGGTTTTCCCAACTGGTGAGAAGGCTCAGCAGGTAAAGGCTCCTGCTGCCATGCTGGATGACCCAAGTTCAATCCCAAAGGATCCAAGTGGTGGAAAGAGAACCAATCCTTTCCATGTGTCTCCTGTTCTCCTTAATGTGCACCATGCATTTGAGCCCACACACGGAGTAAACAGTGAAAAAAAGGTCTGTCCCTTGGACAACTTGGGTACAACCAGCCATAATTTACCTTAAAGCTAAATTTGGTCTGCTTCTGTTTTGTAGAAGGTTTGTTTTAACAGTTTGAGGTGGTTGAACAAAGAGAAGTCCCAACATTTGATCATATAAATTAAATGAAATTCAAACTATAAGATCTGTACAGCTTTATTGGAATATACCTATGATCTCATTTGTGACTTTTTAATAAAAATTACAATCACATGAAAGCATTTCATGTCTGCCCAAGACTTTCTGCTGAAGTGGCAGAGCTGGACCACTAAAAAGCCTAAAATGTTTACTCATTTTGAGTATTTATCAACCCCTGGTTTAGACATTTTTCTAAAACTTTTCAGGTTTTAAAACAAATTCCTGTGAAGATGTTCAGTGCTAAGATTATTGGTGGATTTGCCAAGGTCAGTTTACCGAGTGCACCACTGGCTGCTTTTATGGTAACTTATGTTCTCTTATGCTAGGGTCATAACGGAGGAGGGCGCCTCAGTTGAGAAAATACCTCTGGCTGCAGGCCAGCCTGTAGGGCATTTCTTAGTGAGTGACTAAAGTGGAAGGTGCCCAGCCCATCCTAGATGTGGGTGGTGCCATCCCTGGGTTGGTAGTCCTCTATAAGAACCGAGGTTCTTGCATGGTTCTATAAGCAGTTGAGCAAGCCATGGAGAGAGCAAGCCAGTAAGCTGCACCCCTCCATGGCTACTGCGTCAGCTCCTGCCTCCAGGTTCCTGCCCTGATTTCAATGATGAACTGTAATGATGAAGCAAATCAAATCCCTTTCCTCTCTGAGTTGCATTTGGTCACTTTTTTATCACGGCAATAGTAACCATGACTAAGACCCCAAGGTAATGCTTCTGGTCTGGAACTCTGTTCTCTGAGACATAATGCAGAAAGTGCTTCTGGATTAGGGAGGGAATGAACACATTTGTGTACCTGGTACACACAATATTGGTGACCATAATGAGACACTAAAAAAGCTCCTAGGGCAATTGATCTCATCATTGTTTGTAATAGGATCATTTAGGGACCTTAACATTCTCCACAAATGGATTTAGTCATGGTAGCAGTGCAAAAGCCTCCTGGTGATCCTAACACAACTAGATTGAAAACCACTGCTTTGGGCCTCTGTTCTCTGACTGGAACTGACATTAGCCTGATTGCACAGAAAGAAGCTCTCATGTGGCTAAGGGGCAGGTTTTAGGTGTCCTCTAGGTTACTCTAGCCAAATGCATGTTTCTATGAAGCAGCAGAAACTGTGGTTTAATCGACACCTGTACCAGTAGAGGTCACTGTGCTAAAAGATAAAAACTGGAGAAAAAAATGAAAAATCTCTTCAGGAACTTTGAAGCAGTATTTCACAGAACTATTAGACCCAGTAAGTATACTAAGACAATATATGCCTCTAGCCATTATTATTGCTTCAAAGCATCTGAAGGCTTTGTTAGGTACATACGTAAGTTTATAATTGTTATGCTAGTGTGTGTGTGTGTGTGTGTGTGTGTGTGTCTGTATACACAAACAAGGACAGAGGACAGCTTCATGAGTAGGTCCTCTTCTACGACTTTGTCTGAGGCGGTCTTTGTTCGCTGCTGCATACATAGGCTAGCTGATCCACAAGTTTCTGGGATTACAGGGTCATTCTATTGCACCTGGCTTTCTGGGAATTCTGGAGATTCAAACTCAGGTCCTCACACTTAACAGGCCAGTGCCTTACCCACTGAACAATCTCCCTGGCTTGATCCTTTTATTATCATGAATCACCTCTGTTTCTAGTAATAATTCCCTTCTTTCCCTGCTTGCTTTGTCTTTAAGACAGGGTTTCTCTGTGTAACCCTGGCTGTCCTGGAACTCACCCTGTAGACCAGGCTGGCTGCAAACTCAGAAATCCACCTGCCTCTGCCTCTGCCTCTTGAGTGCTGGAAGTAAAGGCGTGCGCCACCACTGCCTGCCTGGCTCCACTTGGCTTTTATTTAAGACATGCTAGCCTGGAATTCTCTGTATATCCCAGGCTGGGTTAAAAATTATCTAGCCTCTTAAAACCTGAGGGATGAGATTACAGGTATGCTTTGTCATAGCAAGCATTTTTATTTTCTTTAAATATTTGGTTAACTATTTATAGTGTTGGGGTCCAGGATTCACCTTACAAACCACACAAACATCGATCTCAGTCAGACAGAGATAGTTTGCTGAACATACATCCCAGGACTGGTTGACCATGGTCCGGATTTGAAAATGGAACTATGACATTGAGTTGGAAGATCCTACAGCGTTTTTAAGCCCAAAATCCACAAACATCTTTGCCAAGTTATTTCACCAATCAGGATTTAGGAACATGATTTTGCGGTACATGTATCCTGCTCCCTTTGGTTGGTGTATTCAACTCTGCAGGGGACTTGCCATATCTAACATTCATGTCTTAACTTGCCAACTAGGATGTCAGTTACTCACATGTCTCTTTTTGTCAAATAAGATGTATATTCCCAGGGAGGTCATGGGAACTTAGACTTTACTAGACCACTACTCAAAATGGAAGTCTTATTCCAAATAGTTTTTTTTTTTTATATTGGTGCGGGTGTCTCTCTCATGTTGGGGTCCAAGCTTATTGGGAGCAACTACACAAAGCAGGTCTACTGACTTCTATCATGATTGGTTTTTAAGAACATAATGGAATATGTAATCAATCTTGGCATTAGAAAGTTTCCTAGTAATAGCAGAAATATACAAGAAGGTTTCCTTATAATGGCAGGGTAGCCAAGCCACTGTTACCTAGGCCTTAACATTTCATCTAGGCCTTAATATTTTACCTAGGTCCTAACAGATAGCTGCTTGAACTCTGTACTGGCTGGTTTTGTGTGTCAACTTGACAGGCTGGAGTTATCACAGAGAAAGAAGTTTCAGTTGGGGAAGTACCTCCATGAGATCCAGCTGTGGGGCATTTTCTCAATTAGTGATTAAGAGGGGAGGGCCCCTTGTGAGTGTTACCATCTCTGGGCTGGTAGTCCTGGGTTCTATAGAGAGCAGGCTGAGGAAGCCAGGGGAAGCAAGCCAGTAAGAAACATCCCTCCATGGCCTCTGCATCAACTCCTGCTTCCTGACCTGCTTGAGTTCCAGTCCTGACTTCCTTTGGTGATAAACAGCAACATGGAAGTGTAAGTTGAATAAACCCTTTCCTTCCCAACTTGCTTCTTGGTCATAATGTTTGTACAGGAATAGAAACCCTGACTAAAACTCTCTTAGGATTATTGTTTGTATAGAATATCTTTTTCCATCTATTTACTTCCATCTTACTTTTGTTTGAGAATCAAAAGGTTAAACACAATAAACATCGTTGGATCTTATTTATCTATTCATCCATCTACCTATCTATGGTATAGACAAGGGTGTACTACTGTAGACCAGGCTAACCCCCAATTCACAGTCCTCTCAGGTTGCTGAAGATTACATGCTCATATAACCACTATGTCACCTGCTGTTTTATAGCATGAAGTGAAACAGGCCCTGGAAAATGGTGTGTGTCATATTAACTTTCCCTGAGAAGCTGTGAACAAACTTGTGTTGACCCCAGATTGGGCACTAGTGCTAAAACAAAGAAATTATTCCATTTAAGTAACTTGGTGAACCAGATAATTTAATCAGTTACTTATAGGAGGATGGGTAAAGGGTTACCTTTGAGATCAAGGGCATTATGGGTGAATATATCATCAAAGAAAATTTGTGCCACTCCCTCCTCCGGCAACTGTACTTTTGTATTTTCTCTTGTTTTGTTTTTTTTTCAAGACAGGGTTTCTCTGATTAGCCTTATCTGTCTGGGAACTTGGTCTGTAGAGGCTGGCCAGGAACTCAGAGATCCACCAGCCTTTGCCTCCGAAATGCTGGGATTAGAGGTGTGCACCACCATGCCCAGCCCTACTTTTGTATTCTTAAGAGCAGTGAGACCTCATCTACTTTCCTTCCCATTTATAAGAGAATGCTAATGAGCTAGCTCAGTCTTGTGCCTCAGTGTCCTGTCATGAAGATGGTATTCTTCCACATCCTATCCCTTCCTTACATTCTTTCTGCCTCCCTTTCTGAGCTGTGGAGGAACTGATAAGAAATGACTGATGTATAAATATTCCACAATCCCCCCTCAGCACTCTGAACAGGCAGTTGTAGTAACTGCCACCATTATCCTTACTCCAGCCAAAGCACGTCACCTGACCAAGGCCAGCAGCAGCAGTAATCTATGGGCATGAACATAATTATGTAGAGGTAGCATCACAAGTACACCATATCTGTTTAGCAAAAACAATTGTAGAAGCTTCTCCAGAAGAGCCTATGACCTTAATAGCTATAGGATTTGGACGAGACTGACAGCACTAGACATGAGTTTCCTCTGGTGGGGCGGTCCTCAGATCCAATCAGAAAATAATTGTGCCCTGATAATCATGCTACCATTGTACAGGCAGGCACATCTTTGCCTGGTCTGTTGACACTATAACATAAAGGGCTATAGTAGGACCCCTGGAGACAGCTTTTCCTCAAAAGCCTACCTACTGCATTCTAGCACTATAAACACTAGCCAACGGAGGAAAGGGAGGCTTCCTGCTCAGTCCCAGCTTGTCTTCCCCCCCCACCCCCATATGTGGCAAAGTACCACAGGGTCACATCATCTTGTTTCTTGCAGATAGCTAGCCAACAACAGAGGCAATAGCCTGTATTGTTTTGTGAGTTCTGGCCAACAACTGGTAGGGAGGTAAGGTCCCCCAGCACTGTATTTTTATTTCATTTTGGGCTGCTGGGAACGTCTTTAGCCACGTACAGATTCTTTAACCTTGTTCACCATTCACAGGCTGTTGTTAAGGTGTGTCTTGTGCACCTGTTGTGTGTCACCAAGAGGATTCCCAAGGACTGCACAGTTTTGCCTGGTGTTTCCATCCAGTGTGAGCAATCTCTCACCCTCATGCCTTGAGACATGCTCCATGCCCTTCAGCTGCTCTTGTGAATCTGGAAGCTACTTGGAGGTTAACAGATGAGGCCTTACAAAGGGTCGGCTAGAGTTCTGAAAGCCTGCTCTTGGTTAAACCAACTGGTCTGAGAGGCAAGCAGCTGAGGCAGTACTTTAACAAGTGTTAGTGCCGGACCGTGGTGGCGCACGCCTTTAATCCCAGCACTCGGGAGGCAGAGCAGGCGAATCTCTGAATTTCGAGGCCAGCCCGATCTACCCAGTTGAGTTCCAGGACAGCCAGAGCTACACAAAGAAACTCTGTCTTGGAGAACAAGACAAAAGTGTTAGCAATTCCCAGTGCTTTATGGAAAGAATTAATACTTGCTCCATTTTCTTCCCCAAGGAGTGACTGTGGGGTATAGTCATGTAGATGGGGGGGCACTACTTTATTTAGCTCTACACTGTGGAGTTGTTCTCCGTGAGCTGACCTGCCTCCTCCTGGGAACTCCCACGAGGCTGTCTTACCACCTCCAACAGTCCCAAGGGGGGGGGGCTGGCTCCAGCTGCCACCCCAGCTTGCTGCCTGAAGTGGCTCCCCAGGACTGACAGTCTCTTAGCTAGTGCTGTGGCTAGGTCTGCTGCTCCTCTGTCAGACATACCTTGGCCTTAGTGAATAATTCCTATCTTTGCTACACTCTCTTGCAGGAGAAAAACATGCACAGGTTACTCTGGATGGATAAACTGTCTTTTTCATCTGTACCATCTCTCTCTTCCACAAAGTGTTCTCAGGCTTTAACACCTTCAGAGGCTCTCACTGAATGTAGCTTTGTCAGTGTTTTTTGTTGTTCTTCACTAGCTTAACATAAATTTTGCCACATTTTGCTTTCATGTGGTCCAGACAGGTCCCATTGTTTGCTTGCTTCATTTTTATTTATCTCTCTTTTCATTTCCTTGTGATTGTTCTAGAACTGTATCAGTCTGATTTATATGCTACTAAGTCATTCAGATTCACCCAAGCCTCTGTCTCTTAAAGATCATGTCCCATTGTTGGTCTCAGCAAAGCTATTAAAGCCCTATTCCACTCCCAAGGTCCCTGCTGAATTAATCTCTTTCGTAACTCTTGTGGACAGTTTTATCTGGTCTGGTGACCTTGCATCAAACATTGCCTCTCTTATGCCCAGTTGCCTTGGTAATGGCTTCAGTCTCTGATATTCATAAGGATCTCAGCTGACCACATTTGCCCGTGTTGATGGCATTTATTGGATAGCTTAAATTCTTATTACCAGTTACATTTTGATAGACACTGTTACCTGCCTCTACATGCTTGTTCTAGTATTCCTTTTAATTTTTTTCAGTTTATTTTTATTTATGTGTATCTGTATCTCTCTGTGAATATATGTCTTTGTGTGCCTAAAGAAGCCAGAAGAAGGTGGGAGATCCCCTGGACATAGTAGATCCTGACATACATGTAGGGAACCAAACTCAGGTCTCTTAACCACTTTGTTTACTGCTCTAGAAGTGGGGTGACCTGGGAGAACAGAGCTGATAAATGAGGCAGACTAAAGTCCCATGCAATAGCCAACTTTAGTCAGAACCTCAGACAATTTATACTCTGAGGATTAAGGAAGGTCACATGAGTACAGTTCTGCTTACCTCTGTGTCTAGTGTGTCGAGGTTGAAGGTGTGAAACATCCAGCCCTAGCTCATGAGTTTTGTAATAATGATAGATTCTATCAAGTTTCCCTGCAATAAAGTAGTATTAACATATGTTTTTACTAGTGGTAAGTGGGCAGAAACTCCCTATTCACTAGTATTATATATTACAACTTGTGGTGGCTTGAACAAAATGGCCCACAGGTTCATGCATTTGAGTACTTGGTCCTCAGTTGGTGGAACTGTTTGGGAAGGATTAGGATTGATGACCTTATTGGAGGTCTGGGGTGGGCTTTGAGGGTTCAAAAGCCCATGTCATTCTCAGCTCTGCCTTTCACTCTGTCTCCTGTGTGTGGATAAGTACGTAAGCTCTCAGCTACTACTGCTCCAGCACCATGCCTGCCATGATGATCCGTCTGTCATGGACTCACCATGAAACTGTAAACCCTCAATAAACTTAAATTTGTCTTGATGCTTTGGTCACATAATTGAAAAGTAACTAAGACATGAATTATAATTTTTCCCTCTCTAAAAAAGAAAAAAATGGAACTTTTTTCCTTGTGTATAGGGCTGGGCTGGCTTCCTCCTCCTCCTCCTCCTCCTCCTTCTTCTTCTTCTTCTGACTTAAGTATGTGAGTACATTGTTCTTCTCTTCAGACATACCAGAGAGGGCATCAGACCCCATTACAGATGTTGTGAGCCACCATTTGGTTGTTAGGATTTGAACTCAGGACCTCTGGAAGAGCAGTCAATACTCTTAACTGCTGAGGCATCTCTCCAGCCCCAGGACTGTGCTTCTTACCAAAAGATATAGACATGGACCCTGCGTCTGCCATGACCTGTTCTTCACAAGGACTTCAACACCCTCCTTACCCTTCAAGGTCAGATGAAACCATCCATTCATATACAACCATTATGAGGAAGTTAAAAAGAACAGCTGGTTGTGGAGAATCCTGGCAAGATGGTTGCTGCATTAGCTCTTCCTGAGGAGACATAAATATTCACCCCTGATAGAGCACCAACCACAGAACAAAGTAAGCTGTCCAGCAAAGTCCAACATGATGGGCCAGTGAGTTTATCTGCCCTTGCAGAGTACAGATGGTGTGGCTGCTGGTGCTACTTACAGGAGTGTGGGAGAACTGAAGCAACTGTATCATCACTGCTAAGTCCCACCAGATCCTGGATGGAAGGAACTCTGGAGTCCCATGTATATTTTTCAGGCAGCTTGGCTGATTGCAGTCTTCTCTCCCTGGTGATCTTTATAGGCTTGTGATGGCTATTCTTGGTTGTCAACCTGACTCTACCTGGCATGAACTGAAACCCCAAAATGGAAGAGCACACTTGTGTGAGCCTATATAAAGACATGGAAGAGGGAAGCTTTTGCTCTTTGCTGGCTTGCTCTCATCTTCCTAGCAAATCCATTCCTTTGCTGTCCTTAGAGCATAATTTGGGATTCTGGTGTATACTGAAGATCAGTGAGCTATGTGGACTGATCAACTACTGGATTCTTGGGCCTTCTGTTTAGTTCATAGGCAACCATTGTTGGATTACGTTAGCTGGACAGCCTATATGTTATTCTAATAAATACACTTTACAAGTTCTGTTACTCTAGGGACCTTGCAAAATCTTACAATTTTGAGGAACTTCATGATTCTTATGAGCCTCTTGTCCTCCCTCTCAGAGGAAACAGCTCTTCTACAATGGGAACAGCAAGGATTTATTTATACAGAGAGTCCTAGAATATAATCAAAATATAGATTGTTAGGAGCTCTGAGCAGGGATGTGTTAGGCCTACATGTCTGCTCAAATGTAGTGAGGAAAACAAGGCCACAGCTCCAGACTCCTAGCCTTTGTTGCTTAGGGCTTTGGTTGCTTGAGCATTTGCTGTTCACCCTTTCTTTGTGCTCTGATGTCATCGGAGGGCCCTGGGCCAGAGGAAAAAGAACTTGATTCATACCTCAGCTTTAAGTCCTACCCTGCAGACATGTATTCATCGTATTGTCTCTTTGTCTCACAGGTGAGAAGACAAAAGTCCCCACATGGCTCAGCGAGTAAATAAATGTGCTTGCTTTGCATGCATGACTACCTGAGTTCAGATCCCTTGCACCCACATAAAAAGTCTGGGCATGGTCATACATACCTGTAACCCCGGCCAGTGCTTAGGGGTTGTGGTGGAGACACAGGAGGCTTCCTGGCAGCCAGCCCAGCTGAAAAAAAAAAGCTGAGCCCGAGGCTCAGGAGAGGCACTGACTCAAGGCGAAGAAGCAGAGAGGGAGATGTGCAAAATCATCCTCTCACCTCCACAGGGGCACACATGAGCACTAACCCTCCCGCCCCCCGGCCCTCACCAGTGAACAAGAGTCCCCTGAAGATGAGATTTTTGGTTTTATTTGAACTGACTGTTGAAGATAATAACATAAACTATGTTTGTTTTTGTTTTTTTTTTCAAAATCAGCAGCCTAGGTAGGCACTTCAGTGATGACGTAATCTTTGAGGAAATGAGGAGCTTCCACCCATTTCATCTCACTGGAGCATCTACTTCTAGTGCAAAGTTGAATGCTCTAGGCACTATGGATGTGAGGCTCCTGCGTTCTAAGCCTCTGCATCTTGCTACACCTTATCCAAGTTCCTAGTTAACCTCAAAAGCAGGAAAACTGAAATTATTCTGGGTATTTGGATCTTACAATTTAAATCACACCATCTCTAAAAAGATAATTCAATTTCCTCTAATGCTTCTAAAGTCATTTTTTTCTCTTGTTTTACTTTTTAAGATTTATTTTTAACTGCTGTGGATATGTGGATGTGTATGAGTGTGGGTATTGCCAGCGGCTAGAAGAGGGTGCTTGCTCCCCTCAGAGCCTGACATGGTGGACTCTGGTCCTCGGCAGGAGCAGTGTGTGCTCTTCACGGCTCAGCCATCTCTGTGGCTCCTACAGGAAGTCTGAGAAGAAAGGCTGACGGAGCAGGGTCCAAGGACCTGCTTGTCCTTCAGTGACCCTAGGAATGTTCAGGCAGACTGAGGTAGGGGCACAGAGGGGACTTGAATTCTCACAACTTGAACTCAAGACCTGGTTAAGACTTCTGGAGGGTAGTCTGAGGTAAAAGAGGAGGCAGGAAAACAGTTCTGTCAAAGAAAGGAAGGCTTAAAGAAAATAGACAAGATGGAGCCAGGATGGAGAGACGGACCCTATGAAATCAGGATAGTCCAGAGGTCCACTTCTCTACCAGGATCAGACCTTAGGTGATGACACTGGGCAGAGAACAGAGCTGGTCTTTAGACATGGCCACAGGCTGTTGGGAAAGGATATCAGTATTCAAGCTGATTACTATGGCAGCTACCATCTACATGACTTAACACTCGGGATTACTTTTAAAGCGAGGCAGGTGAGTGGGGGGCCAGCCTGGTCCCGAACCACAGGTCCCATCTTCCGTCTTCTTTAAGCAACAGAGAACTTGAACCAGGTGGTGTGGCTGTACTCCTCTCCAGGCCTCAGCAGCACCGGAGGGAACTGGGGCTGCGAAGGGAAATCAGCAGTTAGAACTTACCAGCCATCATGGCTATACAAACAGCCATGGGGGTGTGCCTGTGTACTAGTGTCTAGAGCAGGGTCTGTGGACCATGCAAGTGTGAGGACAGTGTGTTACAGATCTGCAGTGAGATGAACGAAAATTTCACACAGCACCAAGCCTACCTGGTCAAAGCAAGATTTGCTACAGGAAGCAAGGCCTAGACTTCCATTTTGGAGTAAGCCACAAGCTTCTTCCTATGATTGACACTTTGAGGAGGGATGCTCTAAGTAACAACCAGAGAGGAAATGAGAACAAACAGGAAGATTTGGAGGAAGTCTCAGCAGAGCGGTTGTGGGCTGGCGAGATGGTTCAGAGGGTAAAAGTGCTTGAGGCCAAGGCTGATGGCCTGTGTTTCATCACTGGAACCCCCCTGGGGGAAAAGAACTAACCCCTCTTCCTCTGCAAGTGGTCCTCTCACCTCCATGGCTTGTCCCTGCCCAGCCCCCACCCCTGAGAAAGTGCAGAGAATGAATGAGGACCAGGAAAAACACTGGAGAAAATGTGTGTCTTTAACCACAGCTATTCAGCTGTGGATTTTCTGAGGTTGTGACCCGCCATGCTTCGCGACAGTGGATCAACGCCACTCTGACAAGCAAGCTCTTGGCTTTACCTGATTGACAGCATCAGGCCAGTTCTGGGTCTCGAGGCAGAAACCGGAGTGCTTGGGATAGACTGCTCCATTCTTGCCTTTCAGAGTACCGTCCAAGAAGTTTCCTGTGTAAAACTGGACGCCAGGTTGGGTGGTATATACTTCCAGCGTCCTCCCACTTACAGCATGGTGCACCCTGGGGTAGAGACAAGCCAAGCTGAGTGGGGAAGAGGCCCAGAAGCGGCTTTGGGACAGGAAGTAGACCTGATCAAAGAACAGGGGCAGGGTGCGGGAGATAAGAACAGGACAAAAATTCTTCACAGGCAAGGCGTGAGCTGTTGGCTTTGAGGACCCTCAGAAACAACTTGTCACGTGATCTTGGCCTCTCTGGGGAATGTAACACAAACTGACCACAGCCAGCTATGGGAGTTGGGGAGGAACAGCCAGGCTGAAGAGAGGCAATTCTAGGGTCCCGAGATTCTTCCCTTGGGAAGGTCAAGATGGAACCCACTTGACCACTGCCACTGAGACACACTCCCCAAGGGAGTGGCCCAGGCTGCACTGGAACTCAGACCTCTACCTGCCTGTTCCTCTGGAGTCCTGGGGGTAAAGGCCTGTGCACGCCACCCTCTCTCCCCCCAGCTCCATGTCCAGCTACAGGGTTCTGAAAAGAATGATTGATTCATTCATTTGTTTTCGAGACAGGGTTTCTCTGTGTAGCCCTGGCTGTCCTGGAACTCACTCTGTAGACCAGGCTGGCCTCGAACTCAGACATACTCCTATCTCTCTAACTCCTGAGTGCTAGGATTAAAGGTCTATGCCAGCACTGCATGGCCTGGGTCTGTACTTCTTGTCAAAGCATATAAAGGCCTATGTCACATAGTCTTATGTCAGTAGGCAAATCATATAGGAAATCATTCAAAGTATATTGTTGGGCCGGTGAGATGGCTCTGCCAATACAAGCCTGAGAATTAATTTCTGAAAGATATTCTCTCTCTTTCTTTTTCTCTATTTCAATCCCTTTCCCTCCTTTCTCTCATCCTCCCCTAATGCGCACTAATAATATAACTTAAACATTTTTTTAAAAGCAAAATACATTGTCAACCAAGAGGGTGGAGGAAAATGTTTAGGAAGTGGAGGCCCAGGATCTGAATCAATGGGGAGAAGGTGAAACGGGCTCCTTGGGAAGGGGTGGTGAGGACAGGAGCATGAGGCATAGGCACACAGGAGGAAGGGTTCCTGAGCAGGTGAACCTAAGAGGCCCCTGTTCCTAGAGCTCCAAGGAGGAAAGGTTCATATGAGGAACGTACCAAGGCTATGGAGTTCAGCAAAGGCAGGGGTGACCCGAACAGGAGATTTGGGTCTCAGAGAATTAGAGAAAGGGGGCTTATAGGATAGGCAGAGATGGAAAACCAGAGAGGATGCTGGGTAAGGTGACAGGGAGGATATGAAATTGAGGGGTAAGGATTCTACAGAATTCACTTATGACAGGTATGATAGTTTGTATATGCATGGCCCAGGGAGTGGCACTGTTGGGAGGTGTGGCCCTGTTGGAGTAGGTGTGGCCCTGTTAGAATAGGTGTGGCCTGTTGAAGTAGGTGTGTCACTGTGGATGTGGGCTTTAAATCCATCCTCCTAGCTGCCTGGAAGCCAGTATTTTTCTAGCAGCCTTCAGATGAAGATGTAGAACTCTCAGCAATGCCTGAACCATGGCTACCTGGACCCTGCCTTGATGATGATGGACTGAACCTCTGAACCTGTAAGCCAGCCCCAATTAACTGTTGTCCTTTATAAGACTTGCATTGGCCAGGCGGTGGTGGCGCACGCCTTTAATCCCAGCACTTGGGAAGCAGAGGCAGGAGGATTTCTGAGTTCGAGGCCAGCCTGGTCTACAAAGTGAGTTCCAGGACAGCCAGGGCTACACAGAGAAACCCTGTCTCGAAAAACCAAAAAAAAGACTTGCATTGGTCATAGTGTCTGTTCACAGCAGTGAAACCCTAACTAAGACATCAAAGATACGGGGTGTGGTATTTGACCTCTGCTCCCATTAGGTGCTATTGAAACCGCCATGGGGAATGCGCCTCAGATAAGAACTGCAGTTTCTGCTCCCATGCAGAGGCAATAAGAACAAAGTTCCCCACCTTGCACAAAACTTCTTTTCTCTTGATTCCTTCAGACAGAAATTATGGTCGAAACCATGGATGTGGTAAGCCTGCAGGTGTTTTCCAAGCTCCACTGGCTTTCTCAGGTCGAAGGCAGTTCCTTCCACTGGAGCAATGACTCCTGGGAAGAGATTGGAGAAGACAAAGGTGGTTACTACCAAGACCAAACCTTTATATGCACTGTCCTAACAACACACTTGTTCTTTTCTCTCAGACTTCCTTTCAATCTGTAGAAAAGATGGGAACCTGGATCCCAGATCCCAAGGAGGAGAATGAGTTGTTGGGTTCCCTGGTGAGAATATGCAATTGATTGACAAATGCAGTTTCTAAAACAATGGACAAAAGGGGTGGGATGCAGCTCTGTTGGCAGAGTGCTTCCATAGGAAGAAACGCTGTGCCTCATCCCCAGAACCACAAACAGTCTACATCGTACCAGCACAGAGGAGGCGGAGGCAGGAGGATCAGAAGTTCAAGTGTGCCAATTGTGGTGGCACACATCTTTAATCCCAGCCCTCAGCAGGCAGATCTCTGTGAGTTCCAGGACAGCCGGGGCTATGCAGAGATACCCTGTTTCAACCAAGACAGACAGACAGACAGACAGACAGACAGACAGAGACAGAGATCTTGTCTCTAAAATAAACACAACTCATAAAAGTACTCAAACAAAAATTCTGAGTTGGGGAGATGATTCAGGGAAGGTTCTGAGTTCAAGTCTTCAGAACCCATATAAAACCGGACTCAGCAGCACTCCATGTTGGCTAAGTCTCTTCTACCATAGGGAACGTCTGAGGCTTTTTTATGGTCTCAGTTATGGTAAAATGTCTTGTTTTGTTTTTGAGACAAGGGTCTCACCACACCAGGCTAGCCTCTTCCTCTCATGCTGGGATCAAAGGCATGCACCACCATGCCTTACCCACGTTACTTTTTGAGGCAGTGCTTCTTACTGGCTTGGAACTTGACTAGTCTAGGTTGGCTGGCCTAGTGAGCCCCAGGGGCCTACCAGTTCTGCCTCCCCAGTCCTGTGCCATCTTGACTGGTTTTCTGTATATTGTGGGGACTGAACTCAGGCCCTTATACCTGTAGGGAATCACTTTACTAAGACTGAGATACCCTGCCTCCTAACCCCCAGGCTCCCTATTCCTTTTTCGGAGAGCGGGGCCCCTGCCTCCCTTTTCAAAATTCTTAGTCTTGGGTTTCTATCCCTTTGAATAGAAGGTAAAGGCACCCGCTTCCCAGGAGGTGGCGCTAGAAACACTTGAGCAAGCACATCTGCTGTGCTCGTGCCGTCAGTCCTCTGATCATGATTAGTTCTGGGGGAATTAGTAGCTCATTTTGAATCTCAAAGGCCAAATCCTAGATGGTGGGGAATCTGCAAAATATTGATCAAGGTTGTTTACTATATAACTGTTCAACTGTCATTTTGGTTTTGAAAGTCCTTTATTGTAAATACACAAACACACACACACATATATTTAAAACACACATGAGTTTTATGTTTTTGTTTTTGGCACTATGTAATTATCTAATGTATTATCTATATCTATCTATAATTATAGATATATCCATACTTTATACCTATCTATCTCTTTCTCTATATCTAGATGTATCTATCTATAATTATAATAGACAGTCTATTATGTAATTATCTAATAGTTTACTGATCTCACAGCCTGTGAGTCATGGAGTTAGGACTCTCTTCTGTCAGGGAATCTTATTAGTGAACATGTGGCTTCACTACCCAAATCTCTGCTGTGGGACACCTTCTTGCTGTCCATCATCACCCAGGAGTCAGGTTCCTTCCATCTGTCTGCTTTTATTGTGCACCAATTGTGTGGCCAAACGCCTCCCAGACTGATCACAAAGATCTACAAATTTTGAACATTGTATGTATTTGGGGCTAGGCGTGCATGGGTGCTCATACCATGTGCACCATGGAGGAGAGAACAGCTTGTGGGGTCAATTCTCTCTCCCACCTTCACATCCGATCGGGGGATTCAAACTCTGGGATGAGTCTGCTCCTCACCAAGCCTAGTTTCCACATTAAAAGGCATTCTTATGAAACGCTCATGAGCTTAGGATGAGTTTTAGTTCCATCAACCTATATCCTGTGTGACATCTTATATTACACCTTTTCCTGTTTACATTTAACCCTTTCTTAAAGCCTTATTTGACTTATAGTCTTACCTTGTGACAGGCCTAATTGCCCCAGGTGTGTCAAAACTACCTATAAATACTTCTCCACAAGGTATATACAGAAGACTGTAAGAAACAAAAGAAGCCACGGAATTTCATGGCAGGGCACACTGCAGGCCTGTTTTGCCGATACTGAGCAAACTGCAAGTCAGTGCTTACTTACCCCTTCCTGTATGAAGCTGCCGCTATGTGCTGCTTTACATATGACGTGGACATTTTTGATAAATGATATGCTTGGCTGTCAGAAGCCTACACATACGAATGAATCAATACATGAGGGTTACACATACAGTATCTAGCAGAAGTTGGAGAGAATTAACCAACTCTCTCTCTCCCTCTCTCCCTCTCTCTCTCTCCCTCCCTCCCTCCCTTCATTTCCTTCTTTGTTTCTTCCTTCTTTCCTTCCCTCTTCACTCCCTCCTTTCCTTTCTTTGCTAAGTGAGAAGTCATACGATTCAAATGTAGTTTCTTTCTTTCTTTCTTTGGTTCTTTAAGACAGGGTTTCTCTGTATGTGGTTCTGAAACTCCTGGAACTCACTCTTTAGCTCAGGTTGCATGAAACTCAGAGATCCACCTGCCTCTGCCTCCCGAGTGCTGGCATTAAAGGCGTGCGCCACCACCGCCTGGCCTAACCTTTTTTTTTCTCATTAACACACTGTCATGTGTTTCATAGGCAGGTCTGTGGAAATTATGAAATTTGATCCCTAGATTTACCATGTCCTTGGGACTTTTTTTTTTAACCAGTTTTATTTCTTTTTTTTAAAAAAGATTTATTTATTTACTTTATGTATAAGTACACTGTAGCTATCTTCAGTCACACCAGAAGAAGGCGTCAGATCCTATTACAGACAGTCGTGGGCCACAATGTGGTTGCTGTGAATTGAACTTGGGACCTTTGGAAGAGCAGTCAGTGCTCTTAACCACTGAGCCATCTCTCCAGCCCTCCTTGGGACTTTTTTAATAAGTGGAATGTCTTTTCCCCTGACTCCCACCATACTCTGGTAAAGTCCAACTCATTACTTTTAAGAATATTCCTAAGGGCTAGAGAGATAGCTCAGCAGTTAAAGCAAAACAGTTGCTCTTCAAGGCGACCCAGGTTCAATTCCCAGCATGCATACGATAGCTCACAAAATGGCTGTTAATGTCAATTCCAGGGGCTCTGATGTCCTCTTCTGGCCTCTGCAGGTGCCAGGTATGCATATGATGCACAAACACACATGTGGGAAAAATAAATGCCCATATGCATAAAATTAAAAAAGAATACTCTCTAAATCACAAATGGAGATACATACTTGTGACCTCAGCATTATGAGGATGAGGCAGGAGCATCACCCTGAGATTAAGGCCATCCTGGGGTACAGAGCAACAACAGGAAAAAAAAGTCATCTATAATATGGTGGTACACGCTTGTAATAGCCGACCCTGGGGACTGGGCAGAAATGTCTCCAGTTTGAGATCAACCTGGGTGACATAGTTTAAAAACACAAAGTCAGGCATAGTGGATCTCTGTGAGTTCGAGGCCAGCCTGCTCTGCTTGTCTATGTGCTGGATTCTGGAACAGTCAGAGGTACATACTAGAGAGAACCTGTCTCAGATATTTACATTTACAAAAAACAAAACAACAACAGAAGTCAGAGGACTGTCTAAACCATACAACAGCATCTCTCCTGGGAGTACTCCCTTCACAGGTGTCACCTATTAGATGTTTACATCACAATTTGTAACAGTAGCAAAATTACAGGCAGACTAATAATCTTCTCTCCCTCTGCTATCATCAGACATGGAACAGACTTGCGCAAACATTTTTACACTATGATCTAACTACCAGACTATAGCAAGCTTTCCACCTCTGCCTAAGGTGAGTTCCAAAAGGGCAGGAGCAGTTTCCTGTCCGCCATAGTCGCTGGCCTGAGTCAGAACCTTTGCTTGAGAAGCTGAGCTGCTTGAAACAGCGCTGGAACACAGGAGCCACTGTGAAGGTGGCAGCGGTTAGTGACAAGGGATGCAAAGTCAGATGGCCTATGTGATCTGTCTGAAGCAGACCCCTCGCTTTGCAGAGATACTGACCCAGGTGCAAAAGGGACTTTCCTGAAGTGATACATCCCCAGACCTCAAAGCCTCCCAATGTCAACGATGGCCCTTCCTGAGGCACTACGATGTGTCTGCCGTGGTGACAGCACCTTCCACCCTCAGCTCCCGAGTCCTCTCAAGACTCTGGAAAATGAACAAGGTCTTTTAACTTTGGTTAATCTGCATATGTGAGTTTCTGCTTTGTGGTAAGAACAGAAAGGAAATGTCAATCATGCTTTGTGCAAAGCTGAATGTACAGAAAATGGAAACAAAATGGAAAGTGTGTCCACAGACAGGGTGCCATGTCATGGTTCTAATCTGAAAGCCACCAGACCCACCCATCCTTGTCCGTCCATCTGTCCATCTAGCTTGTGTGCTTCCTGCAGAGGATCTGTATCCTCCAGATATGGCTGGGTGTGTGTTAAGGTATGAGCAGCAAAACCTAAAGCCAGGCAGTTGGTGACCTCTGACCCGAAGTCGCGGAGGTTCAGCTCAAGGGCACAGGTGTGATTTGACTGATCCTGCTTCCTCATTCCAGCAAAGCCTGAGGACACACAGCAGTGTGGGCTGGCTCGAATGGCTTGGAGCTTGCTGGCAAACTACAAGAGGAGGGAGAGAGGCAAGAAGGTTGAGAACATGTGCAAAGGGGTGTTTTTCAGTGATGAGCTCCTGACCCAAGCTGAGGTGGGCACGGGGTGGACGTGAGGTAATAAGTAGGCGGATGACAGCGAACGGAACTAAAGGGCAGAAGGATCAAAGGACCACAGGTTCTTGTGGTGCTGAAGAATGATGGGCTCTCAGAGATAGACATCTTGAAGAGTGGCCACAGAGGGTTGCCTTGGGAGGAAACCAGTCAGACCCAAGGAAGTCACAGTGAGCAGGTGAGAAGACCGGTGGCCAGGATACCACCAGTAAACCCTGAAACAGTTATGAATGGTGACAGGAATGGTGTTGGAGTGACCGAGATACAGACGTGAGGGCAGGACAGGAGCAAGGGCGTGTGACAGGGTCAACAGAGAGCTCATGAGCATGCCTCTCTAGCTGCAATAGCTAAATTGCACTTCTCAAGATTTGCAAGAAGTGAATCTGATCATTGAAGACAGAGCTTTCAGATAACACTAGACTCCATCACCAGGAGTCAGTCTCCCTCTTTCTAATTGTTGACAGACTGATAATTATTCACTCTCTGAAGGTAAAGAGAAAGCTCACAGCTCTTCTGCAACCCACCTGCCTTGACCTCTCTCATCTCACTGAGGGTCTCACACTCAGGTCTTATGATAAGGGAAGTGGACTTTCTTCATGTCTGTGGCAGATTGAACCCTGGTCTACTCCTATCCTTTGTGTGCCCTTGCTGACATGACACTGACACAGTGTCATGACAACAGGTGGCATCTCTCTTTCTTCTTTGAGCTTGCATGCACATTAATAACCACCTCAAACAGTAGAGCTGCTGGGGTGTGATGCCTGAGACACCATTATGAAATATAAAATGGCTTCAGCCTAGGCTGCTCTCAAGACATGAGCTCCTGAAGTCCAGCCACCATACCATTAGGAAGCTAAAGTCATAAGGGGGAGGTGTGGGTGTGCAGTTAGGGTGTGCGGCCTCAACTGAACTCCCAACCAAAAGTCAACAATAACAGCCAAACACAGAAGAAATGTCTTTAGATGTGTATGAACTTATGTGAGATTGTGCATATTTGCTTATATAAAAGTTTTTCCTTCTGCTGAGTGTTATTCTCTTCTCCTGGGTCAATAGAAGTTTATTGCTCCAAACTTCCCCTTAGCCCTGACAAGCAAGAGGCATCTGGACAGTATCTCCTGCTGTTTTAGGATGAGGTGCTAAGTGCCTGAGACTGCAGTCTCTGGCCTCAGAGGAACACAGAAGACAGGTCAGCTACAATAGCATAGTAAGTTAGACTTAGATATCGAAGTAAACTTTTTATTATACAGCAATCCTAAATATCTTGTAAGACAAAGTCTTGCCCCCCATAAGACCAAGTCTTACCCCTCCGCCTATACTCTTCCCCCCGCCCTCCGCTCCCCCACCCCCACCCCAGCAACAAGCTAGTCAGGGAATGAGCCAAAGCTTATGGCCTAAACATTTAATAATAAACAATTAGTCTCAGAGTTGTCATTCTAGGAGCAGGACTGGGAAGGAAAACCAGAATTTAATATATTTTAACATTCGTCCTAACAGAAACAGACAATAAATGACTGCATTGGAATGATTTGTTATGTAGCAACAGCTCCAATAATCACTCCAGGGTGTTTTTGTCTCTCAGCACTGACTGATAAGTCTCTCCACCTTCCCCTTTGCACACTGTTTTTAGGGGCCTTCGAGAGAGCTCACATCAGGAGCACGGATCCCTGAGATCACTTTTGGATAGGGCTGGGAGGGAACCAGACACAGGGGCTAGGGTGATCACTTAAGTGCTCAAGGACCTGAGTTAATCCCCAGAGTTTATGTAAAAAATCAGCTCCAGGAAGATTGGGGCTCACTGGCCAGCAAGCCAAGCCAACCAACTTGTTAAGTTCCAGGCCAGTGAAAGACCTCACAAAACAAGAAGGGTGGGGCCAAAGGAGCAGCGGCTGAGCTTATCCCGTGGCTTTCGTGTGCATGTGCATACACACGAACAGGAATTTTTGAGTCCAACTTTCTTGTTGTTGTTAAACTGACCTCAGGAAGCCTAGAACCAGATGGCAGAGAGAGACTTACAATATAAACTTTTACAGGGTTGTGGAAATGCCATGATTGTGGGTGTCCAGTGGGCCAGCAAAGGTTTTGCAGTGGTGTGACAGGACTCTAACCTTAGGAGATGAGTCAGGATTGGCTAATCCAAGGAGGGACCAGAGATGTTGACACAGGAATAGACTTCTGCTTCCTATGAACTTATGCTTGGGACACAAGCTAGACACATTTATATAATATCACACGGATCCTAAGAGGTTCTAAGCTCTCACAGTTGGGGGGGGTGTAAGTAAAAGACATATGAAGTGGAAACTTAAGGGTTCTTTGGAAAGTCAGTTAGATGGTATTTTTGCCGGGGCAAACACATGAAGGAATGTTTCGCTGAAGCAGACCCAGGAGAGAGGATGTTCTGCTAAAGCAAGTGAAGGGACACGTGATAAAAGATTCATTGTTAACAACATGCATGTATTCGTCCACCTTACATTACATAGTTGAGCTAATTTGTCAGTACTCTATAGAGAGAAACTCACCAAAAAACTTCTGGTGGTGTGTTACAGTTTCTTGCTGCTTCTGAAGACTCGGGCTGATTGGCAGCTGAGATAGACGTACATGCTAAGGCAAGACATGCTAAGGCAAGACCCATGGAGGACATGTGATGTTTGGAGAGAGTATGAAAAGGACTCCACGGACAATGACAGAGGCTGAGCTTGGCTTGCTGGTACAGCTAGTTGTGTAATGCTTGTGGGTCTCCAGTCTTTGCTGATCTTCAATTCGATGAGAGAGGCATAGCTGAGAATATCTCCTCATGTCCCTCCTGGTCCCTCCTATTGTTTCCTGCTGAGGCCTGGCTGCCTCTGCTAGGTAGTGCCACCACTGCTGATTTGTGCTTGCTATCCTGACTGTATTAGTTAGGGTTTTACTGCTGTGAACAGACACCATGACCAATGCAAATTTTATAAAAGACAACATTTAATTGAGGCTCGCTTACAGGTTCAGAGGTTCAGTCCATTGTCATCAAGGCAGAAACATGGCAGCATCCAGGCAGGCATGGTGCAGAGGAACTGAGGGTTCTACATCTTTATCCAAAGAAAGTCAAGAACAGACTGGGCATCCTCAGGCACCCAGGAGGAAGATCTCTAAGCCCAACCCCCCAGTGACACACTTCCTTCAACAAGGCCACACCTTCTAATAGTGGCACCCTCCGGGACGAACATATACAAACCACCACATTCCACTCCCTGGCCCCCATAGGCTTGTTCAAACATGAGTCTATGGGGACCATACCTAAACATAGTATAATGCAAAATACATTTAGTCCAACTTCAAAAGTCCCCACAGTCTATAGCAGTCTCAACAGTGTTAAAAGTCCAAGGTTCAAAGTCTCTTCTGAGATTCATCCAGTCACTTAACTGTAATCCCAAAAGCAAGACAGGAAACCAGCTGGGCAGTCTCCAAACTCTGCATCTCCATGTCTGACGGCAAAGCAGTCTTCAGATCTTCAACTCCCTTTTCATCTTTGTTGATTGCAACAAGGTTCTTCTCCTGGGTTAGTTCCACTCCCTGTTAGCAGCCTTCCTGGCAGGCATCCTGTGGCTCTGGCATCTTTAACATCTTGGGGTCCCCAAGTCAACTTCAGCTTAATAACTTCTTACTCCAATGTCTGAGTTCCACACATGATCTTCTGTGCATCTCCAAAGGGCTGGAGTCACTTCTCCAGCTCTGCCCTCTGTAGCACTCTAAGTTCAAGTTGATCCATTCTGCTGCCACTGCTGTTCTTGGTGGTCATCCCATGGTACTGGCATCTCCAATATGCTAGGGTCTTCTACTGCAACTACGCTTCACCAAAGCCTCTCATAGGCTCTCTTCATGGTACCAAAACTCAACTCCTTTGTATGATCCCTTCAGTCCTTGGCTGTCAACTACAACTGATGCTACACTTCCACCAATGGCCTTCCGTGGCCTCTCACAGTGCCAAACCTCAGCTGTTCTTCATGATGCCTTCATGCCTTCAAAACTAGTACCACCTGGATTATTCTTACACATTACCAAGTACAGCTGCAGCATGAGGTACAACCTTGGCTATCTCTGGAAACAGCTTCTTTGTGCTCTCAGGAAACACTTCCCAGAAGATATCGCCTAAGCGATGCTGGTTTTTTTTTTAATCACCACTAATTTCTTAGCTCCAGCTAACCAGCATCAATTGTCTTAGTAGTCTCCTTCTTCTCTTGAATATAAAGTCAGAGACACATGGCCAAAGCTGCTGAGTTCTGCTGTTTGCAGGAGCTGGAACATTGGCCCCCTTGTTTTATTACATTATCACTAGCTTCCTTTATTCCAACTCATTCACTGCCTAAGCTTGGCTGTCCTGGATCTTGCTTCATAGACTGACTTTAAATTCAGAGATCTGCATGCCTGTCTCCTAGTCACTGGGATTAAAGGTGTGGTCCACCAAGTATGGATTTAAATTTTTCTTCACCTAGAATTTGCTCTGTTCTAGGCTTGCCTTGAACTCAGAGATCTGCTTATCTTTGTCTCCTGGGATTAAAGGCTTGTACTACCATGCCTGAATCTAAATTTAGCTGGGAGGAATCTTGCCTCAAAATCACTACTTCTTTAATTCAATTTAATATCCTTGAATTCAGCTCCATTTCACTTCCTGATGTCCCTTTAATACTCAAACTATATATTTTGTATGTTTCCTTTCTCAGCTTGCTATGCTTGTTCAAAATGCTCTTTATCAGACTTAACCAGAGAACAAAGTCTCTGTTGGGCTTTATTGAGACTTCCTTTGTCAATACAATTAATATATATCTCTTTTCCTTAGCCTTAGGCAGTCTCTTCAAACAATGGCAAAAAGCGGCCATGTTCTTCACCAAAACATCACAAAAACAGTCTCTCAGCCACATATGAAAGTTCTTCTCCACTGAAACCTCTTGGGCCATCAGGCCTACACAGTTCAAATGACCCTCAGCATCACTGTCTTCCATATTCCTACTGGGGTGGTCTATTAAGCCCCACTTAAAGCATTCTATGGCTTTCCAAATCCAAAGTCCCCAAATCCACATTCTTCCAAACAAAAGCATGGTCAGGCCTATTACAGCAATACTCCAGTCCCTGGTACCAACTTCTGTATTAGTTAGGGTTTTACTGCTGTGAACAGACACCATGACCAATGCAAGTTTTATAAAAGACAACATTTAATTGAGGCTCGCTTACAGGTTCAGAGGTTCAGTCCATTGTCATCAAGGCAGAAACATGGCAGTATCCAGGCAGGCATGGTGCAGAGGAGCTGAGGGTTCTACATCTTTATCTAAAGGAAGTCAGGAACAGACTGGGCATCCTCAGGCATCCAGGAGGAAGATCTCTAAGCCCAACCCCCCAGTGACACACTTCCTTCAACAAGGTCACACCTTCTAATAGTGGCACTCCCTGGGACGAACATACAAACCACCACACTGACTGTACTGACTGACTGCTAGTGTATCCATGAAGCGTTTGCGAGTGGATCGAGCAGCCACTGCTGCTGACCTGTGAACTGAACTGCTGATTTCCAGATAACACAGAAGACAGCTCCTCCAAAGAACCTTTCTAAACAGGTCCATTTCCCCTGTAGCCTTTCTCTCCCACTACCTCTGGTGAATGGTGGGCTAAAAGGGAGGTTAAGGCGTTTAAGAACCAGTAACAGAAATAGGTTTTGAAAAAAATGAAAGTTATAGACATAAGAAACAAGGTAGATGGTAACTTGCTTCTTATGAACTCTTGATCAAAAATGGGCCACAGTGAAATAGTTTTATGCTTTCTCTGTGTGTGTGTTCAATAGCATTGTCCTGTACATATATGCTGTGGCATGCATGAACCCCCTGCCTGCTCCATCACAGCCTTCAATTTCCCCATTTATAAGGTAGAGCTAATACGGACATCTACTTGGCACACAATTAGCCTGTTTTGATTGTTACATACAGGCTTGCACACACATACGCGGTAAAAGAAGCTTGTCAGAGCATGGCCAGTCTCATTTAAGAATAGGATATTTCTGTTCTGTTTTTCACTTTCTACTCTTCATTATTTAAACATTTAGAACAATGGGTTTTAAACTGTGTGTTGAGTCATGAATTCCCTTGAGAATACTGGAAGAGCTACAGACTTCTCACCAGTACAGTGCATATGCACATACAGAAGGTACCCAGAACTTCCTAAGCTCAGGTGCACCTCCCTTGTCAAAGATCCCTGGCCTGCAGGCTGGAGAAGACAGACTTCCTAGCCAACGAAGTATTACAGAGCATGCTGCCCTCCCCTGACTGGATGCCAAAATTCACGGGGGGAATGCTGCAGTTACATCACCGGGCATTGGTGAGGAGTCAGTCAGGACTATACTGACTGATTCCCTCTCACAGCAATTCAGCAAAGAGTCCAGATACCACACCAGGGCCTCCTGCAACATTTACAACTCCTCCATTTTCTATCAGCACATACGACAAACACACAAAGGCAGAGATGCTTAACTCAGTGTGAGCAAACCAACAGCTTCCAGAAATAGTAGGGAAATGAAGCATTGAAGAAAGCAGGACTCGTTCCTAATGACAACTCCCAAATGGGGCTGCAGGGACTAGGTGAGTACCCCTGGATGTTGGTGGGTATCAGAAGTCACCGTTAGCTGTTAACTAACCCCAGTTCCCTGGGGCATCCTGCTTCCCATCTGGCAATCAGACTCCACAGAAGGAGTAGTCAGGACTGAACCATTGTTTTAAAAAAAAATTGTCAAAAAGATTTTTTATTTTCTAAGTGCTTTCCTTGCACCAATATGTGTGCACCACATGTGTGCCTGGTGCCAATGGAGGTCAAAGGGCGGTCGGATCCCTGGAACTGGAGTTACAGATGGTTGTAAGCTATCATGTGGGTACTGGAAACCAAGCCTGGGTCTTCTGCAAAAGCTACAAGTGCTCTCAACCACATATTGGAAAGGCTTTTTTTTCCCCCCTTTCTTTTGGTTTTTTGAGACAGGGTTTCTCTGTGTAGCCCCGGCTGTCCTGGAACTCAATTTGTGGACCAGGTGGCTCTGAATTCAGAGCTCCACCTGCCTCTGCCTCCTGAGTAAATGATGCTGGGAGTAAATGCTTACCCACTGCCGCCTGGCCATCTCACCACCCACCCACCTTTAAAATTTTTTGAGTTAATAACTCAGTATGTAGCACAGACTGTCAACTCAAATTTATCAACCTCCTGCCTCAGATTCGACAGGTGGTGGCGGCGGCATATGTCTTTAACTCAGGAGGCAGAGGCAGAGGCAGGGGGATTTCTGAGTTTGAGGCTGAGGCTACACAGAGAAACCCTGTCTGGAAAAAAAAAAAATATCCAGCTCAGGTCTGCAATTTTATTTTTTGAAACAGTCTTGCTTTTTTAAGTGAATTTTATTTGTATGTGTACAGGTATCTTTTGCCTGCCTGTCTGTGTACCACATGCATGCCTCTTCAATTCTCAGCGTCCTCAAATGAAACACAGGGTGATACTTATTTGAAAGGGTTGTTCAGGGGTTAAGAAGCACTCAGTTGATAGAGTACTCATCTAGCCTGGGGCATATAAGACAGTTTCAAAATAAGTAAGCAAAGAAAAGAACAGCCAGGATGTGGTACAGCATACCTGTGATACCAGCGGGCCACACATATACATATTTAATCCCAGCACTTGGGAGGTAGAGGCAGGCAGATCTCTTTGAGTTTGGGGCCAGCCTGGTTTTGTTTTGCTTTTTGTTTTATTTTTTTTCAAGACAGGGTTTCACCGTGTGGCTCTGGCTGTCTTGGAACTTGCTCTGTAGACCAGGTAGCAGGTTCAAGGCCAGTTGGAGCTATACAATAAGACTCTCCCCAGAACCAAATTTAAACAAATATTAAAAAAAAAAAAAAAGAAGCCAGGCGGTTCTCCCAGCAACGTTTACTCGGGAGGCAATGGCAGGTAGATTTCTGAGTTCAGAGTCACCCGGTCTACAGATTGTGTTCCAGGACAGCCAGGGCTACAGAGAGAAACCCTGTCTCGAAAAACGAAAAGAAAGAAAAAAGAAAGGCCTTTCTAACATGTTGACCCAGTGGACAATGAGCAAAGCAACGTCCTTTCCCTTACAGTTGAGCTCTGGGATCCAGATGTGGAACAGATACATAGGTGGTGACTTCCAGCTGTGGCACCCCAGGATTATCAGGTTGTGAGATAAAAGCAGTGAAGCTGGTTGTCGATTTGGGGAATACTCTGTGATATTTGGTTATTTTTTTCTTCTTTCTTTTAAAATTTTTAATTTTGAGATGGTCTCATATAGCCCAGGCTGGCCTTGAGCTTGTAGAGCTGAGAAGGCTGAAGTTTTCGAATCCTGCCTCTACCACCCGTGCTGAGATCACGGGTGTGGCACTGAGACCATGGATGGCTTTATGCGGTACTGAGGATGGACCTGAGACCTCATGCTAAACAGGCGTTCTACTCACTGAGCCTCATCCCCACCAATGTGTGTTTTAATAGAATTTTCAGCTCACCTTATTCAAGCTGACCCCTGGCTGAATGCCATTTGCTGAACACTGACCTGAGGAACACACGTTTAGTTTAGTTTAGCCCAGCACCCACGAATGGCGGACCACCAGAGATCATAGAAGAGCTGGGGAGGGCAACAAAAGGGGAGAAATGGTGCCAAAATGAGAACACAACATAAGCTCCTGAAGGCTAGTTGGAGCTTTGCTGAGGCACTGGTAGATTGCTACTTGGAACGAGACCCAAGGACCACCACCAGCAGCAAAGCACGCCTCACCTACGGGCTTGTGAGAATCATGAACCCAGTAGCTCAACCAGAGAATGCGGAGGCGGAATCGGTATTTAACAAGCTCCCCACTGATTAGTATGCACAGACCTGAGCGCTGCTACACAAGGAAAAGAGGGAGGAAGAAAGCCGGTAACAGGAAGCACTCCGCGCGCTGGAGTCTGGTCGCCATGGGGACGGCCCAGCTGTGCTTGCAGCCCAGCTGCTCCAATTCCGTCGGTCTCTTTAGCTAGTCAGGCTGGGAACAGTCACAGAGATTTGCATAAGGAGGCCTGCAGTAATGGGGCTCAGGGCACAGGTATTCGTCTGATACCTAATTAAGCCATCTTGGTAAGTCATCTCCAGAATGGCAGTTATTATTTTAGGAAGCAACATAAAGAGGATGATAATGAAAAGTAACACCCTGGGTGGGAATTCTTACTTCATTCCAGCAGTTGGCAAGGAAATGCACCTTGGGACTTTTCTGTGGAGGTAGCATGTTGGTAACATTTCACAGATCCTGCAGGCTGTGTCAACCAGACACTCCTCGGCACTTTCCTCTGCTGGAAAGACCTCTTTTTTCCTTGTGTAGCAGCGCTCAGGTCTGGTTGTGTTTATGACGTCATTCCAATCCTTCCGATCCTGTGTGGGTGGGTCCCACTGTCCCCAATCTCTTTTCATTCCACTGAGCGCTTTCTGATTTTTGACTCTGACTCACAGAGGAGGGAGGGTGTCGCTTCCAGATATGACTTGACATCCAACAGCAGGGAGAGCTGAGCTGAGCCTCGGGTCATTTTCAGATGAGAAGGCAAGTCTTCATGGTTAACCCCACATAAGGCATTTTCCTGACAGTGTTTTTCCATCTTAGACTCCCATCAGCACTGAACACTGGGATTTGCCATTATGGAAGAAGTTCATTCTGCAGTTGCCCTCTGGCCAGCTGTGGCCCCCAGGCCTTCCGGCTGTGCTGCAGGCATGAGGCTCCAGATCTGTCTGATCTTCTCCAGAGACTGCCAGGTCCCTGGTGTCACCATATTTTCTTATATGCATCCTTCCATCCTTCACAGTCTTTGATTCTTATGAAAGACCCGTTGTCTACAGCCTAAGCTACTGGCTTAGTGAAGTTTTTTGACCTGTTTAACACTCTGACCTCCTGCCCTTTGATCTGACCGAAACCCTAACTGGGGGCCAATCCAAATTCTTTGTCTGACTTCCGAAAGAACCAGGAGAAAAATTCCCATAAGCCCCGACTGAGGCTATTCACATTCAGGGTCTTCATCAGTTGGATTCTCCAAGTTCTCCCATAACCATTGCAGTTCTCAAGTCAGTTTCCCTCCCCCCTAAAACCTCTCTACCTTGAGTGGTACCCAGCCCCTTGGAGCTGCCCTTTCTCCTCTTCCCTGCCTCTTCCATTTCTCATAGGCTGTTGATGATAGACCCCATCCCCCACCACCAGGCCTCGAGGATTCTGTGTTCAAGTTATCTTAGCTGATAAAGACTCACAGGCCCACACTCTCTGACCCTCTTCATTGTCAATCCTCCATGTTCACAACCTGGCTTCTGACCTGATCAGGTGCAGTTAGCTGGGACACATTCTCCCCTGCTCTCTGCCTGGCCATCTTCCCACCGCCACCCAGTCCATCTTGGTTTTTTGAGACAGGGTCTCTCATTGGTCTGCAGTTTGCTATGCTGACTGGCCAGAGAGCTCCACAGATCCTACTGCCTCTACCTCCTCAAGTGTGGGGATTACAGGCATGCTCTGCTAACACAGCTTTTTGTATGTGGGTTCTGGGGCTGGAACTCAGGTCTGCAAGCATTCAGTTGAGCTAACTCCCCAGCCCCAGCCACCTGATTTTACCTCCTAAATATTATAAAATTCCTTTCTTCCAGCTGACCCCTGCCTTAGGTCCTCCTTAATTCTCACCTGGATATTAAGTAACTTCTCAACGGGTCTTTGTCTCCAGTCAAGCCCCACCCTTACACTTGGTGAGATGGTATTTCTAAGCTGACAACTGTGTGAGGTCAGTCTCCTGGATTAAACCACTCCAAAGACCTCCATGAGGTCCAATGTGCAAGCAGAACCCTGCTCTCTGGTGCTGACCCTGGAAGAGCATGATCCAGCAAGTGAAGAACTTAACATTTCCACTCTATGGGGCTGGAACGACAGCTCAGCAGTTAAGAGCACTGACTGCTCTTCCAGAGGATCCTGGTTTAATCCCCAATACCAACATGGCAGTAATTCTAGTACATCTGTCTGTAATTCTAGTTCCAAGGGATCTGACACCTCCACACAGACATACATGTAGGCAAGGCATCAATGCGCAACAAATAAAAATAAATTATATATTTAAAAACTTGCCTCTTAAGTCCTGTATTCCTTAAAGTCCAACCTACTTCAGCATCCCATGCTTCCATTACTTCACTCTCTTAATTTGTAGATTCTGAGGCACTAAGAAAACTTCTCAAAAATAGCCTCGTCCCTGTGCTCAGTTAACACCGGAAGTAGTAACGTCTATCACACTTCAAGCCCCATTAGATTCTTCTACTCCCTGAGAGCTTCTCCAGGGCTCCACTCTCTAAGTATGGCCCAGTCTTAGGTAGTATGGAAGTCAGTGGGCACCGTATGAATCTGAGATTGCTCTGGAAACTAAGTCAGCCTCTGCTACATCATTCAAAGACCATTATCCCTCATCCTCTTTGGAATAAATGACCCTGAGAAGCTCTGCAGACCTTTGTGGGAGGGGGAGCCACGAGTGTTCAATCAGAATTCCGTGGGTAGCGATCAGAGCTCTAGCAAATGATTTCCATTATGACAAATTCCTGTGACGTGAGCCTGCAATTTTCACAGGAAGTACATGGAGCCTGGCCGAGTGCTTTCTTCTGAGCTATCTTCCTGCCAGACTTCCATCAGTGAGTGCCCCTACTGTTGCAGAGACTTGGGAAGGAGGAGAGTCTCTCCACGTAGGAGACAGGACAAAGGAGAGGATGGAGAAGTCAGACCTCATAGGCTTCTATGCTTTATTGGACAAAAAGGGCTGAAGTCAGTTTTTATGTCCCCTACAATTGGCAAAAGGAGTAAAACAGGGGCTGCAAGGGTGCCTGGGGTAAGGTTTACATGGGAGCTTGGAGTGTTCATCCTGTCACACTTGCCTCAGTTCCCGTACAGCACAGTGTCCCATTCTATGCAACAGCTACCCAGTGAGTAAGCAGGAAGCCTACAAATGCAGAACAGAACTTGACTCCTCCCCAAATGCACAACGGGAAAGACAGTAGCCCAGCCACCGTGTTACCATTACTGTTACAGTCAAATCAAAAGTGCTGCTGTCTCGGCACACAAGTTCTCCTGTCATCTGAAAAATTGTTTGTCGTGTCTAAGCAGAGTGAAGGCACTCCCAAAGTTTAGATCTGCACCAGCATCTCCCTTCAGAACAGTTTAGATTGCAGGTTAGATAAAGAGTTGAAACATAAATGTAAGTATAGACAACTAGCCACAAAAAGGGAAGGACTGTGGTGGGAACTGTCTTGCATGTTCGACAGGACCCCGAAGAATCCACTGAGAGTCGACCTGTGGTTGAGCAATTGAAACCACAGACATTATAATCAGAGGCTGCAGAGATGGCTCCGAGAGATGGCTGCCCTTCTAGATGACCCACAGTCAGTTCCCAGAATAATATCGGGTAGCTCACAACCATCTGTGACTCTGAGGGAGAGTGTGCATGCACACACACACACAAATAATAATTAAAAATCATAACAACAAAAGTCAGGTGGTTGGTTATGGTACACACCTTTATTCTAGCACTTGGGAGGCAGAGGCAGATCTACATAGTAATCTACATAGTGAGTTTCAGGACAGCCAGGGCTACACAAAGAACCCTTGTCTAGAAAAAAATATGAAAATAAAAAATCTTTTTAAAAAATTATAATGAGATTAAACACCCAAGACAAAACTACAAAATTCAAGGAATGCATACGATCCAATAAAAGCTTCATGGTTAAAATATTGCCTTAACACCCTCAAACCCCAATCTACTATCAAGTCTTCTGCATGAGTCACTTTTTCAGACATGGCTTGGTTATCAGCTAAAAAGTACTTGATGCTGGGTTTATCTCCTCTACAGAGATGGAAGTAGCGATCTTCCTATCTCTCAACTACAAGTAAAATTAACAATGGGCCTAAAAAGAGAGATGTGAAAAATAAACATACAAGCAGGAATTTAAGGTAGAAATTAGAAGATCTGGACAGTAAAAAAAAAAAAATTATAGAGTAAAACATTCATAACCAAGGACTTGGGAGGCAGAGGCAGGTGGATCTCTGAATGAAAGGCCAGCCTGGTCTACAGAGCAAGTTCCAGGATGGCCAGGGCTACACCAACCAAAACCAAACCCACAAAGATTCCCCCCCCCAAAAAAAAACCAAAACAAACTAAACCAAAACAGCAGCAGCAACAACAACAAAACACTACAACGTCTAGCTATTGCACATCGATTCCCAGATCTGGAAGTTCGAAGCTAGCCTCAGGTACATCTGTGAGTCTGCTCTGCATGGATTTGCCTTGAGTTCCTTCAGAGTGAATCAGGGGGTGCAGGGGTGGGGTGGGGGTGGGGCAGCTAGCTTCTCTAGGGCACACAGCACCCGGTAGAGTCTTGGTGCTTCTGGAACACAGCACTTCTCTGGAGCTGGTCCAGATGCTTTCTGTTCTGTTCAGGCTGCTCATCTCCATTTATCCCCCTTCTCTACCTAACCTCTGTTAGGTCTGGCACGTGTGTGCCATCCATATTCCATATCCAGAGATACTTTTTTTTGCCTTTTCTACTAGATGGCTAACTAACTCCTGGCCCTCCCCGTATAGGGGATGAGGAGCATTTCTGGATGATGGGATGATGGGCAGGCCCTCTGGGCTGGTTTTAGAATTAAGTCATCTGCTATGGAGTTTTGTTTATGTTAAGAGTCATGGAGACCAGAAAGACGGCTTAGCAGTTAAAAGCACTTACTTCTCTTGCAGAGGACTTAGGTTCCATTCCTAGCATCCACATGGTGGCTCACAATCTAATACCCTCTTCTGACCTCCCCGGGCATCAGGCACACACATGCTGCACAAACGTAGATACAGCAAACACTGGTACACATAAAATAAACAAATCTACGAAAGTTAGAGGGAGTCTTGGGCTCCTCTGTAGGAGCTCCTCTGTACTTTATAGTAACTAACTGGGACAGGCATATGGATTCTTCCACTACTGAGATACAAAGCAAGAGTAGTTAGCATCTGCTTTTGGAGAAGTTTCCAAAAGAATCATACAGCTTGTGTTTGAGTGTTACGGGGCACAGAGGTAACATTTACTGATGAACAAATGGGTAGATGGGAGAAAACCATGAGCTCTATTGGCGTCCTGTTGGATCTGAAGACGCGTGGATCAGGGGTTGAACACTTGCATCTTCACAGAGCCACAGAAAGGAAGGGCTACAAGCGGCCTTCCAGGCCCATTACTCAGGTCCTGGTGTCCCATTGGTACACAGAAAACTGAGAGGCACTGGGTCAATCTGCCATCCTAATTCTTTAAATGCACCGCCTGTCAAGCCTGACAACCTGAGTTCAATCCCCAGGATTCGGATGGTGGAAAGACACACCTGAAAGTTATCCTCTGACCTCCATACTCCCACCATGGCACCCACACACCCACCTACAACATCTGCCCATTCACACCCCACATATACACAAAATAAATAAATAAAACATAATAAAAAATTTAAAGTTAAGTGTTCTTTGTTTTGAAATCGAAGATTTCTTACCTCTGTGGGGATTAAAGTATTTTTTTCTTGGTTTGGGGATGCACTCATAGGACTATGCTTGCCCTGCCTACATGAGGTATTTGGGTTCAAGTCCCAGAACACACACACACATACACACACACACACACACAATCTTTATTATATGAAAGGATGGTGATTATAAATAATAGCTAGGTATTTTCTTGTTTGGAAAAATGCAGTGTATTTATCTCTCTTCATTATTATTCAAATTAGGCTTTTAAAAAGTTCTCATGAAGATACAGTTGGTCTTTATGTCTATAAATATCAGAACTGGCATTTGTGAATACAACCCCATAAAAAGCTAAATAATTTAGGAAAAAAATTATCAGATTTGTACTGGGCATGTACAGATTTCTCTTTTAATTATTCCCAAACAGCACAGTACAGTAGCTATTCACTCAGTGCAGGGTGGTAGGCCATGCGAGGAAGTCTGGTAAGGTCGAGCTAAAGGCTTGAAGTCCCAGAGACCAGAAGGAACAGTAGGTGCTCTGTCTGCCCCTGGCACCAGGCCCCTGTAGCGGCAGTCCCCCATAGAGAGATTGGAGGTCATCAGTCACATAAGGGCAACCCCCCAAGCCCTTCCACATGTAGATGAGGCATCCCTAACATCTCAGACTAAGACAATAGGAAAAGAGATGTAACCACAGTCACATAGGCCCACAGCAATGTCTCCAAGCTAATGAGGTACCTAGCAGCTAGGAGGGCTTAGCCAATAAGCTTCCCTTCCCAGACATTCCTCCTTGCAAAAATCTCAGGCCCACCCTGAGAAAGGGGGTACAGTTTTATGCATCCACTTTCCGCCATGACAATAAACTGTTTAGAACCATGGACTGTCTCTTTTCATCAAGCTCTGCTTCAGGGAGCCATGAAGAAGGTCTTCGCCGACAGAGCCGCAGCCTGTGTGGGATAAGTGCAAATTCCCTGAGTTCCTCTTCCCCAAGTCACCATGTCCTGTGGCGGAGCGGACCCAAGACCACAACCCTACAACTCAGCATCTGTAATATGCTAGGTATATGCTATGTAATCTAGAGATAATGTAAATAAGTAGAAAGGGGGGCTGGGCATGGTGATAACACCTGTAGTCCCAGCACCCAGGACACTGATACAGGAGGATTTCGAATTCAAGGCCATTGTGGACTACAGAGTTCCATCCCAGCCTGGACTACATCGTGATATTCTATCTCAAACCAAACAAACCATAAAAACAAGTTCTAAGGGAGGATGTAGGGAGGGTATTTGCAAACACTATGCCATTTTATATAAGGGACTTAAACAGATGAGAATTGTGGTATCCTTACAGGGTCCTGGAATGGAGACCCACTGCAGGGACATACACATTCTCAGTTTGTTTTTTTAAACAGAGATTGCTTTTATCATTTATTTGTGCAGGTGTGCATTCATGCATATGTACACACATGCAGCTACCTTCAGGGAGGCCAGAAGAGGCTGACAGATTCTCTGAGCTGGAGTTACAGGCACTTGTGAGCTTTCTGATGGGGAAGTGGGAATCAAATTCAGACAAGAAGCCTGGTCTACAGAGCAGGTTCAGGACAGCCAGGGCTACACAGAAAAATCCTACCTCAAAAAGCCAAACCCAAAACCAAACCAAACAAACAAAACAAAATAATAAAAAACTCAAGACAAGAAGCCTGGTCTACAGAGCAGGTCCAGGGCAGCCAGGGCTACACAGAAAAATCCTGCCTCAAAAAAAATCAAAACCAAAATCAAAACAAACAAACTAAAACAACAATAAAAAACTCAGGAAGAGTAAACAACACTCTTGATTGCAAAACTGCTTTATGGGTCTTCTAACTTGAACAAAGAGAAACCTGGATACTTTATATAGGTATCCAAATTTTCTTAAAATATTTTTACCGTACTGTAAATTATGCATGTGTGTTCGGGGTTAGTGCACGTGAGTGTGGGTGCCAGTGGAGGCCGGAGGCCAGAGGCTGCGGATTCTCCAGAACGGGTGTTTTAGCTGTGATTCTCTGTGATCCGGATTCTCTGTGAGCTGCCCGATGTGGGTGCTGGGAACTGAACTGCAGTCCTCGGGAATAACGGTATGCACTTTTAACTGCGGAGCCATCTCTCTAGGCCTCCAACAGCCCCCCTCCCCCGCTTCACCCCTCTCCGCTTTGTTTGTTTTGGGACAATGTCCTGAAGTAGCCAAGCTTACCTTAAACTGCCTATTTTCTGCCATTTTGCAAAAGAGGAAAAGGGAATCTGTACAGTTGAATGTTAGAGCATTGCCCACACCCAGGAGGCCTTTGCCTGGTTTAGAGGAAATCGAGAGCTGGGCGTGGTGGCCCGAGCTGGGCGTGGTGGCGCATGCCCGCAACCCCCATTTGGGAAGCCAAGGCAGTTCCTACACAGCTCCAGGCCAGTCAAGGTTACACAGAGACAAACAGAACAAAGTGAAGACTAGGGCAGTCTCCTGCTCCCAGAATCCGGAACTCTTACTCCCACTCAACAGGTTTTCAATCTTAGTACAAGGTTCAGAATCTCACCCCGGTGGCATTTGCGGTGCAGAACTGAGGCAGAGGAGCTGTTTATGCGTTCCATAACACTCCCAGCTAGGCTCCAACGTGCTCCGCCCCTCCCAATCATGACACGTTTCAGGCCCCAGATGTGCACTTGTGTGATTTTCATTAGATTAAAACCCAACAGGATGCATAAGATGACTCACGAATGTGCACAGATACATACATCTGTTTCATAGGGAGCATTTATAAGCTACCTAGTTTACCTTCTCTCTTATCAGTCACAAGCAGAAGCCACTGCTCTAATGTTGTAATGCCATAATTCTGCATCTAGCACAAGATGGGCCAGCCTATTTCTGCTCATTTATTGAGTCACATAAATATCAGAAGGCGACACATTGGTGGTGGGATTGACAGAAAAGCCTTTAAGTCCAGCTAAGCAACCAGAATAATATTCAAAGCTGAGATGCCAAAAAATTTTAGCCTATTTACTTCAACTTCTCAAAATTATTCCATTTAAAAATGTTTTACATTTATTTATTTATACTGGTTTTGAGACAGGATTTCTCTGTGTAGCTTTGACTGTCCTGGAACTTGCTCTGTAGATCAGGGTGATCTTGAACTCACAGAAGCCTCTGTCTCCTGAGTGCTGGGATTAAAGGCGTGCTCTACTAGCACCAGTGCCCGGCTATTATTTTTTAAACTTAGGGACTGTTTTATTCAAATCAATAGGGTAGGCAAGCTGTAAATCTTGGCAGTTGCCAGGAAGAAGAGGATGAGAGGTCTGGAGGGATGGCTCAGTGGTTAAGACTGCTCTTCCAGAGGATCCAGGTTCAAATCCCAGCACCCACATGGTGTCTTACAACTGTCTGTAACTCCAGCTCCAGGGGATCTGACATCCCAACACAGACATACATACGGCCAAAACACAGACACACATAGAATAAGAATAAATAAATCATTTTTTAAAAGGAAGAAGAGGGTAAGAAAAAGCCATGCCTTTCATAATGCTGGCTGACACCCAGTGTATGGCTAGGGGTGGGGCTGGGGGTGGGGGCTTCAGAGGAAGAAGGTTAAGTGCCCGAGGAGTCATGTTCAGGCTTTGACCAGCATAGCAGAGCAGGGGAGAGAAGGGAAATGAAATGGGTGGGATCCACAAGGCAACAGGGAAGTTCTGCAAGCTTCTCTCCCCAATTAAGTTTTGGGTTTGTTGTTGTTGAGTGAGAGACGGAGCCTAACTGCGAAGTCCCGGGCTGGCCTGTAACACAGAGATCTCCCTGCCTCTATCTTCTGAGTGCTAAGATCAAATGTGTGTGCCCCATGGACAGCCTCCAGTTAATTTTGCAGCCACTGTCTTTATGAAATTCCCACCCCCTATCTAGTTCCTGCCGTTAACACTGTTATGTATGTAGGTGCATATGCTTACCTTTTTCCCTTGTAAACTTTTTAAACTTTATTATTGTGTAGGTGTGTGTGTGTATGATACATGTATGGGTGAGCATGCACTGTGGCCTGTGGTGAAGGTCAGAGGACTACTTTGTGAAATCAGATCTCTCCTTCTGTGTCTATGTGGGTTCCAGAGATCAAATTCAGGTCAAGCTTGCACAGTAAGCACCTTTACCTACTAAGCCATCTCACTGGTCCCTCCCCTTCCTACAGTGGGCTGAATGAGAATGGCCCCATAGGCTCATATCGAAGGCTTGATCCCCAGCCAGTAGAACTTGTTGGGAAGGATTGGGAGGTGTGGCCTTGTTGGAGGAGGTGTGTCGCTAGGGGTAGGCTTTGAGGTTCCAAAAGCCCACACCGGTCCAACCTCTCTTTCCCTCTGCCTCCCTCCCTCCCTCTCTTCCTCCTTTCCTCCTTCTCTTCCTCCCTCTGTCTCTTCCTCCTTCCCTCCCTCCCTCTCTCTCTGCCTGCTCCAAGTGGATCAGAGGTAAACTCTCACTACTGCAGCACCATACCTGCATGCTGCTACTACACTCTCCATCATGATGGTCATGGACTCACCCTCTGATGCTATAAGCAAACCCACAATTAAATGTTTTCTTTTATAAGTTGTCTTGGTCATGGTGTCTCCTCACAGTGATAGAACAGTAACTCAGACTCCCATCAGGCCCAATATCCTTGTAAAAACTTAACATTTGCAAGAGTAAACACAAATCCACTGTGTTAAAGAATACACACACACACACACACACACACACACACGCACACACCTTTCCTAGTGTAACCTAGTGGACCTACTGTCCAGTAAAAGTGAAACCATTTCTCATACGATTTTTTTCACTTTGAATTTTTTAAAGAATTTCAGATTTACAGCAATACGGCTAAAAACTAATGTATCTGTGTTATACCTTTCATCAACTCCCCTTGCTGTTAACGTCTTGTATAAACATGATACAAATATTGGAACTGAGAAGACCGACATTAGCATGTTAGTTAACTAAGCTACCACTTTCACTAGGACTTTACCCAGTAAAAGTGAACACGGAAACAGTACACACAGTAACAACCTTTCTGAGGCTGAGAACCATGGTTCTACACAACATAATAGTTTAAATCCACTGACCTGTTGGAATCAGAGTTTCATCCACAGGCAAATACGAATCTGCTGCAATGGTGACTTCATGGTCATATACATTTGGGGAGCCCTGGGTAGGAAAAGAGACAAAGAAGATGTACTACTTGGGTCTTTTGGGCGGGGGGGTGAGGGGTGAGAAAAGATCTCTCTAAATAGTCCTGATGTCTTGGAACTCACTATGTAGACCAGACTGGCCTCAAACCAACAGAGATCCATCTGACCCTGCCTCTGAGTGCTGGGATTAAAAATGTGTACCACTCCTGGCAACTGGGTTTTATTTTACATATTCACTTTATATCCTCTGCAAAAAATGTCTTCAAGCATTGACAGCTGATCAATGGCTATGATTAATAAGGGCACTTAAAGGTAGGTAGACAGAACCTCTATATAGCTATTGATAAGTTTAGAAGAAACTGTCAAATGTAATTGTAGGGTGATCGAGGTGGCTCAGGGGGTAAAGGAACTTGTTACCAAGCCTGTCCCAAGGACCCACAGGGTAGAAGGAGAGAATCGACTCCAGTAAGTTGTCCTCAGACCTCCATATGTGATCTGCGGCAAGCATGGATGTATCTATACGTACACGTAAATAAATACAATTTTCAACACAAAAAAAGTGACCTTAGCCTGCATGCAACTCTCTCACATACAAGATACAAAGAAGGGGGAGGGTACACAAGTCTTGCATAGCCAGGGGCCACGTCAGGTTCAGAGAAAGCCATCCGTCACTCTTCCCTGGTTGAGCTCCTATCCTCAGGAAGTATTCCCCATCATGCAACAGTAATCAGAATTGCAGTCCCTGCTTCTGGGAGTTTATTCTTTGGGGTAGAATCAACTGGTCTAGGAAGCCCAGGTCAGTGTTCAGAAGGTCCAAGGCTGACTCAGTTCTGGCTCTTGATGGGTGTCCCTAGGGAAATCGCGAAGTCTCTGGAACCTTACTTGTTTTGGTAGACCCTGGGAGACACTTTTCTGAGTGCTCTTAAAGCCACACAGTGGAAAATGGGGAAGAGAAGCCAAGCGTGGGCTTTCACTTTTATGATTGCTCAAAGTCCAGCTAAACCAAGGTTTTTGCCCTAGAGAGGGCTATCTGCAATGCCTGGAAACCATGCTGCTGCTGCCTTCTGGACTGGAAGAGGCCAAGCAGGCTGCCAAACATCCTACCTGCACAGAACCACTCCTGCTACCACTAAGAACCATCTCCCCCAAAATGTTAGTGCCAATTCTGAGCAGCCCTTAGGGACATTCAGGAGCAGTTCTGCCAGGTTCCAGAGAGGCAAACAGGAGCCGGCTGGACATTGATCCAGAAAGACGAAGGCTGAACAATCAAATGAGTCATTCTGAGAAGAGAGACCAGAGGCTCTAGATCAGGAGCTACAGAGTCTATCCACAGAGCAGAGGGGTCCAAAGCACAGAGCCAAGCTCACTGCCTCCCCCACCGCCCTCTGAACCAGCTTGTTGTGTCTTGAAAGACACAACCCTGCTAAGGTCACTCAGTGAGGGAAGCCTGGTGGACATGCCCACTCTCTAGACTCCCTGCCCATGTCCAGATCTTTACTCTCCCTTTCCAGCCGCCTGCCTCTCAGCTGCCACTCCCTCTTCATAAGAGATAAACACCTATTTATAACCAGAACACAGTTTTGTTTTCTATGGCTATAGACTGATTTCTTCTGTTCTGAAGCATCTCATGAATGGTACCCCTCAGTAGACATTCTTCAGTGACTTCCATCTACTTCCCAGAACAATGCCCTTGAGTGTGCCCGCGTTACCAGGTCAGGGGCTTGCACCTTTGCATTGTAGACTATAGCCCTGTCTGACTTTATACTACTCTCCTGTGGATGAGTGTGAGCCTTACCCCCACTGCTTTCACTACAGGAACAAAGCTTCTGAGGAATTTCCTTGACTGTTTTTTTTTCTTTTGTTCTTCTTTTAAGCACTAAGGCAGGAAGAAAACCAACATAAAAACCGCACAGCAAATGGATGTGTCAGAGATACTAAGAAGGGCGAGGAGAGGCAATGTGTGTCGGAAGCCTGTTCTCTGAACAGCCCAGACATTTCCTCAGTGAGGAGAAGGAAGCATATTTTCTGTGTCTTCTGGTCTGGAAAATGCAGTGCTCTATGCTGGTGGAAGATTACTGTCAGATTCACTTCCTTCCCAGGCTGACGAAAACTTGTCACAAAACATTGGTTCCCAAACAGACCTTGAGACCAATCTCTGAATTCAGTGTTTTTTTTTCCTGGTAATTTCCGTTGACCGTTGCTTGTTGTAATTAAACCATTTGCACACTTAGTCCATTATAACTAGCATGGATCTTAAAGACTTTTTGGTACATCAACATGACTACTGCCTAATTCAGCTCCTAACGACTCTTACAGGAGGTAACAGACAAGAGATTTCTACCCAAGAATCACAGCAACTTCTCTTCATCATCTCCCTTCCTCCTGGAAGAAATCAGACTTGCTGCCTAATGTAGGCTAGTTCATATATTCAGGGAAGCAGAGCCCTTGCCAGCCCCTGAAGGCAACTGTTCTGCAGTAATCTCTTTGTGGGCAGTTGGGTTAGGTAGAGCATGGGTCATGCTTTTGGCTGATGAAAGTGAAGCAAAGCCTGTGGAGATGCTTCTAGACAATGTTCTACTTGTCTTAGAAAAGGAGTCTTACACACACAGGGGAAGAAGCCCTATTTTATCTGTGGAGATGCGCATACAAGGACGAGATTTCTGGAGCTTCAGTAGCCATTCTGTGACTACAAGGGAACAAGTCTGAAGACAAAAGGCCCCACCACTAAGGAAGGGGTGGTGCTTTAAATGAGAATGGCCCACATAGACACATATATGTGAATGCTTGGGTGAGAGTTGTAGAACTGTTTGGGAAGGATTAGGAGGTGTGGCCTTGGTGGAGGAGGTATTATTACAGGAGGTGGGCTTTGAGGTTTCCAAAGCCATAACCGTTCCCAGTGAGTTCTTGCTCTCTACTTCCTGCTGGTGGGTCAGAGCCATGTCTACTTGCCTGCTGCCACGCTCCCAGTCGTGATGGTCATGGACTCACCTTCTGAAACTGTTCCCTCAACAGACCCCTCCTTCTATAAGTTGCCTTGGCCATGGTATCTTTTCAGAGTAATGAAAAGTAACCAAGACAAAAGGAAAAAGGATAAATGGAAGAAGATGGGTCCTTGACGACACATCTATCTGGTCACCCCAGAACCATGCTGCTTGCTTTCTATCTCAAACCCACCCTGGTGTGTTTCCATGGCTCTTTAGGTAAAGTCTCAATAGAAAACATGTTCCCCAGCTGGGCGGTGGTGGCGCACGCCTTTAATCCCAGCACTTGGGAGGCAGAGGCAGGAGGATTTCTGAGTTCGAGGCCAGCCTGGTCTACAAAGTGAGTTCCAGGACAGCCAGGGCTACACAGAGAAACCCTGTCTCGAAAAACCAAAAAAAAAAAAAAAAAAGAAAACATGTTCCCTGAGTTTTGCAGTAGGCATAGGCTGGGACAGAAAGAGAAAAGCAAAAGCCACTGGGAGCCTTCATACCTTTTCCATTCTTTGAGGAACATGATTCCCCAGCCCCACCCGAGGACCCCAACATTGAAAACAGAAATAATAAATAAATAGAAAAATCTATTTATTAAATCTAGAAGACGGGCATGGTGGCTCACACCTGTAACCCCAGCATCTGAGAAACTGAGGCAGGAAGATGGCTATGAGTCCCAGACCAGCCTGGGCTATGAAATGAGACCCTCTTGGAACACAAAAACAAAAACAAATAAACAAACAAAACAACCAAGATCTGGTTGACGAAAATCAAAGATGAAAAAGAGTCATATTTGTTATTCTGAACTTTGGAGATTCTGTAAGAACCAGTTACCTGCTATTATAGGAAACTACCACCAGCAAGTCAGCAGTGAAACCCAATAAAGGGTGAAAACGGAAGCCGCTGCCAGCTGGTCGTGACCACCAGCTCGAAGGGAATCGTGCCAATGTGACTGAAGTGAGCAGATAAGCTGATTTCTTGAGATGAGGAGGAAGTCATAGAGATAGAATCTGCAGTTTGGCTCCACGTCCTTTTTTTTTTTTTTTTTTTTTTTTTGGTTTTTCGAGACAGGGTTTCTCTGTGTAGCCCTGGCTGTCCTGGAACTCACTTTGTAGACCAGGCTGGCCTCGAACTCAGAAATCCTCCTGCCTCTGCCTCCCAAGTGCTGGGATTAAAGGCGTGCGCCACCACCGCCCGACTTGGCTCCACGTCTTATTGAACCACGGGATAGCCTCTTTAATAGGCTAAACAATTAGGAGGCCATGACTTAGCTTGCTACCAAGGGAAGAGACTATCAGTGGTTCTACACAACTCTCAGATGTTGTTCAGGATCCTGCTACTAGGATAGTTTCAATATTTTCACCCACAACTTCATAAAGTGCTGCCAACAAAGTTAGCTACTATTATGAAACAGAGACCATGTCTTATAATCTGAAAATCTAGGTCTTCTAAATGCAAGTCCAGTGCTCTGCCCACTGAACCTACCACACAGGACAAGACTGACAACCAGAAGTCCTGGGAGAGGCTGTGGACCACATAGCCGGAACACACACACTACCCCGTGGCATTTTGAGAGGGGCTGAGGCAAACAAGCCTTTCCAACATTTAAGGATGGAAGGCACCCAGATGGGAGTAATTCCAGAGGGAGCAGAAGAACATGGAGAGCAAATATCAACAAGGTGAAAGGGAATTCGTGAAAACACTCATCACTTGTCAGCATTGCAGGGAGATAGCTGCTTCTCTCCCTTGGCAGGATGACATTTCACTCCCTCGTTCTCTATGACTTTGGATTTTCTGAGCATCGATTTAAAGCCAGATACTCTGCTGGGCCCTTTTGATCGCCAAGAGCATAAGTTCATCTCCAAGATGGGGTGGTCTCTCCAGCCACACCCTTGGTCATCTTGGTTACAGCAGGAGAGAAGTAAGTTCACTTACCTGGCCTGCTAGGTTGAAATAAGAATGGTTGGTCAGATTAACTGGAGTAGTCTGGCTGGCCTGTGCTCTGTAGTTGATTACAAGCTCCCCACCATCCAGGGTATACGTCACCCAGACTTTTAACTCTCCAGGGTAGCCTTCCTCACCATCTGGACTGACTCGAGAGAACTGGACACCATTGGATAACACCTGAGGGGTCCAGAGGACCTAGGAAGAAATGTTTAAAGATGCTTAGTCACTGCAGTCCCCGTCAAAATGCCACATTTCAATATTTAAAGAGTAGAGTCTGCAAAGGCGATTGGCTATAAAGAAATAAAGACTTCTGAGTAAGAGTCCGGAACTTAGCTCATCTAAAACTTTTATACACAAAGAGAAGGCTTTTGGGAGAAAACACTTTCCTCTTTATCTACTTGCATTTCCTATATTTTCTTCTCCTAACTTTATATTTATGTGTCTATGTTTTCCTTTGTTTTTGTTTTTCCTTTGATTTTTTTTTTCTTTCTTTCTGTTTTTTGATACAGGGTTTCTCTCTGTAGCCCTGGCTGTCATGGAACTCACTCTGTAGACCAGGCTGGCCTCGAACTCAGAGATCCACCTATCTATATCTCCAGAATGCTGGGATTAAAGGTGAGAGCCACCACCACCTGGCTTTGATGTGTATTTTAATCCTATAGTTTCAGTCTAGGATTAAAATATAAGACATCAAAACTTACTTGTAATATTTAAAGATAACCTTGGGGCCTGGAATGTAGCTCCGTAGGTGGAGGGCTTACCTGCAAGTATAATGTCCTGCGCTCAATTTCTAGAACCACACAAATCCTGGCATGTAATGCCTGACTATAACCTCAATGCATAGAAGGAAGGCCAAGGCAAGAGGATCAAGAGTTCAAGGTCATGCTCAGCTCTTCGGGGGTTCAAGACCAGCCTGGGCTACATGAGATACTATCTTCAAAAACAAAAACTTAATCAACCCCTTTCTATTGGGTACATAGACATTTAATTCTTACTACTATTATTTTGGGGTTGGAACCCAGGACTTTGCACATACTAGGCAAGTGCTCTCCCACAGAGCTATACTCCAGCCCTCTGTAAATATTTATTCTAAGTACTCTGAGGTTGGCCATGCTCCCTGGACAGGGGTTAAAGCAAACAGCACACTTATTCCATTTGGAAGAATTCCAAGGCACAAGTCAGGAGTTTAGGGACTAGGGTGTCCCTAGCTCAGTGTGTGGCTTCGGCCACCCAACCTCTTCCTAAAATAGAGGTACTGAAAACGTTATCCTGAAGGGGTCTTCTTCTTCTTTCTTTCTTTTTTTTTTTTTTAGCAAATATGACTCTGAGAATTGTAGGAACTATGGTGACATTCTCCAGAAGAGCTTTTGCAAACAGAAATGGAAATCCTCGGTTCACAGTGGAGCCCCTCAGCTTTGCCCAGGAGTCCTAAGCTCATGCCTCTTGTAAAGGGAAACGCAACATTTACAGAGTGTCCATTACTAACTGCACCTGAGTGGCAACTTCACAGGGGCTGTCTTACTAAGAGTAGACTTTCAGGAGGCACCATTATCAAATGAGCAGAGAACTGAAGCTCAGATATAAAAGGGGAGTCTGTGCCGGGCGATGGTGGCGCACGCCTTTAATCCCAGCACTTGGGAGGCAGAGGCAGGAGGATTTCTGAGTTCGAGGCCAGCCTGGTCTACAGAGTGAGTTCCAGGCCAGCCAGGGCTACACAGAGAAACCCTGTCTCGAAAAACCAAAAAAAAAAAAAAAAAAAAAAAAAGGGAGTCTGTTACAAATGTCATTTTAAAAATAGAAAAAGAAGCTGGGCTGTGTTGGCACATGACTTTAATCCCAGCACTTGGGAGGCAGAGGCAGGCAGATCCCTGAGTTCCAGCTTTGTGGGCAACCAGGGCTACACACAAAGAGACCTTGTCTCAGGAAACGAGAAAGAGAGAGAAAGAGAGAGAGAGAGAGAGAGAGAGAGAGAGAGAGAGAGAGAGAGAGAGAGAGAGAGAAAGAGAGAGAGAGAGAGAGAGAATTCTTCAAATGGATAAACTGGACGGCAACAATGGACTTGATCCAGAGCCTGTGTACCCTGCTCTCTTACCCTACAGATATCAGAATGAGTTGGGTAGAATGTCTTCTATGGAGTGAGAATAACTGGTAAAGGCCTGAACGGAAATGGGAGAACTTCAATTTGCTGAGTGTTCCTAGGTTGTTTATCTATTTCACAGACGTCCGACCAGGTGTAGGTCAGTGATAGAGCACCAGTCATTTCTTATAGCTCCAACTATTTTTGTTAGCTCAGTGTTGAGTTCAGTGTCAGGCTGTCTGCTTCCACCTCCCACATTGCAGGCAAGAAGAGACTCCCAGAATACTTCATGGTTTACTTGCTTAAAATCAAACATGTTATGTGTGCCACAGCAAGAGCTCACATGCAAGTCTAGCTGCCCACCCTGCACCGCATTCTGTCTTCAGTAAACAGGTCTGCTTAAATTTACATTTAAAATATTTTATTTTAATTAAAAGAGTATGTGTATCTGTGAGGGAGATACACACATGCTTGTAGGGATAAGAAGAGGGAGTCAGATTTCCTGGCGCCGGAGTTCAAGGCAGCTGTGAGCCCCCTTACATAATTCTGGGGACTGAACTTGGAACAGCAAGTACTTTTTTTTTTAAAAGATAGGGTTTCTCTTTTTAGCTCTGGCTGTCCTGGAACTCTCTCTGTAGACCAGGCTTGCCCCCAAACTCAGAGAGAGCTGCCTGCCTCTCCTCCTAAGTGTTTGGATCAGAGGTGTTCAACACTAAACCTGCCGACTGTGCAAGTACTCTTACCCACAGAACCATCTCAGCAGCCTAAAAATCCTTTTTTAGAAAGGAACAGGTGTAGGCTATAGGTTAAATTTAGACTGGCCTTGAACTTGTAATCTCTTTTCTGTCTCTCCCTCTTTCCTCTTGGCATGCTTGACTTCAACTGGCCAGATCTCTGGTTTTTAACGGAACAGTTGAAGCTAAACCGTATCATTAGACCAGAGGGACAGCCCATGAGACCAGGTCTGGTCTACTCAACTCCCAGCAGGGTCCTGCTCTTACTCAAAGTGCATTTGACAGGAAGGGAGCCCAGCAGGGATGAAGGCCTGTGTTCCCCGCAGTGAAAGCCACCACACTGAGAACAAATTCACTGAGATTAGATGGATGATACCCTAATTAACTGCCAGAAATGGTAAACTTTCAAAGCATCCAAAGACAGAAAATCTAGGGGGTTGGAGAGTTGGCTCAGTGGTTAAGAACACTTGTTGCTCTTGCAGAGGACCCAAGTTCAATTCTCAGCACCCACATCCTGACTCACAACCATTTGTAATTCCAGACCCGGGGAATTACAGATGTCCTTTTCCAGGCATGCAGGGCACAGGCTAAATACTCATACACATCAAATAATAAAATGAATAAATCTAAAGCAAAAACAAAGAAGGAGTCTAGGGGAGCCACAAGCCAGCTTTGTAGGCAATAGCATAACCAGAGTTCCACTCCTAGAACCCACAGCAGAATCAGAGAATGGATTTCTAAAAGTTGACCTATGACCTCCACATGCATATACAGACATACACGTGTACATGAGAGCACACACAATCATATAGACAGACACGCACAAGCAGACACAGACATACACATAAACATACACACAAAGATACACACAACACTAATAAATAAAAATTTTAAAACACTAAGGAAGCCTGTTATATGTGTAACCTTAAGAAAAAAATTAAAAGAAAAAAAAAGAAAGAAAAAAAAATCACCAATTGGAAAATTTTAACAATTAAATATTTGAAATAAAATGTCATTGCCTTGCCACCTACATTTTTGACCTTTATGGAAGGGACACAGTGGAAAGATTTTTTTTATTATCCTTAGCTAAGTGCAATTCCTATCCACAGAATGAGTTTCCCGACCCAGAGTTTCAAATTTTCCAGAAATTTCATATCTTTAGTCTTTCTTGTACTATTTCTATTTCTCTCAGGGCTCAATTTTCATCTTTTTTAAAAAGAAAAGTGTTGATATAAATAGAAAAAGCACATTATCTCCAAACTAAATTATTCATTTATTGTCACAATCAAATACAGTGAAATATCATGTTCAATGCTGCTGCTGTAAACTTTATGCCCCAAACTCCAGTGGCCCAGAGAAGCCGAGTCTTCCCCTTTACAGTCATCTCTTGAACATCCACAGATGGACAGACGCTACCTGCTCTTCAGGAGTTCAAATCCCGCCAACCCCTCTGCTCACACTCACTTCCTACATCATCTGTGGAGTCCCAGAAACCCAAGCCTGTTAGCCTTACTGGTGCGCAGAAGGCGCTCACACCACTAAAGGGCATTGCTAAGACTGGAATGTGCCGCTCAAAACTTGCATCTGTTGGAAACTTGATTCTCAAGTTCACTGTACTGGTATTTGAGGCAGAGCACCTGACAGGTAGCTAGGATTGATTTTGATAGTTAGCGCAACCCCCACCCCCTAGGGTGGTTTTGTAATAAGAGGAAGAAAGACCTGAGCTGGTGCAATGATTCTAAGAAGTCTTCTCCACCTTAGGATAAAGCAAAGGGTACATCTGAAACAAAACCAGAGACTGGTGTCCTGCTCTTGAACTTCCAACCTCTAGAAATGTGGGCTAATTTAAGATCTTTGTTTTAACAAAAGTCATCTGCTCGGTGTACTCAGCCGGACCGATGTAAAATGTACTGAGGCAGGGTTTTAGGGGACGTGCCTCAGATGGCTGAGCGACTGACTACCTAGCTAGCATGCAGGAAGTCCCCGCCACCACATAAAGCTGGTGATTCCCGGACTAGAGAAATGGCCCAGCAGCTAAGAGTGCTGGCTGCTCTTGCCCGGAAGCTGAGTTTGGTTTCTAGTACCCACGTCTTGTAGCTCACACACAACCGCCTGTCACTGTAGCTCCAGGAACCTAACACTCTCTCTGACCTCCCTTAGACACTGACCCACACACACTCAACACACACACACACACACACACACACGCACACACACACATACACATACACAAAAACACACAAATAAATAATAAAAGAATCTTTTTAAAAAACAAACAAGCTAGCAATTCCAGCAAGGGGGAGCTAGAGAAAGGGCCATCATAAACTCAAGATTATTCTTAGCCACTTAGCCAAGCCAAGGCCAGCATGGGGCACATGAGATCCCGTCACGAGAAGATGATGTATGGAGGCAGACCTTTGTGTCTGTGTTTGTTAGGAAATACATGCTAGAGAATACCACAGACAAACACAGTGGGACAGAAGGAGGAACAAGCTACACCAAGTTGCTGTTTTCAGGCTCCTCTGAAGGTTCCTGCCTCAACCAAGCCTGGGTCCAACTTCCCCTGGGTTGAGGTTTATTCATGGAATATTCTAGAGACCCTCAGCCCTAATGCTGGCAGAGCTGACATTCCCTCTCCCTTCTTCCCAACAGTGTGATCTAGTTCTAGGCCAAAGACAGGAAGCTGGTAACAGGAGTGGGGAAACAGAGCATCCAACTTCCTTTAACAGAAGAGGTAGTGGCCAGAGGCAGAGAGGAAGCATGGCTTTCGGTGGCTTTCGGCTGCCGCCCTGATTCTCATCTTCTCTGACTAGAGTCTAGGAAGTAACCTAAGCCCAAATACCTCTGAGGTTTTCTCTCTCACAGCTCAGAATGAGACTGGTCAGAGCCGCTGTGCAGACACACAGCGGGCCTGGGAAGCAGGAGGCTGGGATCTGCCCATCTCAGAGGATCTACCTGATCCACTTACTTTCCTGACCTTGTTTCTCAGAGATTTGCTTAGGTAATGGGAGTGTTTGTCTAGAAATGGGAACCTGGAGACAACCTGAGCTAACTTTGGGGAACAAAGCAATTCAGTGGAAGGGTACACGCTAAACATTAGACACGCTATACATGAGGGAGGGGACTGAGGACAGGTACCAGGAGGATTGGAGGACACGAATACTTACAGTGGAGGTAGGAATGAGGGCTTGGGGCCAGGCAGACAGGCCTGGTTATCCCACTAGGAGATGTCTAGCTTGGGGGTGGGGGAGGCTCAACTTTCTCATTTGGTGATCTCATTTGGTGATTTTAATACATTTTACTGACTAGGGAACAAGGATGTGTGTGAGTGTCCATGCTGTAAGTCTCAGGAGTGGTCATTAAGGGTCATAAAGGTCTCAGGAGTGATCATTAGGAATGCTCTAGGGTTGAGCAAATACAGGCTTGAGGGGACTTTAAAGTGTGCCAAGAGGAGCTCTTGTCACATGCCCAACTCACCTTATCAAACCCTGTGAATCCGCCATGGAGACTGTTGGGCTCTCTGTTGATGGGCAGGTGGTATTCCTTCCCACCTATGGTGAATCTTCCTTTGGCAATTCGGTTGGCTACCCTCCCAACCACTGCTCCAAAGTAGGGCTGCTTCTGGAGGTAACCTGCACAAGCAGACCAGACAGATTAGCATTTCTTTAAAAATTACAACCATGCCTCCACCTCCTGCATTCTTCTGAAGGAAACTCCAAGGATGTTCAAGTAGGACAGAGCACAGCCCTGTTCAAGATCAAAGTTGCCTTTGTTTGCTTGTTTGTCTTGAGACTCTGTCTTTTTGACTATGTAGGCCAGCTAGGCTTCAAATTTAAGATCTTCCTACCTTAGCCTCCTAGTGTTGCTATTAGGGGCGTGACGGACATTACCACTACCACCACACCTAGCTTAAGATGGTATTGTTACACAGGATTTCATCCTTTTAGGACCAGTAGGATGCTAAAGGTGCTTTCTGCCCAGAGATGCAATCCTGGCCACCCAAATTAATCTCCAGAGCCTATGAATTAGAAGGCGAGAATAGACTCAACCCATCTGTCCTCTGACCTCCACATATACATGGGAATGCTGGGATTGAAGGTGTGCACCACTAGGCCTAGTTTTTATGCAGTCTTTAAAAATATTTCTAAATTATTTTTATATATAATATGTTTTGCATGTGTATCTATTGGTCATATTTATGCCCAGTGCCCCAGAGAGAAGAAAGCATCAAATCCCTTGGGACTAGACTTACATACAGTTTTGAGCTGCTATATAGGTATTGGGAATTGAACCTGGGTCTTTTGCAAGAACAGCACATGCTCTTAACTGCTGAGCCATTCCTCAAACACCTTTTATGCCATCTTGAAAGAAAACTACAACTTTTTATTCTTTAGAACCATACAATTAGGGACTAGAGAGATGTCTCACTAGTTAGGAATTTGTACTGTCCTACAGAGGACCCTAGTTCAGTTCTGAGAACAATATCAGATGCTGTAACCTGCTGCAACTGCAGCTCCAGACAACCTGACAACTCTGGTCTTGGTGGGGGGCACATGCGCCCACAGACACACATGCACACACACCCACCCACCCACCCACACACACACACTTACACACAGAGACATACAATTTTTTTTTTTTTTTGGTTTTTTGAGACAGGGTTTCTCTGTATAGCCCTGGCTGTCCTGGAACTCGCTCTGTAGACCAGGCTGGCCTCGAACTCAGAAATCCGCCTGCCTCTGCCTCCCAAGTGCTGGGATTAAAGGCGTGCGCCACCACCGCCCGGCTGACATACAATTTTTTAAGTTATATTTTATGTTTTTTTCCTGCATGCACATGTATGTGCACCTGATGCATGTTTGGTGTCCTGGATCCCCTGAACTGGAGTTAAAAACACTTGTGAGCTGTTGTGTAAGTGCTGGGAATTGAACCTAGGTCCTCTATGGGAGCAGCTAGTCCTCTTAACCACTCTCCAGTGCTCCCATGCAATTCTTTTAAACTTCAAAAATACCATATAATTAACAAATGAAAAAATCCTTTAGAGAAGGTGAAGTAAAACACAAGGGTATAAGGCCAGCTTACCAGAAGGAACATAGAATACCTATAATTAAGTTTGCATTTCAGATAAGCATTGTATTGTTTTAGCATATGTATGTTCCTAGTATTATTATACACAGAGTCCGACGCTTACCTTAAGCTTAAAGTACGGGTCATATATTTTTATTGCCTAAGACTGACAGGTAAAATGGACACCCTTCGTCTCTCATCTCTCTTCTTTCCCAGTAGATCCAGTGTTGACAGTGTGGTGTATACGGCTACTCCTCCCACCCCTACTTCTTATGAAATGGGGTCTGTGATGTAATCCTGAATAGCTTTGAACTTAATATGTTTCTGAGGCCAACTTTAAACTTGCAGTGATCCTTCTGCCTCAAACTCTCAAGTACTGGGATTATAGGTGTGTACCACCATGCCCAGATACTTTTCTTTAAGCTAAAGGCAGATAAGCAGATATACAGATATGTACATCTTCTTTTTTTAATTTTTTTTTATTTTTGAGATACAGTCTGAGGTACCCAAGTCTAGCCTCAAACTGGCTATGTAGCTCAGGATGGCTGTGAACCGATCCTCCTGCCTCCACCTTTCACGCTAAGCAAGCATTCTACCAACTGAACTATACCCCAGTCCCACACATATTCATTTGAGTTATGCTATCCACATTCCTTTGCAACTTTTCATTTATCCAAAGTTTTAAAACCTGCCCAGCCCGAATACAACCATCTACTGTACCCCTCCAGATGGCTACAGGGTACTGTGATGAACACACAGCCTGGACTTTGGGTAGGAGCTATCGACGGAAAACTGCATCATTGCATTTATGCCTTCCAACATCAGCACACTGTAGTACCGCCTCCGCACCTCTTTACGTTCTTACAATAGAAAATATTAAGGATCTTTTGCAGATAGGTTTTTGTTGTTGATCACACTAAGAATTCCACTCTTGGACTGGAGAGACGGCTTAGTGGTTAAGAGCACTGACTGCTCTTCCAGAGGTCCTGAGTTCAATTCCCAGCAACCACATGGTGGCTCACAACCCTCTGTAATGGGCATCTGATACCATCTTCTGGTGTGTCTGAAGAGAGACAGTGTACCACATACATGAAATAAATAAATCTTTAAAAAAAAGAAGAGGAGGCTGGTCCTCAAAAACAAAAAAACAAACAGAAAAACCAAACCAATTCCGGTCTCGATGGACAGGTGGCCTTTAATCCCAGTTCTCAGGAGGCAGAGGTGAGTGGATATCTGAGTTCAAGGTCAACCTGGTCAGAGAGGGAGTCCTACCCAGGGCAGTCAGGACTACACAGAGTAATCCTGTCTTGAATCCCCTCCCTCCTTTCTTTCCCCAAGGTACTGTGCAACTACCACCACAGAGAATGGGTCTCAAGCGTGTAAACTCTTTTTCCATAGTTGTAGGAGATTCTCAGGGTACAAACCCTGAACTGATTAGGCCAGTTACAGATCACAGGTTCCCACTAGCAAGTTCCTTGCTAATCCATGAAGCTTCTGAGTTTCACCCCTGAAGATTCCTGCTAAAGGTCACTGAACAATTTCTAAGTCTGAGATGCTTTCTGAGGGCCCTGCCTTTCACTCAGTTTACATTGGGAACGATTTACCAAGGAAGATACTCTTATTACCCTCATTTTACAGAAAATCCTAGCTGGGCCTTGTAAACCTTCTTTTTCTACTTCCCAATTGTTGGGATTATTAGCGTGAGTCACCACACCCTACCCTAAGTCCACGCTCTTAAGCATAACAACACCCAGCAGCCTTCCCTCAGTATCCCACGGGTTTGCTCCACTCAGGACCCACTCTCAACAAACCCTTCAGATGTTCACATCCTCATATAGAATAGTGAGACATTTACATATAATCTATGCATATTCTCAAATATACTAAGTCACAGATTGCATATAACACTAATTTACACAAACTATATAAATTGTTGTTACATACTACTGTTAAACAATGACTAGTAAACATCTAAACAGTTTTAGTACAAATACAGTCCCCTTCCCCAAGGGGTTGGGGTTTTTTGGTTTTTCGAGACAGGGTTTCTCTGTGTTGCCCTGGCTGTCCTGGAACTCACTCTTTAGACCAGGCTGGCCTCCAACTCAGAAATTTGCCTGCCTCTGCCTCCCAAGTGCTGGGATCAAAGGCGTGCACCACCATAGCCTGGCCAAATATTCTTTCTTTTCTTGTTTTATTATTATTGATTTTTACATTTTATTTTAGTGTGTGTGTGTGTGTGTGTGTGTGTGTGTGTGTGTGTGTGTGTGAGGAGGCCAGAAGAGGACCTTAGAACTGCCTGGAGCTAGTCAGGAGCAATTGTGAGCCACCCAAAGTGGCCTCTGGAAACTGAACTTAGATCCTCTGGAAGACAAGCAGGTGCTCCCGCTGCTAAGCCAATCCTTTTTGTATCTTTCTCAAGCAGGGCTTCACCCTGTAACCTAGGCTTATGGCACTCTTCCTGCACTGGGCTCCCAAGAGATGGGATTACAGACATGAGGCACTGGGAATAGCTCTCCCAAACGTTTTCAATACATGGTTGATGAAATCCACAGGTACTGAGGGAAGACTATATTTGGAAGGTGCAGGTCATTCAGGTCGAGTGGCCTTACCACCTCCGTGGATGAGTGGCAATCTCTTTGCCTGCTCCATTCTGCCTCCATTTTAGAAGCTGTGGCTTTAAAACCCCTTACAGTGGTTAACCAGAAAGAGCCCCACGGAGCCAAGCAACCTCTTTTTGGTTTTGCTTCCTGTACATTTTGGCCATTTGTGTATTTGTGATTTCTTCTACACTCTCACAAAGGGTCACGGCTGACTCCTATAACAAAAGACAGGTGAGTTAGCAGAGACCAGCACACCATTTGGTCATACTCCGTTACAAAAGAGACTTAGATTTAAGACAGAAAGACCCAAGGTGAGCTAGCCATTTTTGTGCTAATGTCTAATAGAATATACAGAAGAGGCTAAAGAAAAATATGGTTTGATAAGTGGGCTTAATATGATGGTGAGGGACTGAAGAGGAAGCCCCCCAGGGCCTGCGCGCCTGTCTGTCAGATTCTTGCTGGCCCCTTTGGGAAGGACTTCCTTCTCCTAGGTCTAGGGTTCTCACTGAGAGATCTTGTGATCTGTAGTTAGTCAAGGAGGGTCAGAGAATTTCTTTTTAGCCAACATAGTTAGAAAGACAGGAGAAAGGATTGCTTTTCTAATATACTGTGGCTGACTTTTCGAAAAGTGGTTACCGGTTTCTCGGACCCTCGAAAGGAAGAAGTCTGGTTTCCCATGGCCCTGCTTTGGTGGAGGACAATGACGGGGTGACAGGAGGCTAGAGGACAGCTAGAGGCTGCGTGCGGCTAAGGACTTCACTTTGGAGCATCATTTTCTGAGTCCCAGTTAAGCTCAAAAACATAAAGAAATAAAACTACCCTGTCTCAAAAAACAAACAAAACAAAACAAAAAACAAGCAACAAAACCAAAAAACATTTTTTTTTGGTCTGAAAACCATTTGGCTCTATTTTTCGTTGATACCCTGAAATATCTAACAAATGCACGTGGCGCTCCCACTCTCCCAAGCTGTGTCCGCTGACAGAGAGAGCCACACGTGAGACTGTAAGGCTCCTAGGAGCTCATGAGTTTGCAAGAATCCCTTCATTAGGAACCTCTTCTGGAAGCAATTACTCGTGTGTCCCCTCCCCCCCAAAAAAAAGAAAAGAAAAGAAAAGAAAAGAAAAACACTTGGCAGTTCTTTAAATTAGATGAATAGTTTGGCAGTTCTTTAAATTAGATGAATAGTCTCTAAAAATTAAACCGAAAAAGAACCGAAAAGGACGGTGAAGAAAACTATTCCCAATGGTCCCTGAAAAACCTTTCACAGAAGAAACACACCGACTATTCTGAGTGGTAAGAAGCCTTCCCATCAAACCAGGACTGTGAAGAGTGACAAGCCCAGACCCTGAAGTGGGTGTGGCGGACAGAGTTTGAATTGCAGAAAATCGTGTTTATCATCCAAAGGTCAAAGTTTCTAGGTCAAGCTATGCATGCTAATTAGTGAACTGTTGAACTGAAAGAAGCGAACCCTGTTCAGGTTCTTGAGCCATCAGAAATTAATAATTACTTAATGATGGCACACGGCCCTTCTACTCCTGTGCCATCCATAGCAGGCAGCCTAGGACCTGCCAGAGAGCCCTAAAGTAAAATCATTCCTTCCTTTCCCTCAGAAGCTCCACCCACGGAACCATAGTTCTTGGGCTATAAGAAAACGACTTCAATTGACAATCACTTTAATTATGCCAGATATTATCTCCATGGTATATTAGCAGTATAAGCACAATGAAAGAAATACAACTTGTAGCACAGTGAAAGAAGCTCTTTGGGGGCAAAAGAAGGAGAAGAGGTGAAAACAAGCAACAGTTCTCTAGTTAGAGACTTAGTTCACAGGGTCCAATAGGCAGATACATACACTACAGGTCTGGAGATGTTAAATAACTCACACACTAACAGACAAAGAATTGGTTTAAACTGGGAGTTCCTAACGTTCCAGCAAGGGTACCCTTGGGCATTTGCAGTATCAATCTTCAGTCTTTAACGAGAACTCTTTGGTCTCTACTCCCTGTTCAAAACCTAGGTTTGTTTGTTTGTTGGTTGGTTGGTTTATTTCTGTTTTGAGACAGGGTCTCAGTTATCCCTGGCTGACCTTGATGAAGATGACCTTGAACTTCTGATCCTCCCACGTCCCTCTCCAAAGCGCAGGCAAACACCACCATGCCTGGGCTTTATGCAGCAGGATGGAACTCAGGTCTTTAAGGTTACACCCACTTAGGCAAACACATCACCAACTGGGCTACATTCCTGGGGCTGGACCTCAGCGCTGTTTGTTTATGGCCAGTCATGTGCTCTGCCATTGAACCACATCCCCAGACTTCAAAGTGGCAAGGGTTTTTTATCTTCATTCTTTCCATAACGGTTCTCAGGGCAGTAATAGCTGGGTATTTGGTGGTAACTTGGGGAAATGAAAGGGAAGGAGACTTGTTGATTGTACGTATGGGTAGGCTGTTTATACCTGTGGCTTATAAGCAAGTACTCTTATCAAAGGTTTTGAAAGAAGTCATAATGACTGTTGGTGGGTCACACAGATGATATTAAGAAAGGGTAGGAAAAACCCACAGGAGACATTACTAATTTTTTCCAGGCTATAACTAAATGATCACATATAATTTCCCCTTTAGAATTCTACAGAAAAAAGAAATCATTTTCCCAGAGAGAAGTCAAACCATTCTGACCTCTGGTCATGGCTGCCATCCAAGGAGTTTACATAAAAATCTATCTGGGAGACTGGCAGTTACAAAAGGGGCATATTTTCACAGAATTATCAGTGATTAGCACTTCCTCATATTTCACAGCATTTATGAGAGAAGGTAAGTTCTTTTACTTCAGATTATTTACTCAGTTTGTTTGTGTAAATTTACACATTCAAACTTTAAAAATTAAATCACAGTTACGTATTTACTTATTTATTTGTGTGTGTGTGTTCAGGGGCCACATGTGCACATATGGAGGTCTGAGGACATTTGCAGGAGTCTGTTCTCCCCCCCGCCCCCCACCAACCAAGTGGGTCCTGGAATCAAATTTGGATCATCAGCCTTGGCAGCAAGCACTTATACTTAATGAGCTATTTTCATAGCTCTATTATCAGGGTCTTACTGTGTAGCCTTGGCTGTTCTAGAACTTGCTAAAACAGATCAGATAGATCAGGTGCCAACAGACCCACTCTAAAATTGTTTGGCTTTTTGTTTTATTTATTTATTTTTGGTTTGGTTTTGTTTTCTGAGCTAGGGTTTCTCTGTGTAACAGCTGTAGTTGTCCTGGAACTCACTTTGTAAACCAGACTGGCCTCAAACTCACATAGAAATGACTGCCTCTGCCTCCCAAGTGCTGAGATTTAAGGTGTGTGCCTTTAAGCCTGGCATCTAAAATGGGTTTTAGTATACTAAACCCCACCAAGGTAGTAGTAGTAAACCATTTTATACGTTCATAGTTGAAACACTGTACTTTCTGTTGTGACATGTGCCAACCCCTACCTCTGACAACCTGAGAAACAGAACTTTACAAGGGAATCTGGGTTTCCTCGGCAGCTGTAATCTTAAAGACAGCCAACATCTCAGAAAGCATTGCTTAATATTCGACAGGTGTTTTCCTTTCAACTTCTCTTTTGAAAATAGCTTTCTCTCCTTTTAAAATAGTTCAGCATTCAAATTACAGCACAGGAATGAAAATGTCCATCTTCATACAGCACTAAGAAAATGTTAAAAGCTTTGATTTGGTGAAGCCATAATGCATCTTAATGAGAAAATGCTATAGGGCGGCAATTCTCAACCTTCCTAAGGCTGGGGCCTTTTAACAGAATCCCTCGTGCTGTGGTGACCCTTCAAACACAAAATTATTTCGTTGCTACCTCCTAACTGCAATTTTGCTACTGTACTGAATCATAATGTAAATATTTGACATGCAGATTGTCTGATATGGGACCCACAAAGGTTGAGAGCCACTGCTAGGGAACCTTCTCAAGCACCAGGGAGTTCAACAAGAGACCTGCTGGGTCGCTAATAAAGGAGAGCTAATGTCTTTTGTCTAGAGCTTTTATGAATCGGTGAGGATAATCCTTTCACTAAGCCTCCAATGGGCACCCCAGACTACAATGAATAGGTTCCCAATTATTACTTCCACTGGCGCTACCTGGATGGGATGTCACCTCAGCTCACATTTCATAATGATTTCAAAGACATCTTGAGGTCTTAGTTCAGGTCCCCTGGACTCTTGCCTGGAGTGAATGAGGGCGGTTGGTATGTCTCTGTGGGGTGGTGGGTAGTGCCCTCTGCATGCCAATGAGGCAGAGACAGAAGATAAGGGCAGGTACCCACTTACCACCTCTAATTCTCTTCCTGGCTCTGGAGTCCAAGGCCTCGTATCGGATTCTCTCTCTACTCCACTGTAATAATCTCTTGGCGATTTTATTTCAGCCCACAAAAGGGCTACTCGCCTAGCACAGGAGTGACTCTGCAGTTTCTAAAACTTCCTCCATCACCTGTCTGAATACAGAATGAAGAACCAGGCCTCACCTTCCCACCAGCCTGTCTCTTATAACAAACAGCCTTCTCAATTAAGTTACCAAAGAAATTCTGCTGGGGGAAAAATAATCTTCAGGGTTGTGGAGGCTCTAGGACAACAGAGACGTAAAGCCAGCCAGCCAGGTAGAGAACAGGAGACTCAGCAATGTTCTTATAATGCATTTTGACAAGATGGGGGAGCACACTTATTGCCTAAGGGACTAATAAAAAAAATAAGTAAATAAAACAGGGCTTTCCTGTTGACCTCAAATGAAGAGCCGAGCAGGTAGGAAAAGGAACCACAAGGAAAACCTCAAATCTCCTTTTGAGGCACAGAATTTATATACACCCATTACTGAGCAGAGCGAATTCATTCTGTTTCCATTTGCCCATTTTACTTCAGATTTTGTTTTCTGTCTGGTTACGTGCAATGCTAAGGAATGACAAGATATAAATTTTTTTCTCCTGCTGCAAATCAAACTGCAATCCAATAATTTAATTATGTTAACTGTTGGGCTAAAATCTGCCCCTCCTACCCGACCCCCCTTCCCTGCCAGGTAAACTGCAAGTTGAAAGTGACCCTTGTCTATCTTGTTGAGTGAGTCCACTGCATTAACCGAGTTTCAAATGCATAAATTAAGATAAAACAGGTGCATGGATCAAGATGAAACTTCTGGCTCTTGCCAGTAATCCCAACACTTGACAAGAGGAAGCAGGATGATTGGGAATTCTGGGCCAGCCTTGGCTACATACTGAGTTCCATGCCAGCTTGGGCTGCATGAGGCCCTGTCCATTAAAAAACAAAACAAACAAACAAATAAAAACAAACAGACATGCTCCGAATTGCCCAGCTGATCCTGATGACTATGTCCACGTCTTAGGACGCCTTATTTCTACCCCTTTCATTGAGCACATGTTCCTGCGCAGATGAAGTCACGGTACCCTACACTGACCACAACAGTCAAGCAGTCTGATGAGTTTACACCAGACCTAAATTCTGAGGCATTTCTGTTCAAGGAGGCCTCAAAATTCGACAAGAGGAGGAGGGGCGATAGTAGCAGGCGCCTGTCCGTCTTTGATTTTACTTCCTCAGAAAACCACAAGAGAGGAATAATCTTCAGGGTTGTTCAACGAGCCCTGTGCCCCACAGTTCTAAACTCATTCTAGGGAGTTGGTCTCTCTCAGCTGACTTCCTCGTGAACAGTGACAAAGTCTAACTGTTTAAGTGAGGCCAAGTCCTACAGCTATTTGGATTAGATCCGTTTTTTTCCAACCACACAATCCTGTTAAGTGGCCTGGTCGCGCGCCTCCAAGTTAGACTGCCACAAGCTTAGGGACCTCGGCCAGGTCCCGTGAGTGACTGGAAGAACCCGGTGTACACAGGATCAGGAGTGTGTGCGAGCCTGTTTTGCAGGCCGTTAGACAGCCCTGGGCAGGACGCGACCCACCTTCCAACTCGGCAAAGCCAAGCACCACGTCTGAGGCTTTCCCGTGCTTGTCTTTGACATGCAGAGCAGTGATCGTGCAGCCCCAGGAGATGATGTCCACACTCAGTTGGTCTGATAGAAGCTGGAACTTCTCCACTGTCCCTCCCCCCGAGGGCAGCTCTCCAAACGTGGTTCTGGTCACCGAAACCATTGGGAAAGTTCGGGGCGTGCAGCTTCTCCTTGCAGTTCAAACTCTAGTCTGGATCACGTTTGGAATAAAAGTTCCCGGGAGAAGGGGAGGGACTCATCTTAACTCCTCCCCTTTGTTGCCTGGCTTTAAACAGTTGACCACTCCTGGGATCTGGGGAAAATGCTCCAAGGTCTTTTAAAAACTTTCCTTTACCGGAGATAGCTGAGAAGCAAACTTCCCAGTTGAATTCGCAGGTCTTTTCCTTCGCCAACCCCGACTGCGGTGCATGTCGGGAATGGTAGTCTTTAAGAAAATTGCAATTGCATCTTGGGGCACGTAGTTTAAAATGAATCAACTTTATTTTGCGCAGGCGCGCGCGCATAAAGGTTTAAAAAACAAACAAACAAAAAAAAACCAGTCTCTCTCCTTTCCTCCTTTCTCAAAAGGTTCTTTCTTTTTCCCCAATGGGCTCTGAGGAAACACCTCCGGTGGACAGGCTTGGAGGCCCGCTCCTTTATCTACTAAGACATGTTGCCCATCACATTTAGTCTTTCTAAACTCCAATATCCCTATTTCTCTGCACACCTTCGCAAGATGCGCTGAGCGGAGCAGATTGTCCATTAATGCTGGTTATTAATATTGGGACAATAAGACAGCTCCTGAAGGAACTCTGCTTAAGATCAGGGTGTAACGTGGTACGGTGGTGGTTTAGAAATGGGGAGAAAGTCGTCGCAGACTCTTGCCTGACTACCATCCGTTTTGTTTGTTCGTTTGTTTTGTTCTCAAAGGATGAAGCCCTAGTGTGGGTTCTCTGACCCTAGTGTGGGTCTGCAGCTTAGGCAAACCATACATAGGAGGCTAAGTCCTCCTACGTGTAATCAGAGAGAGCCTCAGACTTGTGTAGATGTCTCCCTCTTTGCTCCTGAAGTACAAAGCTCCTTTAAGAAGAGATTGATGAAAAAGCAAAAGAGAAGAAGGAATTGATGGTGCTTGTTTCATAAACGCATGTATTAGAAAGAAAGAATTAAAGGAGCATGTATTTATTGCAGGCCAGGTACCAGCTAAGTGCCAGGTACAGTTTCTTTCTTGCATCCTTTGCAAGTTTAAGTGTGTACAGTTTGTAGAAGACTCTGAGGTCCTTAAATTATTATCTTGCCTTAGTATGCTTTATAATTAGTTGCCCGAAATTTCTGACTGGGAACCTAAGGTGATAATCAGAAATCTTCATTTTTTAGATGTATTTATTTCATGTGTTGAGTGTTTTGCCTGCAAGAATGTATGTGCACCACATTCATGCTAGGTACCCACAGAGATCAGAAGTGGGTGTTGGGTGCCCTGCGATTGGATTTGTAGATGGATGTGAGCTACTATATGGGTGCTGGGAACTGAACACTGGTCCTCTGCAAGAGTAGGAAATGCTCTTATTTGCTGAGCTAACTCTTTAGACCTGTACACATTTTAACTTTACTTTTTATTTTTTGATTATGCGTGTATGTCAATGTAGAATTGTGCCCATGAATGCAGTGTCCATGGAGACTGGAAAAGGGAATTGGATTCCCCTGGAACTGGAATAATAGGTAGTTGTGAGCAACTTGACAAGAAGGCTGTGAGCTACTAGATCTTGCATTCAGACTCCATCTTAGAGAACCTGACCTAAGGTTGAACTTGAGTTAACTAACAAGTTGACACCTAGCACCAGTTAAGTTATTCCCTAACAAATCTACACCTCCAGGTTATAAGCCTGCCCCTGACACTTTACTTCCTAACAACAACCAATCAGGAGGTAAACAGAAGTTAACTTTATGGTTTGGTTCCTAGCACCAGGCAATTATGTTAATGGACATAATGGCCCCCCAATCAGATGTGTGCCAGGCTTGATACTCCCTTCTTGCCTCTATAAATACCTGCTTAAAATTAGACTTGAGACTTCACCTTCCAGTTCGGCTGTGCCAGAGATGATGGTGTGACCTGGGCTCGAGCTTGTAAATAAAAGACCCTTAATGAGATTGTGTTGGAATCGGCTCCTTGGTGGTCTTTTAGGGTTTGAGAATGCTGAATGGTCACAATGGGCTGGGGATCAAACCACCACCACCACCACCACCACCACCACCACCACCACCACCTCCACCACCACCACCCACCACCACCACCACCACCACTACCACCTCCACCACCACCACCACCACCTCCACTCTCTCACCCCCATCCTCCCACCCTTGTCCTCTGCAAGAGCAGTGTTAAATCTTGGTGATGGACTCATCTCTCCAGTCCTTCCTCACTTTTCCTCATCTCTCAGGCCACTCTGATGTTGATTATCTAGGACTAGATTTAAATAAATTGAAGGTTTGATGGCTAAGTCTGACTTTTTGCCTTTGATGGCCCAGGATTAGGAAAGTGTTACTAGGGTCCTCAGTAGGGCCATGAGATAAAATACCTCTGTCTTTCATTGCTGAATCTCCAGCTCTAGATGGATGCTGGCAATGGATGCTGGCTCTAGGAAGAAGAGGTCTGAGAGCCTAAAGAAGTGCATAACTCAATCTATCTGTGTTTCTGGTCTTGATTTAGTCATGGTGAGGGTGGAAACGCAGTGTGGAAATGCATCTGTGATTAGGAAATCAGGAGAACTGAGCTCTTGTTCCTGGAATCAAATGCCAATAAACAAATTGTCTCACTTGTTTCTGACTGTGAAATATGAAGGAGTCTTAAGCATTTATGCTGCAAAGCCTCAATTATCCCTAAGAAAATTAGGGAAATTCTGATAGGAAAGAAAAGGAGCTTGCAGCAGGCTTCAGTAAAGTACAACATATAATATCAAAAAGACACAAACAAGTCAAATTACAGACTGTACTCCCCTCACACAATAACCCAAAGGCACTCTTGTAAACTGCTCATCATGCACTCTTATAGATTCTGCAAGTCTCATCAGCCCACTTACCATGTGTGCATGACTCATACACAGGCCCTTTCAGCAACACTGTGCTAGCAAAGATGCCTGAGAACCCTCTTCTGTGAGTGGGAAGGCCACATTTTTCATTTCTCAGCCTCCAGTTCTCAATGTTCTGCCAAGCTCATGCTGCCACAGAAAGAAAGAAAGACACCTTGGGTGGTTAGTACCAAGTGTCACCAGAGAAACTCTTATGGCTTAACTTGCTATGAAACATAACATATTTCCCTAAGATGTGAAGGGTACAGGTTTTGATTTTCTTTCCCTGTGGCTTTGAAATATTTAGCATAGTAAACAAGACTACCCTGTGTGGGTTACAAACCTTGCTCTTTTTTTTTGACCAGACAGCCCATTTTCTTAACCTCACACCACTATTCTACATTCAAAGCCTAATCGACAGCAATGTTCATGATCACTGTCCATAGGGAGGTCAACATCAAAGCAGCAATGTAGGAATGAACCATTGTTAAATACTACCGGCTATTTAATTTTGCTTTTTGGATAAATCCTGGGGGTTAAGTTAAATAGTACAGATTGTGGCAATTTTTTTTTTGTAAGATGAATTACTTATCTTCTTCCTCAACCAGAGCAGAGGTGTGTAATACAACCAATTCAAGCTTATCCCCAACTATCTTACAAATAAATTGAGAAGGCTAGGCTGATTCCATGACAGGCTTCAAATTGGCAGTTCAGGAGACTAGGCCTAAGAGCAGGGCAAGTCCAGGCAATCCCAGGAAAGTCAGTTACTAGAAAACAAACAAACAAACAAACAAACAAACAAACAAAAAACTCCCCGGCTTCAGGCAACAGGAAACTGCCCTGTCACCAGAAGCTGCCCAATTACATGGCCCGAGGCAAGGAAAATGGGTCAGCAGCAGTTTCTAGACTTCCTCAGCAATAGTTTCCAGACCCCATGCCCCAGTAATGGTTCTGGAATGTCCCTAGAGATGGACTCAACAGATTAAGAAAGAGGTCACCTACCCTGGAAGTCCCCTAATGTGCTTTAACTCAAGCCTGCAAGCTTACTTCAGGGTCTCTCTATTGTGATAAATCTCCAACCCCAATAGCCCATGCAAAAACACACAACTCAGTTACAATATTTATAAGCTGCACGCCTAGATTGGGCAGATTTACCTCTACACTACTCTATTCCCCAGCTATGAGATCCCTTACTACTTGTGGCTTCTCTGGGCCTTGTGGTTCTGCTCCATCTTCCTTCCACTTCCTCTTCCTCTGTCTTCACTTCCTCCCTTGTCCCTACTCTTCCCCCACTCTCTAAAACCTCCAGCCCCACTGTCTTAGTCAGGGTTTCTATTCCTGCACAAACATCATGACCAAGAAGCAAATTGGGGAGGAAAGGGTTTATTCAGCTTATACTTCCACATTGCTGTTCATCACCAAAGGAAGTCAGGACTGGAGCTCACACAGGGCAGGAACTTGGAGGCAGGAGCTGATGCAGAGGCTGTGGAGGGGTGCTGCTTACTGGCTTGCTTCCCTTGGATGGCTCAGCTTACTTTCTTATAGAACCCAGGACTAAGCAGCCCAGGGATGGCACCACCCACAATGGGCTGGACCCTCCCCCTTTGATCACTAATTGAGAAAATGCCTTACAGCTGGATCTTTCTTTTTCTTTTCTTTTCTTTCTTTCTTTTTTTTTTTTTTTGCCTCAAAAAGTGACATTTATTCAGAGAAAGAGAGAGAGAGGGAGGGAAGGAGGGAGGGAGGGAGAGAGAGGGAGAGAGAGAAACAAAACAAAACAAAAAACCAAAATGAAAACAAGATGTCCATCCCTTGACTCCCTTCCTTCCCCCTCCAGCTGTTCCTCAGCCCCCTCCCCCAGGACTGAACCCTGGGCTAGGGCCAGGTAGCAGGACAGTCCCTCAAATGAGGTCAGCAATGTTGAAGGGCATCTCTTCAATGGAGGTGTTGTGGAAAGTCTCAATGTCTCAAAGAGTCCTCTTGTCTTCTTCTGTCACCATGTTAATAGCCACACCCTTATGGACAAACAGATCACCTCGACTGATTCTGTGAATGTAGTTTTCCTTGTTGGTGGGAAGGTTGTAATTGATGACTAAGGAGAACTGCTGCACATAAATGCCTCTGGCCGAGGTCAAGAAAGTGTATGGCCATCAGAGGATACTACTATCCTAATTAACTAGGCATACATGTAGGCAGCCAAAGTAAGGCAAAGGAAACAAGTGTTCATTGTTCACCAGAGACCTTGGGCATGCCTGGTTTTCTTCCAAGTTGCTACATTCCTGAAAAGGGCACACAGTCAGCCCTTTGGAGAGGGAATCACCTTGGACTACAGCTGGATCTTGTGGAGGCATTTCCTCAAGGGAGGCTCATTTCTCTCTGATAACTCAAGCTTGTGTCAAGTTGATACACAAAACCACCCAATACACCCACCTTTCCCTTCCACTGCCCAATCACAGGCTCTATCCTTTATTTGACCAGTTAAATAAAATGGAGAGAAAGTTCACATAAAATCACTTGAGTACTTGATCCACTCCTTATTGGGGCAGCCCTCTTAAGGAAGCAGAATTAACATCAGAATACAAACAGCACAAGGGCAACCCTCAACATTTTCCCCTTTTTGTCCAAATAAAAGGCTCTTTTCTTTCAGATATAAATTGAGCAGAACCATTACAATTATGCAATTTATAAAGTATAAGATACATTTAACACCCAGTCTATGATATTTGTCAATTTAGATAAAGCATAAAGCACTCTACCATCTATCCTAACTTAAAAAGCTACAATTCTATACCAGAATTATGTTCTGGCTTATATTACCATCTGAAAACCATTCTCCCAAATACATATCATCTCTCTCAATGATAAACAACTTGAGTTGACTATGAGACTATAAAAAGTCTTCAACTCCGTCAGAAATCTGAGTCAGAAATCTGAGAATGACTTAAATATTACCTGAAAATATAGGAAGCACAAAACATAGCTTCCAAAATGTTACCAATTTGTAGAGACAGATGACTACCTGGACAGTCCCTCATTCCTCAAAATGTTGGAGCATTAGTCTTCAGCCTTCTGACCCAGGATCATCTGACATCTTTGTAAGGCAGAATTATGAAGGACTGCTAACCCTGTTTTGGCAGATCTATCAGTCGACTATTTTGCATAGTATGCCCTTTTCCTGGACAGTATTTTTGTCTGTAGATGAATTGAGGTAATTCTTGTCCAGTGGTTATCTTGCCATAACTGGAGCAACTCCATTGATGTTCAATTTCTTTTTTGAACCAAAAGGGGGTGCTGTCAGGAGCAGACACGTCTTTAATTAAATGATTTTTAATAATGAAATGGCTTTAAATGTCATATTCTGTAGACTTCTAACGCTTTTGAAGACTATCTATCTATGTAAAGTATATCTGAACTGTTAAACCTTAACTATTCTTCATCATTTCTATTTGAGTAAATTAAAAACCACTTTATTATAATTAAATCTAATATAGCCATGAGTTTACTATCCGGCCCTTAACTTGTATTACTTAATCATCTTGAACAGTTTGTAATGGCAATTATTAGAAAGACTGGGTCTAAGTGTTTTTATTCCTAGATGAGTTGCATAGGTACAATGTCTCTCAAAGAGTAACAATATTATTTTCAAATTTTGTACCAATATAAGAAATTCACATTGGGCTGGAGAGATGGCTCAGTAGTTAAGAGCACTGACTGGTCTTCCGTAGTTCCTGAGTTCAAATCCTAACAACCACATGGTGGCTTATCCATGATGGTTATCCATAAAGAGATCTGAGGCCCTCTTCTGGTGTGTCTGAAGACAGCTACAGTGTACTTAGATATAAAAATATATAAATCTTTAGGCGGAAGAGAGCAGGACTGGAGTGAGTGGGACCAAGCCAGAGTAAGCAAAGGTCCTGAATTCAAATTCCCAACAACCACATGATGGTTCACAACCATCAGTACAGCTACACTGTACTCATATACATAAAATAAATAAATAAATCTTTAAAAAAAATGAATTCACATCAGTGAAAACCTTAAATCTGTATCAATCTATAACTTTCATACCAATGTAAAGTTATAACTTCGATTTAAATTAATTATAAAGATTTCTATCAATGTAAGGTATGGCTATGTAATGTTTTGTATTTTTTTTTATAAAGATTTATTTATTTATTTAATGTATGTGAGTATAGTGTCTCTGTCTTCAGACACACCAGAAGAGGGCATCAGATCACTTTACAGATGGTTGTGAGCTACCATGTGGTTGCTGGGAATTGAACTCAGGACCTCTGGAAGAGCAGTCAGTGCTCTTAACTGATGAGCCATCTCTTCAGCCCAGTGTTTTGTTTAAGAGTAAATTTGATAACGTATTTCTATTTGTCTATTCCTCTAATTTCTATGACACTACTATATCCCCCACTTTTTCTTCTACCTCCTCCCCCCCATTTCCTTTACATAAGAATGAAGGATAGAAAAGAGGAAAGGAAAGGTAGAAATCCCTGAGTCTAAGCTCTCTAGTTTCCTTCCTGTCCAAAGCTACAACATTTGTAAGTTATCCCTTAAAATGACAACATATCCATAATTCATAAAATAACCAGAACTATCCACCCCAACCTAAGGGGCTTGGGTGATGGTCTTCTTCTGTGTTTTTAGCTGACTTGGGGCAAACTATTCCCTTTTGGGTGTAGCCATCCAGCAGCCATGGATGAACTGGGTCTCCCTGAAAGGGGGGCTAGAAATGAAAAAGGAACAGGGTGCGAAAGAAGAATGAAGCCAAGACAAGGTTTCAGATCAAGGGTCAAAATTTAATTTTCATCAATGAGTTTATACAGGGAAATCCTACAGACCCCATCCTTTGTTTCCGCTGGATTATGTTGCAAAGCAAGCTCAGTGGGCAGTCTACTCCTGTAGGAAATTGCAAATGCTGCAAGGCCAGAGACTCCAGCTAGGTTATAAAACCATTGTGGGTCTGTTTAGCCTACTCAAGGCTGGGGGAAGGCACATTTGGGGGCCCAAAGGGAAATAGGAAAATTGGTTTTGTCAAGGGAGGGCTAGTTGGCATCATTTGCCTTCCAGTCTCTATGTCCTAAGCAAGTTCGTGGCTTAGCTGACATTCTGACTGTGACAGTCTGAAAGGCTGGATGGGTGAGCTAGCTGTTCTGCAAAAGTCCTGGAAGCACATCTTTAGAAGAAACAGTTTTGATGTAGTTGAAGTAGAATCAAACAAAGAGCTGGAATGGAAGGTCCCAGAATCTCAGCATCCCAGACTGTGAATCTCGTCAGGGTTGTCTTTCTCTTCTTTCATTCTGTAGTATACAAAACTTACAAGTAACACATGGTTCTTTCTCTAGTGTTTCCTCCAATCCCTTTTCTAAGGTACATAATTTTTTATCTAGGACCCTGTCTGTTGGTATCAAGAACCAGTTTGGCAGATGGGCTCCAAACTCAGGAATGTCACACATAGGTGACACCTGTTGCCAGGGAAACCACATATCTTCCCAGAGTCCACTTCCCACACTTATCTGCGAACACTACTACACAGCCTAAATAAAAGATGGACTTTCCACCCTTTTTTTTTCCTTTGTCTTTCTCTCTTTCCCCTCTTCAGCTCCAATAAACCTTTGTTGACACATGGAACTGCTGTGACCTGGTGTAGTCTGTCCAGATGCAAGACGCCATTCCAACACATCACTGTCTTTTGAGAAGACATAGTAAATCAAGAGAATAAATATTGAGGTAAAGGTAAATGACAAGGTGTCTATTTCCTTTAAATCTTTCCATGTTGAACCATTCAAAATATCATCACTTAAAGCTCAAAAGGTATTTATTGTGTTTCTCATCTTTAAGTATCAAAGATATATATACATATACATACACATATATATATATTTATTTATTATCAATTTATATATTTTTTATCTGATTTGGAGCCTTTTGTACCTTTGTTTCTTTCTGTTGTTCGATTTAGGACATTGTAGTCCTCTCAGATTCTTTTATTCTCAGGGAGGGGCTGACTATAGAAAGACCCACTGCTATTGTGCTTCTGAGTTGGCTGTCTATCTTTTGTTTGGGTTGTAGCTGGCAGCATGTGTGCTGATCTCAGGCAGCCTGTAGCACAAACAGTTGGGAGAGCTGGTCTGGCTGTCCCATGTCCCATGTAGACAGGGGATATGGGGGAGTGAGTACGGAAAGGCTCCCTCAGGTGTAGATGTTCTGATCGGCTCTCATTGTGTCTGTCAGAAAAGTACCTCATAGGAAGTTGTGCTCCAGGGTCCTCTGTCCCTCCCTTAGCTCAGGGACTCTGACACTGGTGCTGCCCAAGTCCAGCTCCAGGCTGGTGTGTTATCCCTGGCTGTAGCCGTCTGTCTGGTACTTGGGGAGAGAGCCTCTCTGTAACTCTCTGTAGACCCCTTAGACCCAGTCAGTTTTTAATCTACATAATATAAGGACAGCCTTATATCACTCCTCAGCCATTTATTTGGGGGTGGGGGAGGGGCAGTGGATTTTTTTATCTCAGCTTGGTTGGGTTTTAAGTTGCACGTTGGGTGCCAATTTGTTGTAGTAAATCTCCTACCCTAATAGCCCACGCAAAAACACACAACTTGAAAGACCCTCAGTCCAGAGGACCCTTGCTCTTTCCCGGGGAGTGCACCACCCCAAAAGCACTCACGAGAAACGATTCTTGATGCAAACCACAAGAGGATTTTTATTCAGGGCCAGCTAGCTGGGACTCAACTCGTACCCCATGCAGGAGGGGAGGAGAAGAGCCCTGAGCCTAAATTCACACAAGCTTATAAAGGTAAAAACCACAAAATTCGGGACGGGAGGAGGGTAGAAACTTCTAGTCAGGAGTACTTCTCACGGGGGTGTCTCCAGATGGTCAGGACGTGGTCCGCTGATAACAATGGGGAGGGGGAGTAGAGACTCCTAGTCAGAAGCACTTCTCACGGGGTGTCTCCAGATGGTCAGGATGTGGTCCTTAGTAACTGGGCTCATGTCCCTTCTCTGGCATACACAGCTATAGTTCTCAGGATTGTTCTGTAAGTTCTCACTCTGTGGGCACTCCCTCAGAGTTCACAAGTTCAGATTCTCAGGCCTCAGAGGAAGAGGGTCCAACTTAAAAATTTTTTTAAACTCAGTTACTATATTTATAAGCTGCACGCCTAGATTGGGCAGATCTACCACTACACTACTGTATTCCCCAGCTATGAGATCCCTTGCTACTTGTGGCTTCTCTGGGCCTTGTGGTTCTGCTCCATCTTCCTTCCACCTCCCCTTCTTCCTTTCTCCCTCCCCCCACTCTCTAAAACCTCGAGCCCCACCTTTTCCTTCCAGGGTCTATGTACAGGCTCTAGCCTTTATTTGACTAGTTAAAATGGGGAGAATGTTCACATGAAATCACCTGAGTATGTGATCCCCCTCCTCATAGGGGCAGCCCCTCTTGAGGAAGCAGAATTAACATTAGAATACAAACATCACCAGGGTAGCCCATAACACTCTATCTTGGTAATGAAAGCCCCCAGCATGCTGGACTTCTGCAGAATAAAACACTCTTTGTGTTACATACTATTTGAGTCTGGGGTATCATTCTTTGTCAAACCATGGACTCTTACAAAATGAAACTCAGACTATGGTTATTTTATTTGGCTTTGACGATTATTGGGGGAAGAGGGGTTTAACCCCTAATCTACTCTTCTAACTGCTGGCCTGGATACCTCCCCAGTGGTGTACCCAGGCTGTTTCTCCTGGCCTTATGTTCACGGTCCATCTCCCTTAATGGTGGTTTCCTCTGTCTTTCTTGTTCTTTCTCCTCCAACCAGGTCACTCCAACCCTCCTACCATTAATTCCTCCAATAATTGGCTGTAGTCAATTTTATTTAAACAATAGTTTAAAATTAAGGAACAAGGTTTGCACAACAAAAGCTTGTAAATATGATAAGTCTCTGGTAGGCCTAGATCATCAGGTATAGAACTTAGCATTACAATACATAGCAGTAGACCAAACCTCAGCAAAGTTGCCAGGCTGAACAGTTAAAGAATAAGACTTGCTTCTTTTCAGTGGGTGCATAGTCCTCTAAACAAGCCAGAGGCCTGAGGATATGTGAGCTCATGGACCCTGTGTTCCTCATGACACACAAAAACCTCAGGATGTTACTGCTCCCAGGACCTCAGCTCCAGAACTCATAAAGATGACTCTGAAGCCTTAAGCTATTGACAGTCTGACAGTCTACTTCAGTAGGAAACTCTTAGTCTGTGTCGAAAGACACCCAGAGGCAGTTATCTTCCACCAGGTTGATCTGTTCCCTGTTCTCTCTCTCTCTCTCTCTCTCTCTCTCCCTCTCCCTCTCTCTCTCTCTCTCCCTCTCTCTCTCTCCTCTTCCTGTTTTTGAGACAGGGTTTCTCTGTGTACAACTGTGCTGACACCTGGAAATCTCTCCTTCCTTAGTCATCCATCCAGCTCTTGTCTCTTGTCGTACAGGAGGAACAACAATCAGCTTTAGAACTCATGGAATTTGGCCAGTGGGTTAGCACAGCCTCTACGGGTGTGCTGAGGACCTCATCCTGTTATGGAGTTCTGCTGTCTACCTTCACATCCCTCTTCACCTGAGAATTGTGTGAGAGAGAACTGTAAGGGGGCTTGCAGCCTCTCACTGGGCCACGTCACTGCCACAGTCATAGTGCTCGATCTCTTTCAGGCATTGCTGCTGGGGCAGATTAACCATTCCATCACCACCCTAGGAGAGAACTTAGAGATGTAGATTGTCAGCAATGACCACTATCCTTAGAAAGCATTTGGAAAAGTAAGCAGATTGAGATATTTTTGCTACTGGCTCTGATGTAGAAAAATCTTACAGAACAATTTGAAGTTCAGAAAGGCACACTCTTAATAGTTAAGCTGGGGACTTTTTGAGGTCAGGGAACAAGAACAGTGGCAGCACCTGCTGACTTGACTCTTTTGCCGAGGCTGGGCTGGTGACTAAGGCAATGAATTCCTCATACCCATTTTTGCCCCTAGCCTACTCTATGTGGTTTAATAAATTTGCTGACGAATAGATGTGCACTCTGAGGATTTAAAATACAAATGGGTGGTTGCCTTTTATACAAAAGCTTAGATTTGTGGTTCTTAAGATTTTTATATGATTATTTTTTAAGATAAATAATAAAATAATTGATCTGTTCTCTGTAACTGCAAATTGTTTCCTGCCGGTAAGAGAAAATGGCTGAGAAAATTACCTTGTTTGCTCACACTTTTGTAATCTATGGCAAGTTGCCTAGTTACAAATGTCCGTGGGTTCTTGGGAATAATTTGTTTTCTTTCCCTGTACTATGTAATGTTATTTCTTGTAAAGGTATTGGGGAACACACTGTTTTTTTCATAGTCATTCACTAGTAGAAAAATAGAATATAATCACATCGTAATGTTACACTGCTTAAAAGATTGTGCTGGGATATATAAGCTGTAGGAGAAAAAAAATAAAGTTTTTGGAGTCTGCTCATTGAAGTTTTGCTCCATCTAACAAACATGTGTACATATGTGTATGTAACGTGGTTGGAGCCAGCTCATTGGAGTTTGCTTCATCAACAAAAATATGTGTATGTGCATGTATGGAAAGTGGTTGGAGCTTTGCTCCATCTACCCAATATGTGAATGTGTATGTATGTATATGTGTGTGTGTGTATATATATATATATGTATATATATATATATGTTGTATGTATGTTAAGTTGTTGGAGCTTGCTTGTTGGAGCTTATTGAAGTTTGCTCCATCCATGGTTTAAATGGCCCTTTGCTGCCCCCAAGAAATTTTCTCACCAGCCTTTTGCAGCCCCTAAAGGAATTCTTCATCAGCACCCCAGGGAGCATTCAGGGAGTCAATCAAGACTGTAAGCTCCACCTTAATTTACCCTGGATGTCAAAGCTGGTCTTTGACACACTTTCTTAGTCACCACTTCCAAGATAAAAACATCCACAAACCTTGAAGCCAGACTCAGTATGTTGCTTCATCGGACACTGATAGATAATGGCTTTTGAAATTTTTACTGGAATCTTTTAGAAGGTAGAAGAGGCTTATATCATGTTAAATGGTAAGCTCCTTGGGAGCAAAGATCATGTCTTATTTATCAGTGTGTAACTATCACTTAGCACTATTCCTGGGACATAATTATCAATACTTGATAAATTAATGGGATGTTTACATGGCCAAATTTAGTCATCTTTCTGAATAACCCTCATGTGCCTTCCATCTTGCTTTCCCCAGAAGCAAATCCAAAATGGTTGTTGAAATTAGGTTGAGTTGAACCATGAAGAATTCTACTCTTGTGGACTTGATGGAGTCTCCCTAGTATTCCTGGTTTTTAGATACAGGTAGTTTTCCTCTGAACCCAAATATAATGAATTTGAGTTTTTGGGGTTTTTTTTTTTTTAAAAAGTGAGTGAGTGAGTGAGTGTGTGTGTGTGTGTGTGTGTGTAAGTAAATATCAAGTCTGGTATCTGCTGCAAGACAGTTTCTTCTACACGTGACAGAGAAGCTGCATCCGTGAAATCTGGACAATATGACTACCTAAATAAAGCCTGCACAATGACATTTTAAAGTGGATGAGGAATATTTCACAAGACCTCATCCCTAGATGAAGAGCTACAGACAGTCAGTCAGTGGGTGCTAAGAGAAGGAGAATCAGTTTCTGCAGGGATAGCACCCCTAATAAGTTACCCAGTCCCAGGTGGTCAGCCCTAAATACATATACATACAAGTGACACTAACTAGACTCAGTAGGTTACGTAACATGTAATGCACATATGTAACAATAATACTTTTAAAAGCTGAGGTCATGAATTTGTAAGGGGCTGAGAGACATGGAAAGGGTTAGGGGAAGTTGAAGGGGCGGGAATAACATAAATCTAATACTTATTATGAAGTGCTCCAAAAATTAAGATAACAAAATTGAGTCTTGGAATCAATACTTGAGTGAAACAACAAAACCAAAACATTTTTCTTGAAAACAGAAGGAAAGTAATGAGTCCTGTGTGTCAGGAGGCATGCTGACAATAAACAGCATGGGAGCCTGGACAATGAGAGAGAGAGAGAGAGAGAGAGAGAGAGAGAGAGAGAGAGAGAGAGAGAGAGAGAGAGAGAGAGAAGTTCTTCTGACTAATGGCTTAGAAGTCATTTAGGTTTTATCTACAGTCCCTAGAGTGCTTCCCATAGGTCAGTAGAATTTAGCAGGACAACCCTCCAGTCTCTTTCAGGGATGCTTTTCCATGGAGAATTTGAATTTCCACTCAAAGTAGAAGCCTTTGGTCAGCTAATTTCAACTGGACATGTACGTATATGCCCTTGATTTTGTGTCAACTTCTACCAAACTGAGCACATCTCCTTCTCTGAAGAGGGGAAAACAATCATTGGTCAATCAGTACTATAATTAGCATCTTAAGGACCCTCCAAATGTCCAGGTAGTAAAGACTTGGCCCCTGGTGAGACACCACTGGAGAGAAGCAGAGATTTGAGCAGATAGTTCCTAATTTGCAGGACAGTAGATTTGTGGGAAATAAAGAGGCTAAATCATTCATATAATAAGAGAGTCAAGAGCGCTGAGGAGGGACTAACTAGGGGAGAAAAGGGTACCAGCCTGAGGAGGTGAGGAGGAGGAGGGGACATAGGGAAAGGCAGGAGGGGAGACTGAGCAGATGAGAATATTAATGACCCATATAAAGAGTCTATGATGAAACCCTTGTGTATGCTAACCAACATTGACTTTAAAGAACAGAAAAAGATGAGTCTAGTGAGTTCCTCCTCCTCTTCCTCCTCCTCCTCCTCCTCCTCCTCCTCCTCCTCCTCCTCCTCCTCCTCTTCTTCTTCTTCTTCTTCTTCTTCTTCTTCTTCTTCTTCTTCTTCTTTTTCTTCTTCTTCTACCTTTTGTCACTTTCCAGCCTTGAGGTAAATGGCTGAATCACCAACGGTGATGGGGCCAATGGACCTTGGGTCAAAACATTCAAAACTGTGAGAATTTTTTTCTTAAAATTATCTCAGGTGTTTAATTTTTAATTTTATCATATTGTTATTTTTATCTTATGTGTATGAGTGTTTTGTCCTGAATGCACATTACTTTCCTGCTTGGTAACCATGGAGACTGGAAGAGGGGCATCTGATCCATGGAACTGGAGTTACAGACAGTTATAAGCTACCATGTGAGTCTAGGAATTGAACCCAAGTCCTATAGAAGGGAAGCTGGTGTTTGGTTTGGTTTTCTTTCTCTCTCTCTCTTTCTTTCTTTCTTTCTTTCTTTCTCTCCCTCTTTCCCTTCCTTTCTCTCTCTCTCTCTTTCCCTTCCTCTCTCTCTCTCTCTCTCTCTCTCTCTTTCTTTCATATTTGAGACAGGGTTTCTCTGTATAGCCCTGGCTGTCCTGGAACTTGTAAATCAGTCTGGCCCGCAAACTCACAAAGATCCTTCTGCCTCTGCCTTCCAAGTGCTAGGATTAAAGGCGTGTGCCACCAACCCCTGGGTGATAAACCAGTGCTCTTAACCACTGAATCATCTCTTTAGCACCTATTGTGTTTTTATACTTGTTTTTGTTGTTGTTTTACATAGAGTTTCAAGTATCACAGGCTGGCTTCAGACTTCATGTATAACGAGGGATAACCTTGAACTTCTGATCCTTCTGCCTCCACCTCCAAAGTACTGGGATTATAGGCCTGTGCCACTGAGAGGTCAAACCTACTCCATCTTGGAAAAAAAGGCCTGAAAACTTGGCCTACAGCTGATTCCAAGCTGCACCCAAGCACCAGGAAGGACCCCACGGCTTGTCCTCGGCCAGAGTGTCTCCCTAGCTACCTCCTAGCAACAGTTAATCAAAATTTAGTCTGATTGTTTCAGATGTACTTTCAGACTGTTCGTGATTGTATATGATCTTGCTTCAGAGCACCCACCTGTTGGCGTGCAATAGTCATTTAAGTAGGCGCTTGCCAGGATGGATCCTGTCTTAGGGTTTACTGCTATGAACAGACACCATGACCAACTCTTATAAAAACAACATTTAGTTGGGACTGGCTTACAGGTTCAGAGATTCAGATGATGGTATGCATGGTGAAGGTGGAGCTGAGAGTTCCATGTCTTCATCTGAAGGCTGCTATGAGGAGACTGATTTCTAGACAGCTAGATGAATTTTAAAACCCACGCCCACAGTGAGACATCTATTCCAACAAGGCCACACCTCCAAATAGTGTCACTGACCAAATGCCCTGGACCAAACACATTCCAACCATGACAGAGACCCCCTCACTTGCTTCCATTTTCTGTAAAACCTTGTCCTGGTGGGTGTTTGGGGCTGCTTCACCAAACTGTCTTGTGGGTTATTGGTGAGTAAGCCCAAAGTTTATAATAAAGAGACCCTAATGTGATTACATAGGAAGTGGCTCCTTAGTGGTCTTTTGGAGTTCATGAATGCTTCCTGACACAACACTACTGTGCTAGTTTATTGAGTGGGAAGGATTAAGTATAATCATTGTGAAATCAAATTCAAAAGAATGACCACATCCCACAAAGAATCAAGAACTACAATTGTTCCCCAAAGTTTCAAGCTTACCCTATTCCCAGGCCTGTGGCCAAAATAATAATAATTGCAAACTTATCATTATTTAAACTTTAACTTTTAACTAATTTTACTTCAGAGCTCAGAGCTCCTAGGTCAGCTGCATGTGTTTTTCTGTGAAGGTCTAATGATAAATGACATGGGCAAAGCTGCCAGGCAGTGGTCAGAAAGAATTCCTTAGCTCAGTAGTTCCACTAGCTTCTGCTTCTGCACATTGCACACAACGACTTTCCTAAGAGTTCCAGTGTCTTGATTTAGTTTCACTAACATATAATTTTATGCATTCTATACTTTCTTATTTGTACCTATCCAAAGGAGACCAGGAACCACTCTCATGTTTTTCAAAACTCATTTCATAACTTCAATAGCCTTTTCTTCTCTGAATTAAAAGTATCCTGTGTTTGTGTTCCCTTATCCCATGATTGTATCTCATGATTCCAATAAATTCCTTCACTTTCTGGTAATGGACCTTGTATGACTCTAGCAGTATGTGGCTCTGTTTCATTTCCTAATATTTCTTCAAATGTTCTTTGCAAGTCAAACATTAATCTGGAACTGCCATTGTGCAGTCATTACATTGTTTCCAAGATAAGGACGCACAGCATGCACCTGGGCCATTAGGATTGTGATGTGCTGTGCCCCATGCCTCAATTTTTAATTGTTTAGGAATCATTACATCAAGGAACATCACGTTTTACAGAATTCACCAGAGCAGAAGGAGAAGGGAGTAGGAAAGTCAGATATAATAGAATAATTATGCACACCAAGGCCAACTGAATAGCAATCACGCACAAATAAAATCTATACAGTCATTGTCCAGGGCTAAGGTTAGGAGAAATGGAACAACTGTTGTTACAAAGAGCTGCCGGGGGCTACTGAGATGTCTCCACCCCAGTCTACTGCGGGCAATCCCCAGCAATGCCTGGCTGGCTGGCTTCAGGGATGTTTGTAGGAGGACCAAGGTGCAGTGCTGTGGCTAATCAGGACCACTCCACAGCTTACATTGGCTTCTAGAATGTGGTGTTAATAGATGAAAACTTTGAGGAAGAAACCAGTGATTAGTACCTTATAGAAAGGTGGAATCAGAATGGCTTTGGGCACCTTCCACTTCTGTCTTTCTGACATATGTGGACAGAACACTCAAGACATCCCCTTGAAAGCAGAGACCAGGTTCTCACCAGAAATTTTCTATGGATACCTTGATCTTGGATTCTCAAGCATCTAAAACTGTGAAAAACAAATATCTGTTATTCTTTTTTTAAAAAAAGTTTGTGGTGCAGGACCTTTAATCCAGCACTTGGGAGGCAGAGGCAGTAGATCTCTTTGTTTGAGGCCAGCCTGGTCTACAGAGTGAGTTCCAGGACAGCCAGGGCTACACAGAGAAACCCTGTCTCGAAAAATCAAAAATGAAAACAACTACATGAGATGAAGCAAAACAAACAAACAAACAAAATGTTTTTTGAAACAAGATTTCATTATATTACTCTGTGCTCTGTGGACCAAGCTAGACAGAAACTCACAAAGATCAGCCTGACTGCCTCCTGTGTGCTAGGGCTAAGGGCACGCACCGCCTCACCACTCCTGTTGTTGCTTTTAACAAAGTCTCAAGTATTCTTGTTGTGGCATCACTGATGGGCAGAACCGGGTGACACTGGCTGATGAAACTGTCGGTCTTCTTTAGACGGGGAGAGAGAGGGAGAAAGAGAAGAGGGAGGAGAGTGAATTTAACAGCAAACACTGGCAGCAGCAATCTGGGCTTCCTGCTCAGGGTCAGAACAGGAAACTTTCAGCAGAACCTTTGCCTGGGCTCCTGAGACAGAGTAGCGTTTGTGAGTGGGCTTCTTGTAGCACCATTTGGGTCCTAGAAAAAGCTTGACTGCCAGTAAATAGACAAGCATAGCTAGTGTAAAGGGCCTAGCTAAATAAACAGGACGCTGGTAGGCCTAACATTTACATAGATTCAAAGGTCAACAGGCAGCTCAAAGTCCAGTGATTGCCAGGGCATTCTGTCTCATACCCAATTCCAATACCCTGACTCATACCCAATTCCAGTGCTCCTGGCCAGCGGCTGGCTCAGGGGCCTGCAGGGGAGTCCTGCCCTCTCTGGGGCAGGCTTTACTAGAGCAGTGCACGCACCACTTCTCTGAATGTAGGTTAGAGAGTTGCTGCACAGTGGCTGACTTAACCACATTCTGCACTTCAGACTTAACCACATTCTGCAAAGAAATGTGTCACAAAGGCCGGGTGACAGAAGCAGGTAGAAGTATGACAAGGTCCATATCCTGGGCAGAGTTTTCTTCATCTTGTTTTGAAACCAACTACATTTTATCTCTCCACATACCAACTATCTGTGATACCAGCTATGTGACTAGTGATGGTTGGGTCCTGGAAGACAATAACCCAGAACAGGACGCTTTGAATCTCAGAAAAGTCTCACAGGGAAGGGGTGGTGCATGCCATCAATCCCAACACTCAGGAGGCAGAGGCTGTCAATCTCTGTGAGTTCAAGGCCAACCCCGGTCTTACTAAGCAAATCCTGTCTCAAAAAACCAAAACCAAAACCAAAAAAGAAAGAAAGAAAGAAAGAAAGAAAGAAAGAAAGAAAGAAAGAAAGAAAGAAAGAAAGAAAGAAAAGAAAAAGAAAAATAAAGAAAAAGCAGTCTCTTTCTCACTTCCCCCCTGCCCTCTTGGGTCTCACTCTCCATTTTGCTTCTGAAGCTAGAATTCTGAAATTAGAATCTATTTTACTAAGAAGGGTCATAGATGGGGCTGGAAAGATGCTTCAGTTGATAAGAGCACTTGTTGCTCTGCTGGAGGACCTTGAGTTCCCAGTGTTTACAATTTCCTGTAACTCCAGCTCCAGGGGATGCAATGCCCTCTTCTGTCCCCCTTGGGCACTGGGACACATGTGGAATACACAAACAGATACATAACAGCAGAGACTCTATCTATCTATCTGTCTGTCTGTCTGTCTGTCTATCTATCTATCTATCTATCTATCTATCTATCTATCTATCTATTTTGATTTTTCAAGACAGGATTTCTCTGTGTAGCCCTGGCTATCCTGGAACTCGCTCTGTAGACCAGGCTGGCCTCACACTCAGAGATCTGACTGCCTCTGCCCAACACTCCTAGGATTAAAAGTGTGCACCACCACTGCCCAGCTTCTGAGTTACTTTTTATAAAGGAAGTTCATAGAAACCTGAATCTGCTTTTCCCAAAGTAAGCCACAACACCTAGAATATTGCCTGAATGTCCCCTGGCTTTTCTGTCTTTGAGCTGACCAGAAAGAAAATCTTTATCTCCCTTGTCTGATACCAGGGCATTGTGGAGGCCTGCCTCTCTAGCATAGCTGTAGACATTTTGTTCCATGCTTGTCAGCTATTTCATATTGTTGCTATAATATTCCTGCCAGTCATTGACGCAGAAAACTAACTTGACTCAGAGCAGGGCCATGCTGACCACATGCTGACAGGGTACTGTTATGTTCTACATGTTGTGTGGTGTGTTAATCTTAAGAAATTCCACAACTATAAGCTTCACAAGGGACTCATCAAATTCAAGGTCAATATGAACCGTTACATCTAAAAGGCTTGGGTCAGAGCTGACCACTGGGCAGCACTTCCAGCACCTGCATATGAGCTCATTGTGGTTTTTGCAGTTTTAGACTTTATAAGCTGGCCCTGAGAAATGGTCAGCACACAGCTTTGAGCTGTTGCCCTGGTTGATCAGTCTTGGGGGATGCATTCAATAAACCATCCTTGTTTAACTGAAATCGGTGTTTGTGTGGTTTAGGGGGTGACTCCTGGACCCCAACAGTCATAAGACCCCTGTTTCATAAAGGGTTCTGCCCTATGCCCAGGAAGAGAATGCTATTCCAAGAAGCCAAGAGGGATCTAAAGAAGACACATCTTCCTGGGTTCCACTTGGATCATATACCTTCTCTATGCAATTAGAACTCCATTCTTAAGGTCTGACATGATCTAGCCTGGACTCAAACATGTATGTAGTCAAGGTTGACCTTGAACCGCTCATCCTCCTGTTTTCATCTTCTGAGGGCTGGGATTACCAACGTGTGCCACCATATCTGACTGCACATAAACTTTGATTAAATAATTTACTAGTCTTTTCTCTTGCTAACCTGTCTTTTGTTAGAGATTGGTCATGTATTAATGACTTCTTTTACCTTGATAAAACACCATGACTGAGGCGATTTATAGAAGAAAGGGTTTATTGGACTTATGTAAGTTCCAGAGGGTTCCTTATGGTCCATCCTGTCAGGAAGGTATGGCTGCAAGCATTTCTGTAAACAGAGCATGAAGCTGAGAGCTCATATTTCAACCACCAGCATCAATCAGAGAGAACAAACTGTAGGTGGGGTTTACACTTAAACTCAAAAGCCTGACCCAGTGGCATAGTTCCTCCAGGAAGGCCATATCTTCCAAACTTCCCCAAAGGTACCACTGACTAGAGACCAAGTGTTCAAATATATGAGATTATGGGGGACATTCTCATTTCAGACCAACACAGGCGATGACCCTATGTAAGTATTGACCCACTCTTTTATAGATTTATTGATTTTATTTTATATGTATGAGTGTCTTGCTTGCATGTGTGTCTGCCTATGAAGGTCAGAAGAGGGCATCAGTTCTCCTGGAACTAGAGTCACAGATGGCTATGATCCACCATGTGGATTCTAGAAACCATATGCCCTTGGTCTTTGCAAGAACAACAGGTAGTCTTAACCAATGTGACTTCTCTCCAGCTTAAATGGATACCACTCTTATCTTCCCTTATAAATTCAATTAAATTCTAGACCAGTGGTGATGGTGACAGCTGGGGCAGTAGCACATGCCTTTAATTCCAGCACTCTGGAGGCAGAGGCAGGTAGATCTCCGTGAGTTCAAGGCCAGCCTAGTCTACAGAGCAAGTTTTCAGGACAGCCAGGACTATACAGAGAAACCTTGTCTTGAAAAAACAATTGAATAATTGATTGATTGATTGATTAAATTCTGATCCTGCTTACCTAGGGTTAGGGTTAGATTTTATAAGTTAAAGGATTCAGTCTCACAAGACTACTCTTATTTGAGATGTTAGCCACAAATTGGTTATACTTCTTCCCAGCAGACTACAAATCTGGGTGTTGGATAATTCCTTATGTTGGATAATTTGTTAAAATGGCTCACAGAAATTAGGGAAAAAATATACTTTATGTTCACTGCTGTATTTATGTTCACCTCTATTTGACTGTAATTAAGGAACATGAAAGGATGCATGAGGCATGCTGTAGGGCCTAGGGCTTCCATGTCCTCTCTGGGAGTGCCAACATGTTGGTTACTTCCATGTTCTCTCTGGGAGTGCCAACATGTTGGTTACTTCCATGTCCTCTCTGGCAATGCCAACACGTTGGTTACTTTTCTTGTAGCTATTTCAGAATACATGGCAAAAGGACTTGAAGGAAGAAGGATTTATTTTGGCTTACAGTTCAGAGGAATGTAATTAGTCACAGCAGGGGAGCAATGGCTGAGCTACACTGTTGTCCTGTCTAGCTTTATGTCAACTTGACACGAGCTAAGAGTCATCAGAGAGGAAGGAATGACAATTGAGAAAATGCTTTAAGATTAGGTTGTAGGGCAAGCCTGTGGGACACTTAATCAGTGATTGATTGCAGAGGGCCCAGTCCATTGTGGGTGGTGCCATCCCTGGCTTAGTCATCCTGGTTTCTATAAGAACGCAGGGAGGAAGCCAGTAAGCTGCACCCTCCATGGCCTCTGCATCAGCTCCTGCCTCTAGGATCCTGTCCTGTTTGAGTTCCTGCCCTGACTTCCTTCAATGAGGAACAGTAATATGGAAGTATAAACCAAATAAACCTTTTGCTTTTTGGCCATGGTGTTTCTTTGCAGCAATAGAAACCCTGCCTGAGATGGCAGTCACGAAGCAGCAGGGGACATGTGCTGGCATCAACTCCCTTTCTCTCTTTTCCTTTTCACCTGTCCCAGGGCTCCACCCTGTGAGATGGTGCTGCCCCCATTGGGAATGGATTTTCTTTTCTCAATTAAATCTCTCTGGAGCCATGCCTTCAACAGAAATGTCCAGAAGTGCGTCTCCTAGGTGATTGTTAGTCCTGCCAAGTTGACGATGAAGATCAGCCACTGCCTAAGAACATCAGTGTGTACACTAATCAACTGAAACACACTAGTACTCCATTTCTTCAGGGTTTCGACAAAGTATCTTTAAGCATCATTCATTAAATTATTGGCTATTGAGGACTGGACTCAACTTATAGTCCCTTTCCTTTCCCCAGAGGTTGAGGAATGGGGTTGTGGTACTTCAAATAAAAATGAGCCCCTTATTTAAATGCTTGATAATTAGGGAGTGGTACTACTTGAGAAAGATTAGGAGGTGTGGCCTTGTTGGAGTAGATGTGTTCTTGTTGGAGGAAGTGTGTCACTTGAGGTGGGCTTTGGGTTTCAAATGCTCAAACCAGGCCCAGGGTCACTCTCTTCTCCTGTCTTCAGATCCAGATTTAGAAATCTAGGCTCCATCTGCAGTATCATGTCTGCCTGTATGCTGCCATGCTTCCTGCTATTATGATAATGAACTAAAGCGCAGAATTGTAAGCCAGCCCCAATGTAATGTTTTCCTTTATAAAAGTTGCTGTGGTCATAGTGTCTCTTTACAGCAATAGTACATTGACTAAAACAAGGGCTGAAAAAAATTTTTTTATTTGATTTTTTCAGACAGGGTTTCTCTGAGTAGCTCTGGATGTCCCGGAACTCTCTCTGTAGACCAGATTAGCCTGGAACTCACAAGAGATCCCCTAGTGCTTGGAACAAAGACATGGACCACCACCACCTGAAATTTCTAGTCCCTTAAATTCTTGGTTGATTTTTCTGATCATCAGCTCCAATCCTAAATCTTTTGAGCATTCCTTCCCCTCATTGTTATTAAATAAAAAGCTCATTGCTCAGGGGATTCTAAAGGCTTTGGGTTCTGTGCCAGGAACCAGGGAGAAAGACTACACTGCAGCCCCCAGCTAAACTGAGGGCAGGCACTCTCTTTCAGAGGTAACCAGGTCACAGAGGAGGAGGATGGAACTTGTAGGAAAGGCAGTGGTTCTCAAACTGTGGTGTGTTTAGAATCTTCTGGGAAGCTTATTAAAATATAGATTATTGGATTGGACTCAGTAGTCTTAGCAGAAAGGTTCAGAGGTGCCAGAGCATTATCTTTAATAAGATGGGATGGGCTAGAACATTTATCTTTAATAATCTCAATAATTCACAGTGAATGTCCCATGTCACTGAAGTATGAGGACAGAGAGGTAAGCAGTTTTGAGTCTCCTGAAGTTGTCCAGAAGCAGAACATCTTTAGACCCTGGAGATTCTCTGTTGGAACATTCAGAAAAATAATCAGAACTTTTTATGTGGCTTTGAAAAGTGAAGTGAAGGCAAGGTTGTGATTTCATAACTGAGAAAACTGAAGCCCAAGGAAGGCTGGGGTCAAAGAGATATGGCTGATGTCAAAACTCAGGCCTGCCTCGCTGCGGTGCATTCCTCTAACAGGTACTGACAAGGGAAGGTGTTGAGCTGGGACAACTTGGTTGTGAACTGAATCTCTGCAGCCCCTGTGCAGTGTGATCCTTCCAGAATCTCCAGAGCTGAAGTAATGGCACTGACAAGGTCATTGTGTGCTACCACATGGGAAGAGCTTCTGCTCCCAGAATCCCCTTCCCCAAGCGCTGCTTCCCCAGAACTGCCCCCAGGAAATCAATAGTCTTGCTCAATGGCACGGTCTGCAGATCTTAGATACCTGAGAGAGAGAGAGCTTAGCAAAATCATCATTGCATCTCACATGGAATCTGACTGGTTGATACCGATGTGACCTTCTTTTGACCTTTTGACTTCCTGATTGTGCCTACAATAGTTCTGTGTTCCTCAGAAAATAAAAATAAAGAATAAAATTTTAAAAATTAAGAGCTGGGCAGTGGTGACTCACGACTTTAATTCCAGCACTCTCGAAGCAGAGGCAGGCAGATCTGAGTTCAAGGACAGCTTGGGCTACACAGAGAAACCTGGTCTCTAAAAAATGGAATGCTTCATGAATTTCCATGTATTCCTTGTGCAGGGGCCACACTAATCTTCTTTGTATCGTTCCAACTTTAATATATGGACTGCCAAAAGGAGCACCCAGGTTTAATTGAATCCAAATATGAATCAACAGAAATCAGTGCAAGGAAAGCCTCCCTTCCCTCTCTGATGGCTATTCTTGGTGGTCGACTTTTGACTAACTGGAATTAACTAAGAGCCGAGTGGCTGGATGCACCTGGAAGGGATTTTTTCTCTTAATTAAATCATTTGAAACATGAAAACCTACCCTAAGTCCGGATCTTTTGAGATGGGAAGATCCGTCTTTAATCTGGGCCACACCTTTTGGTGGCAGCCTCTGTAAAGGACATGGAGGAAGGAAAGGATCACTGTTTCCCTGCTTGCTGTCCTCCTTGCTGGCAAGTGTATCCTTTCACTGGCATTAGAGTCTAATTATTCAAGACCGACATGTACTGAAGACCAGCTGAGACATCCAGTGTTGTGACCGAACAACTACCGGGTTCTTGGACTTTCCAATGGGAGATAGCCATTGTTGGAAGAGTTGGACGATAATTTGTAATACACTCTAATAAATTTCATTCTGGTTTTTTTTTTTTTTTTGAGTCAGAGTTCTCTGTGTAATCCTGGCTTCCTATAAATCATTCTGTAGACCAGGCTGGCCTTGAACTCACAGAAATCTGTCTGCCTTTGCCTCCAGAGTGCTGGGGTTGAAAGCATGAGCTACCATACTAGGCTACATAAATCCCATTTATATACATACATACATACATACACAAGATGCACATAGATAGATAGATAGATTCATTCTGTTAGTTCTGTTTCTCTAGAGAACTCTGACTACTATACCCACGTATTCTCTGTATTCTGTGCTAGCTCAGAGTGTAGCAGTTACAGCAGTTAACACACCACCACAGCATTACTTGCACTTCCTTGGGACACGGACCCCTGCCACTTACAGACTTACTCTGTCTTCATCTCTGACTGTGGACCCTGAGCCTATCCTTTGTACTCCATCAGTCCTTCCCTATTGGTCCACCACAGCCTCTGCCGTGGGGCCTTTCTGTTGAGACTTTTCACTACTGGCCTCCCAATAGCCTCCCATGGTCTCCTATAACCACTCTCCTTGCAGTCACAGAATGTCTTCCCTAAAATACTAATATAATCATACGACTTGCCTCAATAAAGCCCTTTAAGATCAGGGATATAGATCAGCGATAAGGTGCTTGTCTAACGGGTATGAAGAAGAGCTGGGTTTGATCCCAGCGCTATACAGACCAGGAGTAAAGAGTCATACTAGTGCTTCCAGCTCTGAGGAAGTACAGGCAGAGGATCCGTTGTTCAATGCTGTCTTCTGCTACATAGTGAGTTTGAGGCTGGGTTGGCCTACGTGAGACCCTGTGTCCAATACAACAACAATAACAACACCCTGCTCCCCACACATAAATACCCTTTAAGAACTTCCTGTTTTCTATAGAATAAACTTGAAACTGACTTCTATAGGAAAAAAAAATATTTAGGATGTCACAGTTCTCCATTCTGTAAACAGATGAAAGTGTGTGTCTTTCCATTGTGTTATAAATTCACAAGGTGTAGCAGTTTTAATGGACTCAGTTTGTCAGACAGCCAGGCCTACTTTGGTAATCTGGCCAAGGCTAATGAAAGTTCTCTTATTCTAATTTTAATTAGTGCTGTTAACTCTCATAACACACAGTAACTATATTTTGCATATATGTAGTTTCCAGAATGAATGCAAGTTAAGCAGGCTATAGCAGCGCTCAAGAGGTTTTAGAAGTGGGCTGGGCTGAGAGGAAGGGGAGCAGAGTTTGTATTGATAAGGTAGTAAGCCGGGCAGTGGTGGCGCACGCCTTTAATCCCAGCACTTGGGAGGCAGGGGCAGGCGGATTTCTGAGTTCGAGGCCAGCCTGGTCTAAAGAGTGAGTTCCAGGACAGCCAGGGCTACACAGAGAAACCCTGTCTTGAAAAACAAAAACAAAAACAAAACAAAAAAAAAAGATAAGGTAGTAAGCTCAGAGCCAGGAAGAGATTGTTGTAGAGAAAGAGGCTGTGGGAGTCAGGATGGACAGCCCCCTGTGTCATTTTCAAGTGGTAATCTGAAACAGAAAGGAAGAAACAACCTGCCGCTCGCTCAGTAACTCAGTGTTTCTCGACCTTCCTGAGAACCACAGCAGCAACTGTTCTCACTGTAGCAACAATCTCCCCAGTAGTTACATATACTGTTCTGCTTGGTACTTGTAACTAGAGAAGGTAGAAACCAGGAAACAAAGCAGTTATTTGCCACAGTTAAACAACTATGTCCCTGACAAGGCTTTCTGATCAGAGAGGCTTGAAAACCATAGGGAAAAACCCGAACCTATGTGCAGATTTTAAAAAAGAAGTGCATATAGACAGACAAGAGAGAATGTGAAGCTGTTACTTCATTTTGAGTTAAGTACCACTATACATTGAGACCTGAGGACTGAGGATGCTTGTAGCTCAGGTGGTAGACTGCTTGCCCAGCATGCATGAAGCCGTGGGTTCAAGCCTCAGCATCACTGAAGAGAAGCATCGTGGTACGCACTGTAATACCCCACTCTGGAAGTAGAGGAAGGAGGTTCAGAAATTGGAGGAGCTTTCATCCCATCCCTAGGTGGTTGGAGTTCATCGATAGTGTCTGCAGTATGCAGGTACAGAAATATCTCACTGAACTGGGTCAGGTGGTACATCCTTTAACACCAGCACTTGGGAGACAAAGGCAGGCGGATCTCTGTGAGCTTGGTTAGCCTGGTCTACAGAGTGAGTTTCAGGACATCAAGAGCTACACACAGAAACTCTGTCTCAAAGCAACAAGCAAAAAGAAAAAGAAAAAGGAGAAAGAAAGATAGAAAGAAAGAAAAGAAAGAAAAGAAAGAAAGAAAGAGAAATGACACACTGAACTCAGTTAATATGTACAATTAACTCATATAATAAAAATTGTTTTCTTTTGTTTTGTTTTGAGACAGAGTTTTTCTGTGTAGCCCTGGCTGTCCTGGAACTCACTCTGTAGACCAGACTGGCTTTGAACTCAGAGATTCACCTGCCTCTGCCTCCCAAGTGCTTAAAATAAAGGTGTGCACCAACACTGCTTCCCAGCATAAATTGTTTTTTTTTTTAAAGAATGTGACACTAGTTCAGTAACCCCATAAAAGGAGAAATCCTACACTATTTAATGAAGATTCTAATTCACACTTAAATAACCAGAAGTTCTGAGCTTTTAGGAAGGATATCAAGATACTTAAATTGATTCTTCCATTATGAACATACCTACACAATGTCATGGATGGTGTTGTATAGGAAGTAAGGCATTGGGGCTGCAGAGATGGTTCAGTGGTTTAAGGAGACTACTCCTGCGAACAACCAAAGTTCAGTTCCCAGTACTGGCACAGCGAGACTCACCAATGCCTGTAACTCCAGCCCCGGAGGATATGACCTGTAAACGTAACTTTTACTTTCCTGTAGTAATTGTTGTCTGTGAGGCTTACTGTCTCCATCTGCTAACACAGGCCTAGTCCTGGAATCTTCTAGCCTCTGTACAATCTTATCAAGGCCTAGAATGTTTTCAGCCTCTTAGACTTGGGGCTGAGTGAGCTTAACACCTCCTAGAGCTCTGATTGGTTGGTTCAACTCAGCTGTTCTGGCTCAAACTCCTTTCCAAGCTGACTGATTCAATCCAGCTTCTCTTGGCTTCTTCTGAATGAATTGCTCTGCTTGACTTCATACTAACGTTCGCAATATGTTCTAATCTTCTGGCTCCTTATCATTCTCTGGCTCACTCTGTCTTCACCTGTGTCTAGTTTGTTCTCTCTTCAACCTATCTCTCTGTTCAACTGTCCCAGTAAAACTGCCTCCTTCCTCTCTCTTCTTTTTCTCTCTCTGTGCTTTCTTAAATAGCTTCACTTTCCTCACTGTTCTTGTGAGAATTGGGCATATCCTATTCTCTTAAATCTTTCATCACTTTGTCTGCCACTCAATTAGACACCACTTTCAAACATGGGTGCTTCCTTCCTTCTGCATTGTTTGGGATTAAAGGCATGTGCTAAGGCTGAGACACACCAAAACTAGGAAAAGATCTTTTTTTTTTTCAGTAAATAAAACAGTTTCAGGATTCACAGTGTAATCAAACATCCTGCAACAATGACCTCCGAGGGTACCTGCACTCATGTACACGGAACACAAATATATGCATGTATATATAAATATAATTTAACATAAATCTTTTAAACAAAAGAAAGTAAAGGAGCTGGAGAGATGGTTCAGCAATTAAGAGAAGCACTGGCTGGTCTTCAGAGGTCCAGGATTCAGCTCCCAGCACCCACATTGGCTCGCAATTGTCTGTAACTCCAGTCTGGCCTCTGCAAGCATTGTGCACATGTGATACATAGATTTATATGAATGCCAAATGCTAAGACACATAAAATAAACACAATGTTGATATGTGTGGTGCCTGCTTGAGTTTGTGTTATCACACTGCTGCCCTAGCCTTTTGACTCCACACTGAAGGAATATAGTTCCAAGAGATGCATTTTCTCTCCCTTGTCCCTTGTCTGTGTGTTTGTAGGGCCCAGAAGCAGTTTAAAAAAAAATTTGATGCATCGGTTGCCATGGTAAGTCCTTTTCCTAAGAACAAAGTAACTATTGAGAGCTGTTATAATTTACTATCATTATTTCATTTCAGAGTGACATGAACACTTTTGCTTCCTACTCCCATTTAAACATTTTATCTGCTTCAGAGTTTCCCTTTTTAATCTCTTCTGGGGGAAAAATGTGCGTCATTGCAAAATGGGATTCATCAGTGATGGTGAAATTGTGTGGGTTTTTCTCCCCAAAGAAAATAGTTACTGTAATTTTATATTTGGGGCTGCACACCCTAAAAGCACCCGACTGTGATCTCACATTGAAGGCTGTTTTTAAAGGAGGTGACAGACCTCAGTCTCTGGAGTTCAGGTAAAACGCGAGTGGAGTCATCTTATGCAGGGAGGGTTTGTGAATGGTCGTGTCATGTCTATAGTCAGCAACATACTATTCATATCATCTATCAGGCTAATGCTAAAACATTGTTAAGTTTGAAACCCGTGACAAGCAGCTGAGATGCCTATTTAACATATCACAGCAGACCTGGTCTCCGGGTTCTCCCAGCATCCCTCAGTCCCTATCTGTTACAGGTATGGCTGGCATAACCAGTCCTCTATCCTGAACTCTCTAGCCTAGAGGCCGGGCTGCCATGCCCCTAGAGGCTCTTCCCTATATAAGCCAGACATTTTGGTTACCTGCCTCTTTGTTTATGTTTGGCCTCCTGGCTTCTGTACTTGGTTCTCTTCTCTCCTTCCTTTCCTCCTCTCCCTACAGGGTGTAGGGTTGTGACCACGCTGGATATTCCCAGATGTCCCCCTACCTCTGGCTATGCTCTGTCACATTTCTATAATAAGCTTTCTTCTTTGCCATACCTAGGAGCAGCCATGTCCTTTTCTGTCCTGTTTACTTCTTTCTTTTTTCATTCAAGCATAAAATGTATTCATCATTGTTATTGTTTTGTTTTTGAAACAGAGTTAGTCTAGTCTGAAGGTTTTGATCCTCCCAAGTGCTGGGATTACAGGTATACACTGTCTTCCTTGGAAAAATGGCAAACTTGAAATATGTTTTTATAGCAGACATGAGCTCTGTGGCTGCAGCAAAAGCACCGCTATGGTCCTGCATCCTACGGCTTTGTTGTTCATGGACTTGTGGTACCCAAAGGTCCGAAGAGAGTTAAATGCTATTAAAGAGAAAAGAGATTCTGACACAAAACTGACATTGAGAAGTAAGTGCATACAATCTGCATCGAGAAACTTGAGTGTGCTCCAGCCACATCCTCAAAAACCAGTGAACCCAACTGAGCCATGTGTGCTTGAAGCCAGAGACTGGCCTTGTGTTCCTGCAGGGCAACCTTTACCACTTTGATTCTTCAAAACCAGAACGCTCTCGTTTTCTAAGGTGACTGTGGATTGGCGGGGGATTTGTTGTTATTTTTCATTTTTACTATCTTTTCTAGAATGAATGATTGTACCTGTTATCAAGGTCTCCCTCATTCCCTTTACACACACCTTTCCCTCTTCCATTCTTTTTTCTCAAAGGTATGTATGTACACACACATATACATACATACATACATACATACATACATACATACATACATACGTACATACAAACATATATATGGGGAGAGCATAGCCAGAGGCAGGGGAACATCTGGGAATATCCAGCATGGTCACAATCCTACACCCTGTAGGGAGAGGAGAAAAGGAAGAAAAACCTGTAGAGAAAGGAGCTGATAACTAAAATCTAGTTCCCTAATTGTTTCTTGATTGGGTCAATAAAGACAGCAGAAGCAAATCACTGGGCAAAGAGAAAAAGGTGAGTCTTCCGGGTCCCAGGAGGAAGAGAAAGGAACTTGGAGAGATTTGGGAATTTGAACCAGGTTGTGGAGCTGATAGAAAGAAGCAGACATATAACTCCTAGGGGCTGGATAGTTTGTAGCCGCCGCAGGTGGTAGAGGCTAAGGAGGATGGGGCAGAATAGTCTTCTCCTAGCAACTGTGTTATCTGGCTAGTTTTAAAATATCAAGGCTGTCTGGTGTTTTCCATCCATGGCGACTCAGGTGGACAGGAGACAGGGCAGAGCCATGGGGCGGTTGTTAGAGTTTGGTGGAATGAGCCATGGGGGTTGGATGAGCTAGCCGTTGCAGGCACCAGGCAAGGAGTAAGCATGCATTTTAAAATTACACACAACAAAAACCAACTTCCTTGCAATTTTGCTGGTGACCCACTCCCAAATTTTAAGAATTTTATTTTTCTCTTATGTAACTTTAATTTTTTAAAAAGGTATTTCTAATGATGGGTCTTAAACCTCTCTTTTAGCCTATTATCCATCAGAGGTAGTGGAAAAGAAAGGATTCCGGGGAAGTGGACGGTTTAGAAAGGGTTCTTTGGAGCAACTCCCATCTGTGTTGTCTGGAAATCAGCAGTTCAGTTCATAGGAGTCAGCAGCGGCAGCTCGATCCACTTGCAAACACTTCACGATGCACCCGTTCAGTGGTGTTGGGACAGCAGCAGGTGGCATGATCTAGTAGGAACAGCCAGACATATCTTCCATGTGTCTTACCTTAGCATGTACGTCTGTCTCAGCTGACATCACTCTGCCAATCAGTCCGAGTCTTCGCAAGAGGCACGAAACTGCACACCACCAGAAGTTTTTTGGTGTGTTTCTTTCTATGGAATCCAGACAAATGGAGCTTAACTATGTGTGTAAGGCAAGCAAATACATGTGTCATTAACGAAGAATCCTTCATCATGGGTCCTTTCATAGGCTTGATTTAGCAGAACATTCTCCTGTGTCTATTTCAGTGAACCGTTCTTTTATGAGTATGTCTTAGTCTTTCACCTGTGACCATTTTAATGAAACGTTCCTTCATGTGTGTGCGCCTTAGCAAAAACACCATCCAATATAATTGACTTTCCAAAGAACCCTTAAGTTTCAATTTCACTCTTCCCAAAATAAGATCATCAAAATGTTTTTGGTCCATGGTAAAAAATTATTATAAGAACTCGGTAAGGCCACGTATGGTGACACATGGCTTTAGTGCCAGTCCTTAGGTAGTGGAGGCAATATGGAACCCATATAGCATTCTGGGCCAGTCAGAACTATGAAGAAAAAGGATTGGCAAATAAGGGAAGAAGTCATTAATGCTGTATAAGAAATTTCCCTTAACTTGAGGCTGGAGAGGTGGCTCAGCAGTTAAGAGTCCTGGCTGCTTTTTCAGAGGACCCAGGTTCAATTCCCAGCACCCACATGGCAGCTAACACCTATCTGCAGCTACAGTTCTAGGGGCTCTGACACCTTCCCACAGACATACATGCAGGCAGAACCCCAATGCACAAAACAATTTATAAATAAAAAAATAAGAAAAGAAATTTCCTCTAACAGGATTTTTTTTTCCAATAAAAATTTCATTTAGCGAATCACTATATTGGATTTTTTTCCCCTTCAGAAATAAGTTGTGTTATTAAAACTAAATTACGTGTCTCTAAACTGCATTTCCACCCCCAAACATGGTGTCTGTTAAAATGAGATTGTTCCTCATAGCAGTGGTACACTTTAAATTAATTCTTCCATGATTCGTCAGCTTTCCTGAGAGGCTCAGGGTAAAACCTCTTTCAGATTTCAAAAGCTTACAGCTACAGCATGACCTTGGTAGGTCCTTTTCCTATTTTAGCTAAACCACATTTTGCTTTGAACTCAAAGGAAGGATGCAGCTTCTTCGGTGTGCTTCATGAGGTTGTCCTATGACTCAGGATGCAAGTCAATGGGGTCATTTGTGATCTCTGAACTCTCTACAATTCTATCTCAAAGTATCCCATCCTCTGGGCCAATCTTTCCTATATTTATGTTGCTTTATTAATGACAAGTTGGCTCTAAATCTTACTACTTTGAAGAGATATTGATTATTCTGAAAGTAGCATTTTTCTTTGTGTCATTTGCAGACAGGTGCTTCCTTATAGGCTTTCAGAAGCCGCGTGTCCTTAATCATCTTGCTTTCTGTTTCCAGGGGGACCAGCCTTTTCTTCTTGGACAACTTCTGTTGTATAAATTGCGTTACTGTTGTTGGTTACATGATTGGAACCGTTTGCAAAGACAAAGTTCCAAAGACGAGGTGTTTTTCATTATACATGTTAGACGTTAGTTCTGGAGATGGGCAGTGAAAGCAGGGGAGGTTTGGGGACTGTTCGGCAATTCCAAATATGGTCTCATTAGTTAGGACAGGTCTGACATGGTTCAGGTTTGCTAGATAATGGCGGCCTCCTTTTAAAAGTTACTCAAAGCTCAGTAGGAAATCAATCTTGAAAATGCTGAATAACAATGTAACAAAATGATGCAGAGGGACTGGCAGGTGCTATGGAAGGGAAGGTGAGACTAGCAACCTTTCAGAAACTTAGCTTTGTTAGGAGCCAGAGCCAGACCTTACAAGAGCTATTAAGTATCAGTCTTTTCTGCACTACAAAGCTTGTGTTTATGATGAGGAATTCCTATCTTTTTATCATCCCCAATCTTAGAGGCTTATACAAAGGTTGTGCTCCCTGCACCAACTCCCCTTTGCTCTTATAAAGGTCACCTGTTGTATTTTAGGAATTTGATGGTCTGGAATACTGATGGCCCTTTCCCCATTACAGCAGTGACCCTTTCCCCTTCTTCCTTCATATCCAATGCACCTGATCTTTTAAGACTACCCAACTGAATAAAACTGTGAGCTCAGACCCCAGTCAGTGGCGGAAAGACAGAGGTCACCACCTGATTTAGAGTAAAGACCAACCCAGTCCCATGCGATACATCTACAATACACTCCTCCTACACCTAAGGCTCAGGGATCATTTCAAGAGAGTGGGCAGAAAGATTGCAAGGGCCAGAGAGGATCATGGGTTTGTTGTGAGACTGTGTATACTAGGTTTGCTGTGAGATTGTGTCTACTAGTCATGTCAGGAGCTACACCCATGAAGTCTCACCTACATGACTGCCAGAGCAGGAGCAGACATAAGTCAGCAGCAATAGGCATGCTATAGTGGAACACAGAAAGTAAGGAATGCTGAGAGCAGGAGAAACAGTCTTACCCAGGGAAGAACACACCAATGGCTTATCCAAAACTGGACTGGGCTGATTGCATTTGTATATTTAGGAACATACATATTTATATGCATATATGGTTTTCCTTAAGCACTGCTTCCTATTTATTACCACTTGTATAAAATGAGGAATGCTTTAAAGCATGCAATGTCTTCTTACACAGGGAGCTGGCTACATATTTGCTATTTCTCTAAACTATAAACTCAGAAAACCTTCAGCAAAGATCTCCAAATTTTGTCTTGGGAATCCATCATGACTGGTACAAATTCATCCCTGTATAGAGGTAGAAGCAGGAACTTTACCCATTTGGGGAAGCTTTGTTATATAATGAGGTCCAGACAAACCAGGGCTATGCATCAAGACCTTGTCTCCAAAACAATCACATGAATGATAAAAACATAAGGAAGGAAGGGAAGAAAGAAGAAAGGAAAGGAAGGAGGGAAGGGGACATTTTCCTTGACTGGAGAGGACTGCATCTGTACCAAATGGATTTTAGCCCATAAAGCTCTCCAAACTCTGGCCTTCACAATGGCAAGGTTATATGCTTGTGCTGCTGTGAAATGCCAAGTGTGTGATAATTACAGTACAATATCATTCTTTATCTGTTCTGCTTCTAGCTGGTTCACAACGTTCCCCTGGATTGATTTCTAGACACTCTCGTGTTTTTCATTGTTCTAAGCTCTATAAACTAGAAAAATCCATTTTATTTCTTATACTTCACAGAAACATTGGTGTTTGTGAACTAATTTTGATATGCAGCAGCCTGAGCAAATTCTGATCCTAATAACTGACCCATAGATCAGTCAGTCATCTATTGTTTGCAAGTAATAACACTTGTATTCTAGCTTTTGGGTCCTTCCTTCTTGTGACGGGCTCAGCCTGCCTGCTGGTGTAATGTTCCGTAGCTGGGATGTGGTGAGGGCTCATTTTGGTTTTTCCATTCGTGATTTTGTCAGAGATGGCTTTAACCTGTCCCTTGTTGGAGGGTTTTTGAACCACCCCTTTTCTCTGTGCCTTGTGCTTTGAACAAGAAGAGCTCCAGTTCCTCTAGGTCAGGGTTACTCTTCTCATCTGTCTTTTAACTTGCTCATAGGCCCCTTAGACTCTTTAATTTGCTAAAATATTTAATAAAATTCATGTTTTCATTGAATTTGTTCCAATTTGTACTGTTTATTTTTATGTTCCTTTGTTCATGTTTTCAATGTTAAGCATATTTTATATACTTATTAATCTATAAGTTACAAACTTTGTTTTCAAGACAGGGGCATGTGTCACTATCAGCCCACTAAGTTACAAACGTCTTACTTTTAATTTTACTCATTTCTGGTTTTACTGTCAGTTGTTTGTGAGGACTGTGACATGGAGGTTTCTGCCTGTGTGTTCTGATTGTGAGGCTGCGCTCCCTGGAACACTGCAGTGATTTTCTTTTTCACTCTTCCTTTCTGCTGCTTTCGATGCTGAGGACCACGCCTAGGGCTTGTGTATGGGAGGCAAGGGTTCTACCTTTGAGCTGTATCCCCAGTTGTCTTCTCCTTCTCCTCCTTCTCCTTCCTCCCTTCCCCTCCCCCCTCCTTCTTCTTTGTTACTTTCATTTTGAGAGAAGGTCTCATAAAGTTGCCTAGGCTGGCAATGAACTCACCCTGTAGCACAGACTGGCCTTGAACTTGCTATATTCCTACTTCTGTCTTACAAGGAGCTGAGAGGAAAGGAGCTGTGACTTCCTGGCCCATCCTGAGAATTTTTGAAGCTTGGATTTAAAGTACAGCCATAAAAAAAGGATTTGTATTAGCCATGTGCTTGGAAGTGGGTGAATCTGGGACCATTTCGGCTAGATGTCTATACTGAGAGGTTTCAGGTCCTGTAAGCAGTGTGAATATACTGAATTCACGTGCTCGTGCATCAGTTCTTGGGGGTTTCTTAGAGCCGAGAAATATGTGGATCTCTTCATTTTTCTTTGCTAGGTGACTCTTTTCTTTCTTTCTTAGATTATCTGTGTATGTGTTTATGTGTTTTTAGTTACTATGATAAACGCCTTAGGAGGAGAGAAATCACTTTGAGAGAGGTAAGCTTTACCTTGGAGTGTGGTTTCATAGATTTCTGTTCATGGTTGTTTCTTGGCTCGTGCTTAGGCTGAACACCAAGGCAGGGAGCAGGTGGTCATGTGGTGGGGAAGGTACCCAGGACAGAGAGAGTAGGGGAGGGAGAACATGAGGAATTAAGGCACGTCTTCTCAGAGAATTCGGTGACTGTGGCACTAAACCTTCATCACATCTTGTCCCTTGAGGCACATCTCAAATTCAAGCCATAATAGTCCATTCAGTGGTGTCTTGTTTTGTAGTGTTAGGGGTAGATAGAATCCAGGGCTTCCTGTGTGCTTTGGGCAAGCACTGTTACTCTTGTGAGCTCCATTCCCAGCTGCCGTGAGTCATCTCTTTAGCGTTGGAGCTGTGTGTGGAGAGCTCTGCTTTCACGGTTTTTTTTTTATTTTTTTGTCGTCCTTATTTGTGCGCTAGCTTGTTTCCGGGCTGGAGACTGAACTAAAGTCCTGCTGCGTGTGGCTCTACCCTTGAGCCAGACCCACAACCCTGGGGAATCATCCCTGCCTTGACAGTCCTTCTTGGAAACACTCTGGCTTTTTCTCCTGCTGCTTTCATGATCCAGGAGTATTAGGTTTAAGTGCTGGGTCACCAGTCCAGCAGGTGCTCTCTGCTAAACACTCTCCCTATTTATCTAGTTGTTTGTGCCTTCATCCCCATTTGGATTTTCTTTCTGTCCCAGGTAGGCCAGATATATGTGTTCAAAACCCTGTGACAGTCATGGAAAAAAATTTTAATTGCTCCTTATTGAGAATTATTCTGAACGGATAGGGTCCGGGTTGCTAGAAATTAAAGGTTTTTATCATTATTTAAATTTTCTTCTGAAATTTCAAAGTTTTGTGATACTTTCATTTTTTAAAAAGATTTAAAACTTTTTTTAAATTGCACATTATGTCTATGTATGGATATGTGCACATCAGAGCAGGTGTCTTCAAGACCAGAGGTGTCAGATTTCCTGTCATCTGCTTGATGTGGGTGCTGGGAAGAGTCAGTCCTTGGGAAGAGCAGCCAGTGTCCTTGACTGCTGAGCCATCTCTCCAGCCCTGGTACTTCCATATTCTAAATTATGAAATATTTAAGATGTGCTGAGCTAGTGATGCAGTTGAGTGATAAAGTGTTTACCCAACCGGCTTCAGGGCTTGAGGGTCCAACCCCAGGACAGGGGTGGGGTGGGGAAGGAGGAAGCTACAGACTGTTATAACTCCTTCCTTATGCAGCTTAGTGAACAAAGTGTCATAAATACATCGATAACTATGATGTTTGAGTGAGGAAATCAGAAACCAGATTGATAGCTATGATGCTTGGGAAAAAAAATCAGAATTCTGTTTTTTTCAAAATAACAGGAAGTTCAGAACCCTGACCTTTAGCCAGAAAGATCTAGATTCTTATCTAATCTAAAGCACTATGTACACATCTTTTAGGACTCTGCCCAGACAGCAGGACTCCTTATCTTTAAACTGTCTCCAAGAGTGAATCCTGCAGTCCTGTTGATGCCGTGTGACTGCCTGACTGGATATTTGGGTTGGATTAGGTGAAGCAGCAAGATTTAATGGGTTCTGTCTCCTAACAGTGGGAACCAGAACTACTTGGAACAAACATGTTTGCAAGTATGGGGCCAACTGTCTGGCCTTCTGTACATGGAGAATCAGAGCATATCCTAGAGACAGCAGAGAGTAAAACAGGAAGGAGAGACTATATGGAGGAAGCGGTGAGAGACCTTGAGGAAGAGATGGAGAGAGCAGACATCAAGGGAAAGAAGAATGGAGAGGGAGATAAAGACTTAATTACAAAAGTACTATCCCATGTGAATTCTGGGCATCTGACACCATCTTCTCATGGATATCCAGTTCCTGTGGACTCCTGGCTGTGCCAGAAGTCACTGTAGACCAGGCTGGCCTGGAACTCACAGAGATCTCTGCCTGTTTGTCTCCTGAGTATTGAGATTAAAGGTATATGCCGTCATTCCAGGAGATTCTAGTTCTTCTTAGTGTCTAGAGTTAAATCTTTTCCTTTTGTACCTTGTAACATCTCCTTGTGCTCTGAATCTCCCCTTTTACATGGAGGTGGGGCCTGAGTTGGCTTAAATGGTTCCCGTTGCTTGCACTATAAGAATATCTGGTTCTAGCAGTCACAGCTCTCTCTCTCTCTCTCTCTCTCTCTGACAGGGCATCAGAGTATCATCACTGTATAACCCTGGCTGGCCTGGAACTCTCTCTGTAGTCCAGATTGGCCTTAAACTCCCAGCCTGTCTCTACCTTCTTGAATGCCAGGATTAAAGATGTATACTACCATATCTGGCTGTAACCTTATCTTTTTCTTAGGCAAGGAAACAAACAAACAAACAGATACTGTTATATAATGGCAATAAAAAAATCACTGGTGGGGGTTACTCATAATTCTATCCCTCTAACAAATTAACCCTATTCATTTTTTTCATATTAATTCTCTATATTCTTGGTCAAGACCAACATATTCTTTTACATGACAAACTGTCAATCCAAATGCAAGTTATTCTTGAGTCTTTGAGGGATATTTACATAAGTTTCTGATGAGAATAGAGTCATGTAAGTGGCCTATTCGTTGTTTTTAAAAGTTACTTGAGAGAAGCCAGCTGGTAGTGGCACATGGCTTTAATCTCAGCACTTGGGAGGCAGAGACAGTTAGATCTCTATGAGTTCGAGGCCAACCTGGTCTACTGAGTGAGTGAGTTCCAGGACAGCCAGAGGCTACACAGTGAAATCCTGTCTCAAAAAACAAAAATTAATAATAATAATAATAATAATAATAATTTGAGTGGGAGAGATAGCTCAGTGATTAGGAGCATGTATGCTCGTGCAGAGGACCTGATTTTGGTTTTCGGTTCCCAGTACCCACATTGGAGAGCTCACAACCACCTTTAACTCCAGGTCCAGGGAGATCTGATGTCTCTAGGCACCCATGCACACATACATGCACACACACTATTGCATTCCTTGAAACACCTTTTATGTAGCTTGTAAGTTAGGGACAATTAATGATGAATACTTGTTAAAAACAAACAGTGAATGGAACCAATCTGCAGAGCTGCTGGGGAACGGGCAGGAGCAAAAGCAGGGCTGCTGGCTCTCAGTGTCTCCCTAGCTTGGTCAGGGACTGTCTTGTATGAGAAGGAGGCTCTTTTTGGTACAAGCTGATGGAGTGTTTGCTCACTTCTGGTTGTCCCAGACTGTCAGCTCTACCTAGAGGACAGGGAAACAGGTCTTTGAGAAGTCCTTGTTTTCCTTTGCTATCTACTTGCTAGGGTTGCTATGGTGGTTTGAATGAGATTGGCCCTCCATAAGGCTCACATGTTTGAGGAGTTGGAGCTTAAGTTGGTGGAACAGTTTGGTAAGGATTGGGAGGTGTGACTTTGTTAGAGGAGGTGCGTTTCTAGGAGGTTTCAAAAGGCTTGTGTCATTCCAAGCGTGCTCTGTGTTTCCTGCTTGGGGTTTGAGGTGTGTGTTCTCAGCTCCTGCTCCTTCTGCCTGCAGCCTGTTGCCTCTGTTCTGCTCTTGTGGATGCTATCTCTCTAGAACTCGAGATCCAAAATAAACTCTTCCTTCAATAAGTTGCCTTGGCCGTAGAGTAACAGCAATAGAAAAGTAACTGATACAGCCTTGTGGGGGTGACTCACACCTTTAGTTCCAGCATTAAGGAGACAGAGGCAGGCCAATCTCTGAGTTTGAGGGGAGTCTGGTCTACAGAGGGAGTTCCAGGATACCTAAGGCTACACAGAGAAACGCTGTCTTGAAAAACAAAGCAAAGCAAATTAAAATAAAACAAAATGTAACTGATAAAATTGTTACAAGAATTACATGAGGTAGTTACATGTAAAGTCCTTAACTTAGCCTGTTGCATGTTTAGAGATTGGGGGGGGGGGCGCTCATGGAGACCATAGTCAGAGTAATAGGCAGGACTTAGGGAAACTCTGCCAACACCGGCTTGATAGTAATTTGGAAAGGGTGGTCAGGCACTTACATTGGGACATAGCATTGTGTATAGAAACCCCGTGACTGAGAGTGAATGGACAAAGCTATCACCTCTATCAGTGGTGGCACAGTGCCCCGAAGTGCCTGCCAGGAGGGAACATTTTTACTTACAGTGCATCATTCTCAGAAAATACCAGCCAAGAATCTTGAACACCACCTGGATATTTTTCCTACTGCCCCAGAGCTGTGCAGTTTTAATCCCTGAGCCACCATCTTGGCTATGCCCCTGGGCATCTGACCTTACTACTGTAAGAGCTGCTTTCCTTGGCATGGATTCCCAGACAAATGGCAGGCAGTGTTTCCGGCTATACGGTGACACTGTGGGGACGCATATAGCTAGCATTCAATCTGGCTTCCTCTTTCCCTCTGTCGCTTCCAACAGGATGTGGCTCCTGAAAATGCAGGCGTCATCTGGCACCATGAGGGGGAGGGGGAGGGGAAGAAACGCACAGGACCGCCTCGCTGCTGTGATTAGAACACTGAACCAAATCCTGCAGCTGCTTTCTCCATGTTCTTACTGTGTGGCAAAAATAAGCTGCTAGGTATAAACCACTGTAGTTGAGAGTTTTGTTTCCTGTAGTTAAAGCATACTCTTAACTGATATGTTATAGTTGGTATCATAGGGCTAACTATTCTGATCAGTTTCACGAGAAGTTGTTGTTAAAGTGTCTAGATAGGAATTAGTAGCTTTGGAGGAATGGACTGCTTTCTTATGGAAACTATTTCCTGTTTACCTGATCCACATTAGAAAGGTAAAAAATAAGCTTTTCCTTTCCTTAAAGTTTAAGGAAAACTTTAAAGTTTAAATACCATATGAAAAGTTGGAGATATCAGGACTTTGTTGAAGTGCATTATGGGAGAACTTTTCTTCCTTTTTTTTTTTTAAATCTAGGCTAGATGTGGTAGTGCCCAACTTAGATCTAGCACTGGGGAGGCAAAGTCAGGAGAATCTCTTTGAGTTTGAGGCTAGCTTGGTCTACATAGTGAGCTCCAGGACAGCCAAGGCTACATAGATATCCTGTCTCAAACAAAACAAACTACCAAAAAACCTGGAATAAATGACTGGACTGATATGGAAAATGAAAGACTGCAGTCTTTCATTTACTCCAGGTTTCCTTTTGATTATCCTGTGAATCAGCGTCCCATGACCCCAGCCCCTTAATTCTCAGGAGACAGCAAGCACACATTTTATTTTACCACTGCAAAAGAATTCAGAGATCTGCCTATCTCTGTTAAGCACAGATGATAAGCTGGTTGGGTGAGACCCTGCCCTGAAATTACCACTTCTACCACAACTGGGCCTAAATTAGCTCTGTCTCAGGCTGATCTTGAACTCAGGAATCTGTCTGCCTGTCTTTGTATCTTTCTGACAAGCTGGCAGCTGCCTCTGTTCCTGTAGATCTGTTAGGCCCCTTATACAATTCATATTGCATCCTTATATTTTTGCATAGTTGAGAAAGTATATAATTTTGAACCCACATTTTTAGAGTTCTTTTCCACAGGCTTATGTGCTGTCCTGAAGGTCCTAGTGTCTACTATTTTGCTGAGACATTAGCCACACCTTCACCTCCTGATTCGTGCTGTCTCTAATTATCATAGAGTCATTAACATTAACAGGGAGGACATTCCTTGAAGGATCATGAAGATATGTTCATTATTATACAAACAAGCCTTATGCCCACAGCAACCATTGACACTCTTGGAGGCACACGCCTGCTGACCCTGTCCCAGGGGCAGGAACCACGTCATTCTGTCCCTACCAAGGACATGCCAGTCCAGGCAAGGGACACAGAGTGTCACAGTACTACTATGTTTTCTGTTTCTCCTTTGTCTGTTTGGGTACAGAGTCTCACTATGTACCCAGTCTATTCTAGATCTTGAAATCCTTCTGCCTCAACCTCCTAAGTTTAGAAGTTGGTGTCATTATACCCAGTTCCTTTTTCTGATAACTATATATGTGACTGGGAAAGAAAATGTGTGTGTACCAGTGGAAAGTGTCTGTGAAGTATGTGTGCTGTAATGTATGTCTATCAGTCTGTTTATTTGTATGTCTGTAGTGTGTAGGAAGATGTGTCTCTGGTGTTTGTGCTAGTTGAGTGTGTTTGCAATGTGTGTGTGTGTGTGTGTGTGTGTGTGTGTGTGTGTACAAGGTGTGTGATTTTGTTTGTTTTTTCAAGACAGGGTTTCTCTACGTAGCTCTGGCTATCCTGGAACTCTTTGTAGACCAGGGTAGCCTAGAACTCATCTAGATCTGCCTGCCTCTGTCTCCCAAGTGCTTTAAAGATGTAAACCACCACTGCCCAGCTGGTGTGTGATTTTGAGTCCCAGGAATTATTATGGTAGTGGACATGCCAATAATTGACCTGAGAAGGGCTGAATAGTTCAACAGATTGTGACAGGAACCCAAATTGCTTCTTAGTAAAAGAAATCTTATTCCCGTAGGCTTAACCAAAAAAGAATTTATTTGCTCAGAGAAATGGGAGGTTCACAGGATTGACTTAACAATTTTGGTCAAACAGAGAAATTTAGGGAGACCCTCTATTAGGTAGGAGGAAGAAAAGTGTATGCTTATGTGAGCAGGAATATAGAGGGACTCAGAGTGTGGTAGGATTTAACTGGGTGTGTATTAAGCATCATCCAAGCTGTGGGGTGCTGGTTTACTCTCCCTCTACTTCTGGCAAAGGAACCTCTCTTTATGATAATGACAAGGACCACACGAAGTGACATAATCAATACTTACAAAGTGATAGATGGTTTAGCTAGCAGCTGGGAGAGTAGCTGGAGAGGAGTTCTGCAAAAGATTTGTATTATAGATGAGAGAGTAATATTTTAGTTGTCTTTATTTTGGGGTAGGGATAGGATCTCATATGTAGCCTTAGAAAGCCTACAACTCACAATGAAGAACAGACTGGCCTCAAACTCAGAGAGATGCACCTGGCTCTATTTCCTGCTGAGATCAAAGGTGTGCATCATTATGCCCGGCTTTATTTTTATTGTTATTATTTTGATAAAAGAATTATATCAAGAAGAAAACATAGAGGCTGGAGAGATGGCTCAGAAGTTAAGAGTACTTGTTTTTGCAGAGGACATGAGTTGTCTAGTTCTTACATCAAGTGGTTCTCTACTGCCTGTAACTCCAACTCCAGGGGATCTGATGCCTTCTCATGCCCCATCTCTCAAAAATATGATTTATTAAGTCTTGTTGTCAAATTACCTCCTTAATATTTATGTTTACACCCTTAGAATTGTGATACTCTTAACATTGCTCAGAAAGGCATTTTATTTTATTTTATTTTAATGAGTACACTGTAGCTGTTTTCAGACACACTAGAAGAGGGCATCATATCCCATTACAAATGGTTGTGAGCCACCATATGGTTGCTGGGAATTGAACTTAGGACCTCTGGAAGAGCAGTCAGTATTCTTAACCGCCGAGCCATCTCCCTATTTCCCAGAGAAGCTCTGTTTTTGCAGTGTGTAGTGGTCAGTGCAGAGACTCACAGTCTAGAGAATGAATGACTGAACTAGAGAATGAATGACTGAATGCTTAGCAATAGGTGGGTCATCCATCCTGACATCTTCCCAATCCAATCCAAGGCTCAGGGAACATAGCACAAGATTGTATGGAGAAAATATAAAAGCCAGCAATGGGGAAGAGAGCTATGAAATGCTATATTCTGGTTATGACATGGGTGATGTATATATTAACTCATAGCAGCTGGAGTTGGCCTGCACAAGACCTGTTCAGGATCAAGCCATTCAAAATCCCAGCAGAGATGGGGGAGACCTTCTGAAGCCCCATTCTTAGCTAAGGTTTGATTGACAGTTGATGGCTGTTGAAAGCTGGTAAGTCAATTTTCTTTTAGGATGGAGCTGTGGGGTAGGTTGCCCATACTCCTGCGAATGGTCTCATACCCTTTAGTACATTCAGTACTAACTGGACACAGGCTGCTATTAATAATGCTAATAATGATGATGATGATGATACGTAAGAGGAATGTGGAGTTTAGAGGGAGTATGTCAGTGAACCCTAGAGGGTTAGAGGTAGACAGTAGGGAGGAGTGGATAAGAATAAAATATATTGTATACATGAATCAAATTTTCAAAGGATAAATAAAATATTACTAAATTTTACTTAGTTTTAAATGCTTTAGCTTTGAAAGTGATTATTGGTACCTCCAACCTGCTATCTTTCTCCTGAGCTTTGATGAAAAGAACACAACCAAAATGAAACATGTGCTTTTATGTTTATAGGATCTTACAAGTTATTTCAACGGCACCACTACTGGCTTGGTAGAAACCTCAGGAACCCCAAATGGGGAAATGGTGGTGTTTTGTTTTGTTTTAGCTTTAAGTTTTCAAAAAATTCTGCTGGCCTGCGTAAATTGGTACAGACCGGAACAGCTGAGCTCTCTGTTCTTGGGTGAACCATGACAGGATAATATGAAGAGAGAGGATCAATAGAGATCAGGTTTCAGAGATTACAGGTCCCAGGGGCTCAGGATAGCACCAGAGGCTCCTATCTCCCAGCTCTGAGAGCCTCTCACAGCTCCATCAGGGGCTTCCTGCAGCATAGCAAGCCCTGCAACTACAGTCTTTCTCAATAACTGACAAGGAACGTGGAGGAGATGCTGATGTGCTATGCTAGCTCATGAACATGTCTGTGAAGAAATCAATGTGAGGAGGAAGGGAGAGGCAGTTGGATTGATTGGGTCACTCACCCACTCTTGTAAAAACTGTCTTATGGCCCTGGAAAGAGTTCACTATCAACGGGGATGGGTAACTTGGATTCCTTGAGGGAAAGAAGACTTCTTTTGTAAGGAGAGGGGGACCAGATTGTGTTTTAAAAAGGTGGGGTTAGTTAGTTATTATAAATTCAATGACCAAGGATGGATAGAATCTCACCCTAATAATGACTAGCATGGTCTCTAATAGAGTGTGTCATTCAGTATAAGACACTCTAACTTTCAGAATGAACATATAAATTTATTCTATGTTGTCTTATGTAAATTTTAATTGGGAGTGATGATTATAGTTCCTGGAGGAGTGGTGCCATTATAGGCTTGCTCTGGATACTTCATAAATATGAGCTTAAAAATACAATAGGTAGTCAGGCAGAGGTGGTATACACCTTTAGTCCCAGCACTTGAGAGGCAGAAGGAGGCGGATCTCTGTGAGTTTGAGGTTAGCCTGGTTTGCATAACAAGCTCCAGGACAGCCAGAGGGCTACCCGGGGAAACCTTATCTCAAACGTAAACAACAACAGTAGCAAAATTAGCTGTAAGGTTAAGGATGTAGCTCATTGGTAGAACATTGGCCTAGCAAGCACAAGACCGTAGGTTCAATTCCCAGCACTGACGAAGAAAAAATAAACATCCTGAGAGTTTGAAGATGGCAGTGGCTAATGGTGGAGAGATAATGTGAAGATAGGGGATTTGTCCCTGTTGGCTTGTGACCTGTTCTGACCTAGATTTCATTTAAATGTCCTTTACTATCAGAATCTTCTAATCCAATGTGTGGAAATGTTTTGTCCACTAGAAAAGTAACTTAATAAATTCTGCTTATATACGTTATAAAATAGGGATTTTACATGTGTACACACATGCACATACACATACTCGAACATATTTTTCTTCATTTTGGTTTTTCTGAGACAGGGTTTCTCTGTGTAGCCCTAGCTGTTCAAGAACTCACTCTGTAGATTAGGTTGGTTTTCATCTTAGAGATCTACTGCCTTTGCCCCTGAGTGCTGGGATTAAAGGCATGTACAACCACCACCTGGCCCCACCTTATATTTTTCTTACAATGACATTGTATTCATAGTCAACTTTTCTGCAAAGAATTTCAAGGTATGCAAACCATATGGAATGTAGAGCTTGGATTAGTGAGGAACTTTTTAGGGAATCAGATGTGATCTCCCTGTTGCCACACTTAGTCAACACATAGGAACCTAAGAAGTCCCATTAAAAGATACATGTCTTGCGTGCTCTTAGGAACAAGCTTGCTCATGTCTGCGTGCTTTGTCAGTCCCCTGAAGATATTCCAAAGAGCCACTGTGTCCATCCCTTGGTCTAGCACATTATTGAAACAATGAACTCCTGTTTTTTTTTCTTTTAAGCAAAATCTTAATCCTTTGATTTTTACCAATGAAGCATTGGGAGCCAGAGGCTAGGGTGAGAGCTAGCTCAGAGAGGCAGAGAAGGAACCCAGCTGACCTTCCTCCTCACAACCAATGCCCTCTTTCATGGAGTCTCAGAACACTTCCAACTCAATGTCCCTTCCTTCTACTTCCTCTGTGTCTCTCTATCATGCTCCTAACTTTTTCTTACTCCCTATGGTTTTTCTTAACTATCCTGAAGTAGACATTTCTGGTTGTGTCATGCTATGGAGAGTCATGTGGTGTTTTGCTGAGGTGGATACGTGGTGTTTGGAGAGAGTATACACGGCACTCAACTGGACAGTGACAGAGTGTCTCCTTGTGTCCTGGTTGGTCCTGGTCACTCTGCTGACTCATGCCAGTTCTGCAGAGGCCTGACTGTTTCTGCTGGATCTTGCCACAACTGCTGATTACTCTTTGGCATCCTGATACTATTGAACTGGACTGCTGGTATCTTGACAAACAGATTAAAAGTGCCGCAGCAACACTTCTAAACAGACTCACATCCCCTTGTCTTTTCTTTCCTATCTCTAGTGGGTGGTGGGCTAGAAGGGAGATTGAAGCATTTGAGAACCCTCATAAGGTAGGTTTTGAAAAATTGAATCCTACATAATTCTATGTTCATTCCCTGTCAATCGGATTCTTGCTCTGCCTCCTGACCTATGGCTGATTTTACTTAATGCTGTCTACAATATTTAAGCAGAAAGCTCTTGGATTAAAGGCTGAGCCACACCACAATTAAAAACTGGTTTTTCTAGTAAACAATACAATTCCAGGGTTAACAGTGTGATCAAATATCCTGCAATATACCCCAGTTCTACCCATTGGAATTTTCTCACATTTGTTGAGAGGGGGGGCTGTTACTCCACATTGTGTGAAGTTGATTTGTTTGTTTTGTTTCTTGTCACACTGTCTATTGCCCTAGAAGGCTTTACTTTAAACTGAACCATCTATCATATACTACCCATCCATCACAGGCTGACAAATAAGATACTCCTAGGAATAGGAAAGGGGTCACCCTTTAGGCATAATGGGATAATTTGTGACTGTAGGGGCACATGGGCATATCAGGAGAACTAAGCCCAAGAACACATCAGACATATCAGACCAAGGAAAGACTGTAACTCCAGGTAGGCCTCAAACACACTGAGCATGGGCTTGAACTTCTAATCATCCTCTTGCTGGATGACAGATGTGTGCCATCACATCCAGTTTATAAAATTCCAGGAACTGAACCCAGGGCTTCATTGATGCTAGACAAACAGTACACCACCAGAACACCTTCCAGCCTTCTGCAGATTTTTTTTGATTATTTAATACTGGGGATTGAAGCTCAGACCTTGTGTATGCTCAGGAAGTTCTACCCAGCCCTCCAGATTGTGTATAACATCTCTTTCCCCTTTATCCTCAGTTTCCAATTTCCCAAGCCTAAAGGCATAACAAGCATAGCACACCCATCTGCTCATTTACTTATTCAAATATTTGAACAGAAGAGAGGGTGTGCCAACCATTCAGCCTATCTATCAAGATTTAGACTCACGTCTGAAAATGGTTAACTGTGATTTTGAACAAAGAACACAGTGGCTATATGAGTGTTGGCAATGAGTTTGCATTTTCTCATTCCTACAGCTCTTTATTCCTATGTTCTTTATTTCTGTTATATACATGTGTTACTCAGCCCATGTTCATAACTGGAGTTTTGTTTCTTGTGCTCACATCCAATAGATGAGAAAATGAACACTGTGTTCTACAAATGTTACAGGCTGTAATCCTTAAAGACTTTAAAAAAAATAAAATTAGAAATTGTCAATATGTTTTAAGTAACTTTCCAATTGAAGCCAAACATATGTTATGTACTTATTCACTTCCAGGGATGGGTGTCAGTGATTGAAAATACAGAATTTAGTTTCCTTTCTTATATAAAATTTCCTTAGAAATCAGTGGCAATTCTGAATTTTGGGGATGTTCCAAGAAGTATTCCTCAGAAAGTAGAATTCAGTCCAAATGAGTCAGTCTGCCCTTCTCCAGCTGAGTCACACACCAGTTAGGGTTTTATGGCTTTTCTTAAAAAGGATTTTGCAATCATCTAAATCAGGTTTCTTTTGATGGTATCATGGTGGAAAGATAAAAATTACTTATAGCAGTGAAAAGGTATAATACTCTTTTAAACTCCTTGGAAATGTGATAATAGCAGTGTTGAATTTTATATTAACCCTTTTTTTCTAATATGTTCATTTAACAATATTAAAGAGAATGTTCTAAAGCCATAACTTCATCATCTTACTAAAAATGTTTTTAAACTTGTTATGAACTTCATTCCGATTGCAGGAAAATTTGAGGTCTCGTTGAGTTTGAAGCAAGCCTTTCCTTGTGCTTCAATTGGGCTTAAACTCAGGAGTGTCAAATGTTCATGTGTGGGGCAGTGACCTGTGCCTAGGTAGCCTGGTCCCTGGTCAAGCTCAGGCTTAAAACCCCAGAGACCAGCCGGGCGGTGGTGGCGCACGCCTTTAGTCCCAGCACTTGGGAGGCAGAGGCAGGAGGATTTCTGAGTTCGAGGGGAGGATTTCTGAGTTCGAGGCCAGCCTGGTCTACAAAGTGAGTTCCAGGACAGCCAGGGCTACACAGAGAAACCCTGTCTCGAAAAACCAAAAAAAAAAAAAAACAAAAAACCCAGAGACCCAGCAGGTGACTGTCGCCTACAAGGAATAATAGGTGTTTGGCCACACTCCTTGAGCCCCGTGGCTCCAAGCTACAGCCTCCCACAGCACCCCACCTGCAGAGAGGTGTGTGGCCATCAGTCACAAAGGAGCAGCACCAAGCCCTCCCACATGCAAATAAGGTTTCCCCGCGCTCTCAGACTAAGCCAATGAGAAGTACCTACTATCAGACCCTGACCCACCCCCAAACTGTATAAAAGAACCCTATCCAGAAGGAATAAAGGTGTGTTCCCCCCCCCCCCCCCCCCGTACTCCAGCGCCCAACTCAGCGCAGGACCAACTGAGATGACAAAGGTAGAACAGAGGCAGAGCCGACTAACTGCGTAGAAGCTGTGGAAACGACTCCCTCTTCCTGCTCATTCTCTCTTCTTTGCCTGAACCCTCGCACCTGGCTGGGCCAGAGATCTCCATGGAGAGCCTCCTTCATGGTCACAGAAGAGGCCTCTGGATTCATGTCTAGCAAATTAGAGGGAGGATATTCCTGGACCACAGAGAGTGGGCTTTAGAAAGGAGTTTATTATGAGTTCACAGGTGGGGGCATAGGAGGAAGAAGGGCAGTAGTAGTAGCCTGCCAATGAACTGCTACTCTGGGGACTTTTTATAAGATTTATGACAGAAACTGGGGTGAGCATGGGAAGGGGATGTGCTGGTCAATCCACTTGGCCGAGCTATGAGCTATCTATCCAGTTGCTGTCTCTCAGTTTTAGTCACGTCCTTAAATATGGCTTCCAAGCAAGGGTGAGGGATCATAAAGAATCAGTCACCAGAACTTTTTTGGTGTCTCTGGCCTCTTAGAATTGTTGCTTTGGAGAATCAGAGTTGAGGAGGACATAACATCTGTCCCAACAGGAGTTACTAGGACCAGCAGGACTCAGGCACACAGGAACTCCGCCAGACCAGTGGCACAGGTTTCTTCCCGTCTGTCTGGGCCAGTGCCCTGAGCAGACCTTGGGCTCAAACTTGACAGTCAGTCTCACAACACCCAGAGGAAGCTACACTCCCAGGCGCCTTTACACTCCCAGGATCCCGGGAGCGTGGTCATACCAAGATCTCAGGGTCCCAGAGGCAGCTTGACTCCCAGAAGCTTGGGCATACCCAGGATCTTAGGATCATAGGATCATAGGATCACAGAGACAGCTTGACTCTGAGGAGTTCTGACACAACCAGGATCACAGGAAGGACAGGCTCCAGTCAGATATATGGAGGGCAAGTAACACTAGGGATAACCAGATGGTGGGAGGCAAGCATAAGAACATAAGTAATAGAAACCAAGGTTACTTGGCATCGTCAGAACTCAATTTTTCTACCATAGCAAGTCCTGGATACACCATCACACAGGAAAAGCAAGATTTGGATCTAAAAATCACTTCTTATGATGATGATAGAGGACTTTAAGAAGGACATAAATAACTCCCTTAAAGAAATACAGGAGAACACAGGTAAACGGATAGAAGCCCTTAAAGAGGAAACACAAAAATCCCTTAAAGAATTACAGGAAAACACAATCAGGTGAAGGAAATGAACAAAACCATCCAGGATCTAAAAAGGGAAATAGAAACAATAAAGAAATCACAAAGTGAGACAACCCTGGAGCTAGAAAACCTAGGAAAGAGACCAGGAATCAAAGATGCAAGCATCAGCAACAGAATACAAGAGATAGAAGAGAGAATCTCAGGTGCAGAAGATACCATAGAAAACATTGACACAACAGTCAAAACGCAAAAAGCAAAAAGCTCCTAACCCAGAACATCCAGGAAACCCAGGACACAGTGAGAAGACCAAACCTAAGGATTATAGGTATAGAAGAGAGTGAAGATTCCCAACTTAAAGGGCCAGTAAATATCTTCAACAAAATTATAGAAGAAAATTTCCCTAACCTAAAGAAAGAGATGTCCATGAACATACAAGAAACCTACAGAACTCCAAATAGACTCGACCAGAAAAGAAATTCCTCCTGTCACATAATAATCAAAACAGCAAATGCACTAAACAAAGAATATTAAAATCAGTAAGGGGAAAAGGTCAAGTAACATGTAAAGGCAGACCTATCAGAATTACACCAGACTTCTCACCAGAGATGATGAAAGCTAGACGATCCTGGGCAGATGTCATACAGACCCTAAGAGAACACAAATGCCAGCTCAAACTACTAAACCCAGCAAAACTCTCAATTACCATAGACGGAGAAAACAAGATATTCCATGACAAGACCAAATTTACACAGGATCTTTCCACAAATCCAGCCCTACAAAGGATAAAAAATGGAAAACACCAACACAAGGGGGGAAACTACACCCTAGAAAAAGCAAGAAAGTAATCTTTCAACAAACCCACACAAACATAATTCCACCTCTAACAACAAAAATAACAGGAAGTAATAATCATTTTTCCTTAATATCTCTTAATATGAAAATTAATATTACCAACATATCCTAATGGATTGAAATTCAAAAATATGAGGAATTAGAAATTTTTTGGCTATCACCCAGTGGTATCTCTAACTTGGTAATTGAAGAAATATGTTCAATAGTGTACAATCCATATATACTTTATGCTTATTTGTACATGGTAGTGTCTTGCTGTGTACCACATACTGGTCTTGAAATCATGCTTCTCTTATCTCAGCCTCTGTATAAGTAGGACTGTTTATTTGATGGTTTTACACTAGACCATGTTTTTCAGAATAGCTTACATATTTCAAAATTATTTATACTGCCAAACGACACATAGACAATTAATTTGGGAGGTGGCTTGTAAGAGAACAACAAAGAGTGAGACTGAATGTTTTGCTTGATATTTATAATTATTGTATCAATTTTGAAGAAGACCTTATAAGTTACTCTTTTTCTGAGATGAATGCTTTTTAAAGTCATCACAGCCAATGAACTAGAATCTTACCCTCACCTAATGTCTGTGCCACCCTCCAAGCAGAACCATTGTTCATTGAAACAGTTAATAAATGACTTCAAGGATAGACCATCTTAATACACACACTGTTTCTTAAATAAATGTAACCTGTTCCCTGTGGGCTGAGAATGATGACAATCACTCAAGTCAAATAGCTTTGACCATAGCAAGAAATCTGTATCCAAATAGTTGTGCCTACAATTCATTCCTTGATGCAACAGAACTGTCAACTCTTAGCTTAGCTATTTTGGAGGTAAAATCCTTTGGTGATGTGAGGGATATTGAAGTACAGCCTTATTACAGCCAATGTCTAAAGTTGTTCTTATTTTGGGTTTCTGCCACAGTAAGAGCCAAGATTTTAAGCTCTACTAAAAACAAAACAAACAAACAAACAAACAAAAAGACTTTATCTTTTTATGTTTATTTAACAACATGTCCATCACTTTTATGTTTGGTATAAAATTGTATTGAATATAATAAAAAATAAAAATAAAAATTATATATATAAAAAAGAATTTTGCTTTGAAATTGGTCTTGGGGTTTTTATTGTTGTAATAAACTCCCTGCCCAAGAAGGAAGAGGAAAGGATTTATTTCATCTTCTAGCTTATAATCTATTATCTGGGAAAGTCATGGCAGGAACTCAAGGCAGCATCCTGGAGGCCAGAACTGAGCAGAGACTGTGGAGGAATTGGCTTGTTCCTTGTGGCTTGCTCAGTTTGATGTCTTATACCACCCAGGAATACCTGCCCAAGAGTGACACTACCCCAGTGGGCTGGTCTCTCCCACATCAATCATCAGTCAAGACAATGCTCTACAGTCTTGTCTACAGACCAATCCTATGCAGACATTTCTCAAGTAAGATTCTCTCCTTTAAGATATATCCATATCTGTGTCAAGTTGATGCAACTGACCAGCACAGGATCCCTGCCCAACCTATCAAGTTCTGTCTTATCTCTGCTTTATCTGTTTATGCATACATTTTATATAGCTTTGATCATGGAGTGAATAGTTGAAGTTTTCTCTCTCTCTCTTTTTTTTAAATTGTATACTTTTTCCACTTATTTTTTTGCAAATCAAATCTGTACACCATTGAATTTTGATATTTTGATTTTGTGCACTGGGAAGGAGGCTGTTGGTGCTAGTCACTTTCATGTTGCTCTGGCTCAGTCTTTTAAGGATTCCTGCCGCAAGTTCTATGAAGCAGAGATGAAAGAGCTGGACTTTAAGGTGCTCTAGAGCAGTCCCACCAGCACGTCAGCACAGGCGCGGAGGGTCAGTCTATCAGCATCCCGGCAGCCATGGTGCAGGAGGAGCTAAGGGTGCTCTAGAGCAGTCCCACCAGCACATCCACACAGGCGCGGAGGGTCAGTCCATCAGCATCCCAGCAGGCATGGTGCAGGAGGGGCTGAGAGTTCTACATCTTCATCTAAAGGCTGCTAGCAGAATACTCTGCAGTTTTCAACTGTAATAGATTTTGTTCCCTAGGACAGAGTTGGGGCTATTGGGAGACATTTCTGAGTAGGGGAAGCAATCACCAGCTCTTTAAGATATGGAGGTCAAGTGCACTACCAAAGATTCCAGCTCTATAACAGCAGAGAACGAACACATCCCAGATGTCAGTGTGCCAAGGGTGAGAAACCCTACACTGCCTACACACACACACACACACACACAGAGAGAGAGAGAGAGAGAGAGAGAGAGAGAGAGAGAGAGAGAGAGAGAAGGAGGGACGGAGGGAGGGAAGGAGGGAGGGAGGGAGAGAAAATTTTGAATTGTACTTTAAATTTTTTTCTATTAAATTACATTTTTTATCATCACAAGGTTTTTATACTTACCTTTTTGTACATATAGACAATTTATCTAATGGCTTCTATACATTTACATGTCATCAATAATTGTATGAATACCTATATATTTGTGGTTCTTATAATAGTTTGGATTGTATTTAAATTCTTCTAAGTAGGGGCTGGAGAGATGGCTCAGAGGTAGAGAGTACTTGATGGTCCTGCAGAGGATCCAGATTTAATTCCCAACATATATGTGGTGTCTCATAACCATCTATAACTCCATTTCCAGAGTATCCAACACTCTCTTCTGACCTCTGTGACACCAGATATGTAAGTGGTGGACATACATATACACACAGGCAAACACTCACATAGATAAAATAAGTAAATCTAAAAGAAAATTTATCTTCCTAGAAAGTGCTTTTCATTCTAGCTGAGAGTCCTCAGACATTTGATATTTTACCACCATTAGCAAATATTTCGATCACAGTCTGAAAGTGAAAAGAAATCTTTAAACAGCTAAGTAAAATAAATCTAATTACAGCATTATAATTTTATGACAAGTCAAACCTACGTTGTCATCTGCTGCTGCCTCAAAACCAATTACATTTAGTCACTTCATGTGCTTCTGCTTGAACCCCTCTCTGTCCATTAACTGACCCCCCTCTTTCTCTCTGTCTCTGTCTCTATCTCTGTCTCTCTCAGTCTCTCTCTCTCTCTCTCTGTCTCTCTCTCTCTCCCCTGAAACTCACAGTGTCACCCAGGTTGACCTTAAATTCACGGACTCTCTTTACTTGGCCTTCCACATATGGGGATTATGGGCATGAGCCACTATACATGGCTTAAGTTACCCATTTGCAGCACCAACCTGTGGTAGGCACTGCAGTAAAGATGAATAAGACATAGTCTCTGTATCCATACCGAGTGTTCTTATCTTAAAGAAGACTTAAACAATGACAACAACGGTCATACCATCTGTGTTCCCACAACTTATGTGGTAGTTCAGACATAGTGGGAAACAGAAATCAGGGTGAAGAGATATTCTCCCTGAAATCACATCGTCTACTCAGAAAGTTAAAGTGCCTCAGCTATGATCTTCCCCATCACATCATTTCCCACAGAAATCATAGCATTAGAAATTGTAGTCAAAGACACACTTTGTTTTAGAAACTACTTACAGAGAATACATTTGGTTAAACTTAATGCTTATTAGGTCTCTGCTGTATAAAGTATTGTTGGGAATTGGTTCTAATGCTTTGTCATAATTCAGCCCCCAAAACTGAGAATTTGGGTGTCCAAATGCTGAAGGTCCCTGTCCCCAATTGGCTTTTGATTGATCAGTAAAGAACCAATGGTTACTGGCTGGGCAGGGTGACAGAGGTGGGACTTCTAGGTTCCCAGGGGAAGAGAGGAGGAAGGAAGTGTCCACCATGAGCAGGGGTAGGACAGATCCTGCTGGGAAGGAGCAGGAGGGAGTAACGGCCAAAATGTAGGTACAAGAAGGAAAGCAGGCCCTAGAAGGGCTGTCCAGAAGCATCTTGGGCAGCAAAGATAAGGGGCTGCCCTGAAGGAACCAGGGCAGCAAAGCCAAAATATAGATTTAGGAGATGTTAAGTCAGGGATGCCAGAGTGGGGAGTTTTAGAAGTGCCCAAATACTGAGCTGGTCAAGGTATATCAAAATAAAGCTTGTGTGTGTGTGTGTGTGTCTTTCATTTGAAAGTCCAGAGTGCTCTGGCGGGTGGCTGGAAGCACAACCCACTGGGAACATAAAGTGGTTTAATTAATTCACTGTAAAAAAGTATGAGACATAAAAATAATACCCTTTGACAAAGAAAATTTTACTTAGGGGAAATTTTTTTAAAGGAATTATTTATTTTACATGTATAAGTGTTTTGCCTGCATGTATCTTTGTGTACCACTCACATGCCTGGTGCCCATGGAGGTCAGAAGAGAGCATTAGATCACCTGGAATTCACTTATGTGTGGCTGTTAAGTTACCATGTGGGTGCCGGGTTCTCTATAAAATCAACACGACTTCTAACCACTTTTAATCATTTCCCTAGGAAGATAATTTTAAAAAATTTGCTTTTGAGTAGCCCTGGCTGGTCTGTAATTCACTATGTAGGCCAGACTGGCCTTGAACTCACAGGGATTTATCTGCTTCTGCCTCCTGAGTTCTAGAATTAAAGAATTGCTATGTTACCATGCCTGGAGAAATTGATTTTTATTTGACAGTGGCACAAAGATACTAACAAATTAATGATTGATTAATATATTTTCAGTAATTAGATAATACATGTTCAAACAGTATGCAAAGAAACCAATCTATAGTTCTGAGGAATCTAATTCCTTTCTCTTAGGCTAACCATAGATATGTGAGGTTGAGACTAAGATTTATCATACCTGGAGAGATGGCTCAGCTTCTAAAGCCGGGGCTCCAATCAATTTGTAACCAAGAGATCTCAAAATAAACTACATAGGGAGAATGTAAGTTTGCCCCTCCCATGTAAACAGTTGGGAACTGTGAGGTCTAAGTGAGGCATGAAGCTACTCACAAAAATCATCTAGGTAACTGATACCTTTCAGTCCTGCTACTCAGACATCTCTTACAGTGCTATGGATGGTAGAAACTAACTCAGAGCACGTCTGCATTCAAACAAATGATGTAGATATATCATTGGCCAGAACTTTGTCATGCACAATATCTAGCTGCAAGAGAGGCTGGCAATAGTAGTCTCTAGCTAGGAAGTCATATCCCCAGAAAAATCTAGCACTGCAACAGAATGGGAGACATAATTTCACAACTCGGGGAGCAGCGTTTAAGAAGAATCAATTCATTTATAGGAGCGAGAGGAATTGAGGACAACCGGGAGACCAGGGACTGTTGTAAGATATTTCCTATCTAATGACATTGAGGCAGAGAGAGGCCTGTGATTGGAGACAAAAGAGGAGGTGGAGCTAAGGGTTGAGAGGTCAGAGGAGACACAGGAGCTCGGGGAGAAGAAGTGCTTGGCAGGGGAGAAGAACCAAGGAGCAAGGGAGTCACACGTTAATTTATCTAAAGGTTAGAAAACTGGGATAAGACTTTTATCATTGTAAATTGACATCTTGTAAGTTTCATATATATAAATACAATGGGTTAACTAATATTAAGAGCCATGCTTTACTGGGTAATTGGAATGAGTGGGCACTGGGTGGAAGCGAGATAAACATGCAGGAACCGCACAAGATGCCTGGGATCTCTGCTGGAGAGACGGTCAGGCAGGCCATTCTGCCCGAGAGCTTGGGTCACTCGGACCGGGACCCTGTGGAGATCGAAAGTCCAGTGCCACTGCGGAGAGTTGGCGGGGAGGTTCATTTTTATTAATTCCCGTTACAAGGGACTACAGAATCAACTATCCAGGGCTCATGGGGCTCAGAGACTGAAGTGACAACCATGGACCCTGCATGGGTCTGTACTAGGTCTTCTGCAAATATGCTATGGTTGTTAGCATGCTGTTTTTGAGGGACTCCTAACAGTGGGAGTGGGGTGTCTCTGGTTCGTTTGTTTTCTCTTGGGACCCTTTCTACTGGGTTTCCTTGCCCAGCCCTGATATGAGGATTTGTGCATAGCATTATTGTAACTTGTTATGTCTGGTACCATTGATATCCCTGGGAGGCCTGCTCTTTTCTGAGCAGGGAAAGAGTAGATGTATGGGGAAAGGAGAGGTGCATAGTTGAGAGGAGTAGAGGGAGAAGGAGGGAGAAACCTGGGAGGGGGAAGGGGGGCAGGATCAGGTATGGGAGGAGATGTCGGAGAAGTACAGGGTCAGGAAATTGAACGGAGGTATGTAGCAGTGGGGGATGGGGAACTAGGAGTAGTCACTAGAAAGTCCCAGATGCCAGTGAAGCAAGAGGTTCCCAGGATTCAGTGGGGATGACATTAGCCAAAATACCCAACAAAGGGGAGACAGAACTTGTAGAGACCATATCCAGAGGTTAGGTATGGCCCCCGGTTGAGGGATGAGGGCACCCACCTATCTCAAAAAATATTAACCCAGAATTGCTCCTGTCTAAAGAAAATGCAGGGACAAAGAGTGGAGCAGAGACTAAAGGAAAGGCCATCCAGAGACTGCCCCACTTAGGTATGCATCACATCTGTAGACACCAAATCCAGACACTATTGCTGATGCCAAGAAGAGCTTGGTGACAAGAGCCTGGTATAGCTGTCTCCTGAGAGGCTCTGCCAGATCCTGACCAATACACATGTGGATGTTCACAGCCAACCATTGGACTGAGCACAGGGACCCCAAGGGAGGAGTTAGGGGAAGGACTGAAGGAGCTGAAGGGGTTTGCAACCCATAGGAAGAACAACAATATCAGCCTACCAGAACCCCCAGATCTCCCAGGGTCTAAACCACCAACCAAAGAGTACACGTGGAGGGATCCATGGCTCCAGCTGCATATGTAACAGAGGATGGCCTTATCTGGCATCAATGGGAGGGGAGCCCTTGGTCCTATGGAGACTAGATGCCCCAGCTTAGGGGAATGGTAGGGCACTGAGGCAGGAGGGGCTGGGTGGGTGGGGAAGCTCCTTCATTAAGCAGAGGGAGGGGGATGGGATAGGGAGTTTGTGGAGGGGAAACCAGGAAAGAGGATGACATTTGAAATGTAAATAAATAAAATAACCAATAAAAAAGAGAGAGAGAGGAGTAGAGGGAGGGAAAACTGTGGTCAGAATGTATTGTTTGAAAGAAGAAAAAAAGATCAATTCATAGTAAGGCATAGTTGCACAGGTCTATAGTCCAAGCATTTGGGAGGCAGGAGAATTAGGAGTTCAAGGACAGTCTTGGCTGTATAAAGAGTTTGAAACTAGTCTGGGCTACATAGGACCCTGTCTCAAAAAACCAAACCACACCAACCAACCAACCACCACCACCACCACCACCAGGCATCTTTCACAAGGCATGTCGAGTGGATTATGAATCATTAAATCTGTCTCAGGAACAAACTATTATTCCTGGCACCTCCAAAATGTCAGAAAGTAAGTAAATAGCAGTTAAAGGAAACTTGGATTCAGTCCTTCTTATTTCTAGATATTTCTTGAATAGATTCTCTGTTTTAAAGTTGAATTTTTAAGATTGAGGTTGGTAATCTGAAGGTCATTAGGCAACCCACTCGTTTCACTATGACACTCAACTGGAGTAATCTAAGGGTGAAAAGTAGGTAAAATTTGTCTTTGAGGATTTCTGCTTCTTCAGCCAACAGTTGGTGCTTCCACGTTTCTGCTGCTGGGCATGATCGCCTGGGGGTGTTTTCTCTTTCTCTGTAGCAGTCTCTAGCTTTATGACTCTCAGAAGCAGCTGAGGTGTACTTGTCATGCTTACTGATCAGCATGGCAGGATTCTGCAGCTCCATGATCATGGCGTCTTCCATGACTGTGGCTATAGTATTTTAGGTGCTGTAGCTGTGGTTTCTTAGTACTCCTGCTTGTCTAGTTCAGAGATGTGATTCTGAGTTACTCCATGAGTAGTCTTAATTTTGTTGTTGTTGTTTTGAGACAGGGTCTTACTGTGTAGCCCTAGAACTCACTATGTGATTAAGCTAACCTTGAACTCACAAATATCTACCTGCCTCTGCCTCTTGAGTGCTGGAAGTAAAGGCATGTGCCAGCACACCTATTCTATTCTATTCTATTCTATTTATTTAATTTTTGTTTAGAGACAGGCCCTTTGTGCATAGCCCTGGCTTTCCTGAAACTTATTATGCAGGCTGGCCTTGAACTCGAAGAAATCTACCTGCCTCTGCCTCCTGAGTGCTGGGATTAAAGTCATGTGCCACCATCCCTGGTCTCCAGTAAGTATTTTTAACTCTTTTAGTGATCCACTACTTTTAATTTAAAATAGTTGAAATGGATTCTGCCAATTAAACTTTGATTAATACAGTTGACTTTGTATCAAGACTGTCTCATGCCCACTGTGTTAACTCTCACCTGTTAGCTCTAGCGCTCAGGAGACAGAGCCAGAAAAAGTACCTCAAGCCAGAGGCCAGCCTGGGCTACACAATGAGCTCTAGGCCAGCCTGGGCTGCAGGGTAAGACCCTGTCTCAAATAACAATAATAGCAACCAAATAAAACTTCAATAAAGACCATAAATGTACAACAAATGTTTATTGATTGAAGTCCTTTTACTAAAAGATATCGAGATAAGATTTTTATTTGGAGATATATAAAAAAAACCCAATAGCTTTCAGAAATTATACATTGCTTAGAAATCATATTCCTGGGAAAGCAGTTCCAGAGAGAGAGAGAGAGAGAGAGAGAGAGAGAGGGGAAGGGAAATTTAAGGGTCCCAATTCACATGTAATTATTAGTATAATGAAAAGCAGATGAGAATTTAGAAAGAAAACATAAGTCTTTCTAAAGGTCACCTGCCAAATGGAGACAGTAAGATCTACCTCAGCCCCCCTTTTTAAGACGCTTTCATGAGAGTCAAATGAGGCCAGTTTTGTGCTCAGTGAAGGACTACACTGTGGCTGTGGATCACCTGTGTGGACATCAGAGGACAGTTTGGTCGGTTCTCTTCTTATACCCTCTGGTCCTGGGAATTGAACTCAGGTTGTCTGGCCTAGCAGCAAGTGCCTTTACCCAATGATTCATTGGCCCTAAACGACTTTTTACTCTTTTTGTTTTTGTTTTCTTTTGTTTCATTGATACAAGGTTTCTCTGTGTAGCCCTTGATGTCCTGCAACTTACTCTGTAGACCAGTTTGGCCTCAAACTGAGAGATCTGCCTGCCTCTGCCTCCTGAGTGCTATGATTAAAGGTAGTAGGACTTTTTCTTTTCTTTTCTTTTTTTTACTTCTGAAAACATTCATAACAGGCATCTTGGTTTTGCTAGAATGCCTCTTGTGGGGCTGGGGAGATGGTTTAATGGTTAAGAGCACTGGCTGCTCTTTCAGAGGACCCAGGCAAGATTTCTAGCACCCACATGGCAGCTCACAACTGTCTAACTCCACTATCAGAGCTTTGGTACTGGGACCCTCTTCTAGCCTCTGTAAGCTCCACACATGCACACGATTCACAGATATACTTGCAGGTAAAACAGTCACACACATTAAAAGAAAAAAGAAAAATGCCTCTTATATGCTTATTCCAATTATTTTTACCAATTTAAATCATACACATTTTGATATATCTAGTGTACAACAGGGGCCATGTCTATCTGTTTGTCTGTTTATTTATTTTTCTTTGATTAATTTATTTTTTCACTTCTATGTAGTTATTTAAATAAATAGAATAGTTTTTATATGACCTCATTTTAAATATAGTTACATAGTAAACTCTATTTCAGTCTTCGAAATACCTGAACACACATAATTTGCTTGGCTTTCACCCATTGTTCCATGTGATTTGGAGTGTTAGGGGGCAAGGTCTCACATAGCCCAGGCTTGTCCCTAAGTCTTTGTGTAGCCAAAGTATAATGGTTAAAAGAAGCTCCACTTTATGCTAGACTCCATCTTGGTACTCACTAGCTGTTTGTCTCTTACTCTAGTCCCCAGAAGATACGTTCCCAGTAACCCTGAGCCACTGACCCCACCCAAAAATGTACAGCCACTGCTATCTTCTTGTTAAGATATGACTAACTGCTTTTTTTTTCTTCTGTAATTTGCTTATGCAGACACCCAAAGATTGCTTTGGGTCACTTAATTTGGCAGAATAAACCAGTTTTTCTTGCTTATTGAGAGTCTTTTTTTGGTTTTCCCCTCTAAAAGTCCTTCCCGATATCTCTCCACAGCAGTCTCAAATTTGACTCAGAGACTGTTCATCCTGCTAGCAGCTAATCAATAAAAATTTAACTATGTTTGAATTGAGTCTATGGTCTTTTACCACTGTATGGTCTGTGCAGAGCTCGGGGATTTAATCCAGGGCTTCCTGCATGCTAGACTAATACTGTCCCAACTTTTCTACATCCCCAGCCCTCATATACTTCTTTTCCCTGACCCAAATAAAGAGCTTAAGTTAGAACAATAAGCACCTCATTATGGTCTAAACCATGGGTCAGGTGATGTTGTACATGGTAAATGAACATCGGTCATTTCCTGTGCTCATGTTGCTCTTCTATTAGCTCTGTCAAACATTGTAGCCACTTGTATTTGTGCTCTTGGTCACTTGATGTGTGACTGGCACGAACCAGCCATTGACTGTCAAGTTTTTTTGTTTATTTGTTTCCATCAATTTAAACAGCAAGTGTGACCATTAGTTGTGATATTGGACCATACAGGTTAAGGTCAATAGCTCACCGGTCTTACTAAAACATATCTGTTTTCAAGTAAAGGTGGCCTATTAAACTCTGTTTTGTGGATGAGGAAAGTATTGCAGCATTTGGGAGAAGAAAACTGCAATTAAAGAAACAATTACAAGTGTTGCTGCTGGGACAGGGGTCTTCCCTTCCGGCCACCATCTGAAGCAGGGAACCAGGCAGCTCCAAAGCCTTCGGTGCTTAGCCCACCAGGAGAGAGTGATCTCCCAGCAGTGATTTCACTTCTGAGTGCAGAGGTGAGATCTCCACCTTCTCTCTGGAGGGGTAGAGCTAGGAGGGCACAGGGCATACGATCAGTGGAGCTGCTGGGACAGGAGTCTTCCCTTCCGGCCGCCATTTGCAACAGGGAACCAGACAGCTCCACAGTCTTCTGTGCACAGACCCTGCCAGAAGAGAGTTGGTCTCCCGGGAGTACAGACAAAGGCTTACAGACCCATAGGAGGGACAAGCTCCAGCCAGAGACAGGAAGACCAACTAACACCAGAGATAACCAGATGGCAAAAGGCAAGAGCAAGAACCCTACCAACAGAAACCAAGTCTACTTGGCAACATCAGAGCCCAGTTCTCCCACCACAGCAAGTCCCGGATACCCCAACACACCAGAAAAGCAAGAGTTGGATTTAAAGTCTCATCTCACGATGCTGTTAGAGGACATCAAGAAGGACATAAATAACTCCCTTAAAGAAACACAGGAGAACATGGGTCAAAAGGTAAAAGCCCTTAAAGAGGAAACACAAAAATCCCTTAAAGAAATACAGGAGAGCATGGGTGAAAAGGTAGAGGCCCTTAAAGAGGAAACACAAAAATCTCTTAAAGAATTTTCTAAAGGTTTTTCTAAATTAAAGGCTTTTCTAAAGGTGGCTTTCACGTCTACACTGACACCCCTCGAGTAATAGTTAACGTTTTTTTTTCTGTTAATTGTTGAACCAATAAAGTCTGTGAACCCTAAAAAAAAAAAAAATTACGGGAAAACACAAACAAGTGAAGAAACTGAACAAAATCACCCAGGATCTAAAAATGGAAGTAGAAACAATAAAGAAATCACAAAGTGAGACATCTCTGGAGATAGAAAATCTAGGAAAGAATTCAGGAGTCATAGATGCAAGCATCAACAACAGAATACAAAAGATAGAAGAAAGAATCTCAGGGGTTAAAGATACCATAGAAAACATTGACTCAACAGTCAAAGAAAATGCAAAAAGCTCCTGAGCCAAAACGTCCAGCAAATCCGGGACACAATGAGAAAACCAAACCTAAGGATTATTGGTATAGAAGAGAGTGAAGATTTCCAACTTAAAGGGCCAGTAAATATCTTTAACAAAATTATAGAAGAAAACTTCCCTAACCTAAAGAAAGAGATGTCCATGAACATACAAGAAGCCTACAGAACTCCAAACAGACTGGACCAGACCAGAAAGTCCTCCCATCTAATAATCAAAACACCAAATGCTCTAAACAAAGAAAGAATATTAAAAGCAGTAAGGGAAAAAGGTCAAGTAACCTATAAAGGCAGGCCTATCAGAATTACACCAGACTTCTCACCAGAGACTATGAAAGCTAGAAGATCCTGGGCAGATGTCATACAGACCCTAAGAGAACACAAATGCCAGCCCAGACTACTATACCCAGCAAAACTCTCAATTACCATAGATGGAGAAACGAAGATAGTCCATGATAAAGCCAAATTTATACAATATCTTTCTACAAATCCAGCCCTACAAAGGATAATAGATGGAAAATGCCAACAGGAGGAGGGAAACTACACCCTAGAAAAAGCAAGAAAATAATCTTTTTCCAACAAACCTAAAAGAAAGTGACCACACAAACATAAAAATGACATCAAAAATAACAGGAAGCAACAATCACTATTCCTTAATATCTTATAACATCAATGGACTTAATTCCCCAACAAAAAACATAATCTAACAGAAATATTTTTCATGTAAATCTTCAATTTTGTCAGAAAATGTTTATAATTCCACTTTCAATCAACTTAGGAATATTTTTATGCCTACCATTTTATCTGTATAATTTTTTCCATGAAATAGTCAATCTTAACGTGTTTTTCTATATATTTCTTGAGTTTTATCAGAAATATTTCCCTTGTAGATCTTCAATTTTATCAGAAAATGTTTATAATTCTGCTTTCAATCAACTTAGAAATATTTTTATGCCTACCATTTTATCTGTATAATTTTCCATGATAATCTTCAATTTTAACGTTTTTCTTTATATTTCTTCAATTTTATCAGAAATATTTTCCATGTAAATCTTCAATTTTATCAGACAATGTCTATAATTTTACTTTCAATCAACTTAGGAATATTTTTATTCCTAGCATTTTATCTGTATAATTTTCCATGAAATAGTCAATTTTAACATGTTTTTCTATATATTTCTTGAATTTTACCAGAAATATTTCCCTTGTAGATCTTCAATTTTATCAGAAAATGTTTATAATTCTGCTTTCAATCAACTTAGAAATATTTTTATGCCTACCATTTTATCTGTAATTTTCCATGATAATCTTCAATTTTAATGTTATTCTATATTTTTCTACAATTTTATTAGAAATATTTCCCATGTAAATCTTCAATTCTATCATAAAATGTTTCTACTTCCTTTTTCAATTAATTTAGCAATGTTTTTTATGTCTATCATTTTACTCTTTAATTTTCCATGAACATTGTCAATCTTAATGTGTTTTTCTATATGCTTCTTCAATCTTGTCAGAAACATTTTCCATATACATCTTTAATTTTATCATAAAATGTTTTTACTTCCTTTTTCAATAAAAAATAAAATTAAAAAAAAAGAAACAATTACATAATTCTAATTAAAATCTGTCCTGTTGGGGCTGGAAAAATGGCTTGATGGTAGAGAACACTGGCTGCTTTTCCAGAGGACCCCAGTTCAATTCTCAGCACCCTTGGCAGCTCACACTTGCCTGTAACTCCAGTTCCAGGGATTCTGACACCCTCATATAGAAATACATTCAAGCAAAACACCAATGAACAAAACACCATAAATAAATTATATATATAAAACATCATTCCCGTTTAATTTACATGTTTCTTAACATACTCAGACTATAAAGACATTGCCCAGCAAGGAGAAACAAAGACAGCAAGAATCAAAATGGGGAGCTATAAAATCCTTAGCTTATCCCCCGTTTCCTTTTAAAGGTGGGGTCTTGCTATGTGGTTTAGGATGGCCTTGAGCTCTTCATCTCCCTGTGCTTGAGTTCAAGACATCTGTCACCATTCCTGGCTATAAAATTATCTTTTTAACATGTAAAATACTCCCAACTGACATGTCAGAGAGAAAAGTAGAAATGATTTAAATGCTATTTCTAAGTTAGGGGGAATGTCTATGTGTACCTAGAGCCTGAATTTTATCATCTGGCAGATGATAGCCTCATATGTAGTAGAGATTGATCTTACACCCTGGATCCTTTGGGGTCAGATTTCTGAGGGCTGACATTATAGGCACTTACCACCACAGACCAGATTATTATCTTTTTTTGTCATGCTCAGAATCAAACTCAAGGTCCCACGTACTCTCAGCAAACACTCTACCATTGATTTATAGCTCCTGCCTGATCATATATATCTATTTTTTTGAGAGTGTTTTACATTATAGTCCTGAACTCACAATGTATGCAAATAGTTCTCAACTTGTGTGTCTCAACCTCTTTGAGAGTCAAATGACCCTTTCACAGGGGTGGGGTATCAGATACCCTGCATATCAGATATTTATATTATGATTCACAACAGCAGCGGAATTGTAGCTATGAATGAATATAATGTTATGATTAGGGGTCACTACAACATGAGGAACTGTATTAAAGGGTCTCAGCCTTAGGAAGGTTGAGAGCCACTGCTGTAGATCAACAAAGCTGGCCTTTAACTCAGAGGTCCATTTTCCTTTGCTTCCTGAGTCCTGGGATTAAAGGTGTGCACCACCATCCCCAGACTTGAGAGAGAGAGAGAGAGAGAGAGAGAGAGAGAGAGAGAGAGAGAGAGAGAGAGAGAGAATACTGCGGAGGGTGCGGAGGGAGCTGGAGCCCCTGAACAGATGTGCAGAACTCTCGAAAGCATACACCACTGTGGTTACACTTGACTACACTTGGAGTTAATATTGCCACAGGCACTTCCTGTATGGGGCATTCTTCCTCAACAGTGACTTTCCATCATAACCAACCAACATCTGGTAGAGTAAAAGAAACAACAAGTTTACAATTCTTGTTCTAGGTGATTTTTGTCAAATTAACAGAAGGGTCCCAGAAATAGAACTCTGTAAAGGGATTCGACAGTATTTTGCAGAAATAAGTGGATTGTTTCTGAAGAGCTGGATTTCATGCAAAACATGGGGCCTTGACCTAAAACATCTCTATAGCTCCAATCTTCTGGAAATGGGACTCACAGTAAAGTATGCATGAAGGCTTATTTAATTTTTACAGAAATTCAGGCATAAAACGAGAGTTTTGTGTGGGAGGTGAAATAGCAACAATGCTGGAAATTGAGTTTGGGTATGAAAACCCCAGTTTGTAGCCCCACTTCCAATGATATAAAGATCAGAAAATGGTGATACTTTCAAGAAAATGTTATGTGGTATCAGACAGCTGTTTAACCTATGAGCAATGTTTCAACTTGTTGTAGATAGGACATCCAGACAGAAACAATAGCTTATTTGATGAAGGCATAGTGATGGATGACTATAAGGCCAGCACTCAGGAGGGAGAGGCAGTAGATCTCTGAGTTTGAAGCCAGCCTGGTCTATAGAGCAAATTTCAGGACAGATAGGGCTAGATAGGGAAGCCATGTCTCAAAAAACTAACTAATAAAAGAAAGGAAGCTAGCTAGCTCATTGCTATCTCCTGAAAAAGATTCAAGAGAGGATACTAAATAATAATAAATCATGAGTTATATGATACACGATTTGAATGACATGAGATTAAAAAATTATACAGTGCTTGGTAGCCAGAAATGACAAGAAAGTCAGGAGTAACTTCTTCCTCAAGACCAGGAATGTCTGGAATCACTTGTGCATTAGGTTTTGGTTGCTTTTCCAGGCCTCTAACTAGACTGGCATTTGTTGAGGAGGGTAGGCAGCAACCAAGAATTTCTATTGTCACAGCTCCATGGGGATACATCATCAATACTAGACTTATTGGGCTAGGGCAGATCTGGGGAAACAGATAGTTAAAGTCCTTCATACATATCCCCAAATGTTGCTTACACTTTTAAATCTCATTGCTACCTATGTGAACAATAAGATATTCTAGGTGATAAGTATGCTAGAAAGTTAGAAGGTTGTTCTTGTGTTCTCACTTATTTTGTATACATTTTGTGATAGGGGCTTGTTGTGCATATAGTAACGAAGGGTTGGCCTCAAACATGAGATCACACCTCAGTTTCCAAGATGAGAGGATTCCAGGAATGCTCTGCAGTGCACAGATAATTTGGACAATTTGACCCTGCTTTTTAAACCTTACAATCAAGTCGATACAGTATACACCTGAGTGATATAAGCATTCGTGTGTGTGTGTGTGTGTGTGTGTGTATTTATATAATTATTCACATGCAATAATAATGACTACTGTTTCAGGAAATACTAAAAAAAAAAAAAAATAGAACTGACATGTTCCCACGCTGTGCCTCTGCTCCAGCAGCCTGCCCTGCCATGCATTGGCAAGAAATGGCCAACCTGTTTTTGTCTCGTGGAGACTCGGACTCAGAACTCCACAATCTCTCCACCCAGGTCACTAAGTTCCCACTGGCGGGTCACTACCATACCAATCCCATGGTGGCACATCAGGCAAACCCATACTGCTGTACCTTTCTCTCTTGAACCTTGTCGAGCTGTGTGAAGGAAAGTGCAACCCAAACTCAGAAACAATGGCAACTCAATCTCTGGGCGCAACAACTAAAACCTATCTTGTAAGCCTTATTAAAATCTGATTCTTCTGGTGGCGAATCCTTGGGCAGCTACATCTTACCCCTCTGCTGTTCCAGTTCTAAAAGGAACTAACTCTCTCCTGTTTCCTCTCTTCCTCTGTCCAACCTAGAAGTCCCACCTACTTGCCCAGTGATTGGCTCCTTTATTCATTAGGGGATTGGTTCACAAGAACCATCTACAACAGACCACCGCTTATGTGCCATTCCATGTGCTAACCACTGAAAGGGCCATGCTGATACATTCTGTTATAAACTCTTTATTAGAGGCATTATTATTTCTCTGTCCATTCTGTAATTAAGCAGTTCAGGAAAAGCATAAGACAAAACAAAAAATCCTGCTCTAGAGGTACAGCTAAGCACATGACTCTTAGCTGGGCAGTGGTGGCGCACGCCTTTAATCCCAGCATTTAAGAGGCAGAGGCAGGTGGATCTCTCTGGGTTGGAGGCCCAGCCTGGTCTACATAGTGAGTTCCAAGGCTACACAGAGAAACTTTGTCTCAAAAAAACAAAAACAAGAACAAAACAAAACACAAAAAAATGAACCCAGCTCTCTCTCTAGGACTGGAACCCAAGGAGTCAGATTCCAGAGCCAGGGATATGAATGAATGAAAATGATTTAATGACTGTGTCTGTCACTACAATGGACATGGAGACCTAATTCACATGATTGTGTTCTGTCACTACAATGGAAATGGAGACCTAATTCACATGACTGTGTCTGTCAGTACAATGGACATGGAGACCTAATTCACATGACTGTGTCTGTCAGTATAATGGACATGGAGACCTAATTCACATGACTGTGTCTGTCACTACAATGGACATGTAGACCTAATTTACAGTTGCTTATCTTGACGGTAATTCATTCTCTTGTTTCTATCAACAGTATAATCCTGGGAATTGTGAAAAGATTATAGATTAACCGTTTTAATTTGTATAAGGAAATTTCATTCACCCCCCAACAGTAAATTGCAGCTAGAATAGTCTGGTTTACTATAATTTCTAAAGGTAACTTCTATTTAGAATGAGAATTGCATTTTAATTTGGCTTATAATCCATAGTTTGAAATTCAGGGCTTTGAAAATTGAAAATGTTTTAACAAGTATTTAGAAAAGTTGTATAAGTTCCAACAAACCTATAGTTGGATGTGAATATAGTTTGTTAAATTCACCTTTTGTATGAATATCCTATTTTGGAAAATGAAATTGATCATTCAGAACAGTGAGAATAAGGGGTTTTAGATGAAGGTTGAGAATATGTGACTGCAGCAGGGACTTGGATATGTACGTCTGCTGCAAAAGGTCCGGTTTGCAAATAACTTATGCTCTGCGTGGACCTATTTGGATCATCTCGTTAACTCGCCACATTCAGTAATAGCTAATAGCTGTTCTCCAATATTTAGTTTAAGTGGTGCAGAGTCCACGCACTTTTAGGGTTGTGTGTGGTAGGTGTGCGGAGATTCTCGAGGTTTCCCTCATCTTTTTAAAAGGAGAAGAAAAGCATTCAAATTAGCGGGAAGGCGGTTAACACCCACAACTCCGACTCTGCCGAACGCACCGCCGCTAGCCAGATTCGCCCGTTGCCTCGGCGGCCGGACAGGGCCTAACAACGTTAACTGCTGCGGGGCCTCAACTGCTGCGGAGCCACGCGCAGCGGGCGTTACACCGTCCGAACTCGAGCCCGGCGAGGGTCCTGGCTGGATTTTGACGAGCAGTTCCTTCAGCCAATTGGAAGCCAGATCTACCTTCCCCCTTCCAATAGAAGGCGAAAGTTCGGCTAGGGGGCGGGGACTCTCGGGCTGAGGATTCGATCCCGCCCGGCAGCAGTCAAGGCGGGGTGGAGGCTCCGCCTGAGCGGCGGGGAGCGGATCAGGGAGGAGGGAAGACCGGAAGCCGCGGCCTGGGCCCCATCCTCACTTTCGCGTTCCCCCCGGGGCCGGGAGCCGCGAAGCTGGCGGAGGGAGAGGCTGGCGGCTGGCTGGGAGATAAAGGGAAGCGTCCCCTCAGCCCGCGCTCCCTTCTCAGTCACGGGCTCTTGGAGCGCGCCGCGGAGGACGCCGGGGCCGCTCAGACCCGCGCTGAGGAGACGCAGCCCGCGGCGGGGACGGATCGGCGACATCTGAGGCCCGTCTCCCGCTCCGTCTCCACCGCCGCCATGTCCTCTACCTCCTCCTCCCCCAAGGAGGAGACGTACGAGGAGGACCGGGAGTTCGAGAGCCAGGCCAAGCGCCTCAAGACCGAGGAGGGAGAGATCGTCTACTCGGCCGAGGAGAGCGAGAATCGCCAGGAAGCGACGCTCCAGGCGGGGAGCGATAGCGACAGCGGCGGCGGTGGCGACGGAGGCAGCGGCGGCGGCGGTGGCGGCGACGGCGACGGCGAGGAAGGCGAAGGTGGAGAAGAAGGCGACGGCGAAGAAGGCGACGGCGATGAGGGAGGTAGCGGCGGCGACGAAGGCGGCAGCGGCGGCGGCCCTCGGAGCATGCCCCCGTCCACGGTAACAAAGCGCGGCGCCGCGTCCCTCCAGCAGGGCCCGGCGACGGGGTTCGGCCCCGCCGCCCGCCCGCCTGCCTCTCCTTTGCTGCTGCGTGCACGCCGAGCGTGTGGTTGGGGACCTGGGCTTATTATTTATTTATTGCACGCGTTTGCCGAATCCTGACGGCGAATGCCGGCTTGCGCTTCGGGGGCCGGACCTCACGGAGTCCGCAGCCGGGTCCTGAACTTGGGGAGGATTGTGGGGTGGGGGCGGCGGGGGCGGGTGTCGCTTCCGCTCCGGGAGGCTGTGCCGCGCGCCCTCGGCGGGATCAGCTCTTTGTTAGTTGAACAACTCCGGCTCGGAGGCCGTGCTGGGACCCGGCCTCCTCGTCCCGCAGCATCCTCACGCTGGGCACCATAACGGGAAGGCTTTCGTGGCCTCATCTCCTGGAAAGCCGCGATTAAATGACGAACTACGCCCTCGTGCCCTCCCTATACTCTAGTTTAACTCTAGCTAGTTTAACATCTTTCTATCGAAAAGTCTTTGTGGGCATGGAGTTCAGGCTAAGCGATGGCCAAGATAGTTTTCTTGTTACAAAAAATGTGTGGGCTGGTGATCTAGTGTGTCCCTGCTGTCAAATGGAAGGTTTTCCAATGACGAGTTCTTCCTTGGTAATGTACTTCAAGTTCATCCCCACAGAAGAAAACGCATTCAGAGCTGTAGTCACACATTCCTTGAATCCTCCTTTATCAGAAATGTTTAGCTGGAGGCTGAAGGAATGTGGACAGCGTAACCCATAGCTTCAGTTCCATGGAGACTTGTAGGAAACAAAGCAGTCCGAACGGTTTTGACTCCTTTTGGAGCCTTTAAACTGTCTTGACGACAATATTCTTTAAACATTTAATACATTTGAGATCAAATCTTAGTGGAAGTTGATGAAGTTATGCACATCTTCCAACATTAAGGTGTTCCAACCCTTTTTAATCAGAAGCCGCTTATCTTTCAAAAGTTCGAATTTTTATTGGTCTAGCTTAAATTAAAAAAGAAAATTAGTTACGTGTATGGGCTCATAACAAGTACCCATGGCAGCCTCATAAGATTTTTAGTATTCCTTAGAAGTAGAGTTACAGGTAGTTTACTTGTGAGACTCTTGACCCTCTATGCCAGAGCACTGCGTGCCTTTTGGATGATCTCTTACTTCAGCCCGTGTTTGAATTTAAAAAAAAAAAACCAAAACTACGATCATTTGTGTTTTGTGCTTTGGAGCATGCAGACGAGTGTGGAGGTCACAGGGCAGCTACTTCCATCATTTGAGTCCTGAGACCTCAGTCCCTGGCAGACAGACATTCACCACCTGAGCCACCTCACTGGCCCAGTGTGAGTTTTTATGTAAAAATTCTGATAATTAGAAAAATAAAATGTGATGGGTAAGTTTGACCACAGTTTTTTTAAAGGATTTTTTTTTCTTGCTGTAACTTCATAGACTCAACTGGTTCTTGGGTTTCGGTCAAGATCAAGCATAGGTTCCTTGCAGTTAGTTATTTGGATTTCTCTGTCAAGCTTACTGAGATACTCAGAATGTAACTTAGAAGTATGAATAAAGGAGACGATTTTCTTTGGGAGTCTTAAGATCATAATCGAATATTGTAAGATTTAGAAATAGGAATGTTATAAGAGATGTTTTGCCAAAGGCCTTGGTTCTTTTGCCAAAAGCCTTGGTTGTTAAAAGTGTCTTGGAAAGAAAGATTCTTGAAGCAGTTGGCAGGAGAGATGGATGGCTGGCTCATTGGGGAAGAGTGCTTCTAATGCCTGAAAACTTGTAGTTTCAGTTGCCAGAGCCAGCATGGTAGATGTTGTCCTCTGACTTGTATATGAACTACTTGGCGTGCACACATATCATATATACGTGTGTTTACACACACACACACACACACATTTTGTTTCCTAAATAGTTACCATTATTTTTGAATGCTAGTGAGGAAGGTAAGTCAAGCAGTGGAAGTGGCATTGGACAGGGTGATCGGGAGTCTAGTCACCTCTGTGGATGAGGCAAGCTGCTTTCATTTACCTGGAGCTAGGGCTGTAGCTTAATGTCAGTGGAGGTGTACTTGACTGACATGTCAAACTGTTTCTGACTCTATCAACACACCTCTCCAATAAATTAATTTGTAAATTTAACAGGATCAATAGACTAATGTGAAGTTTAGTGAAGACTCATATTTTTCCATTTTCAAAGTTTTTTAAAGATTTATTTTTATTTTATGTGCGTGGATATTTTTGCCTTCATGTATACCTACCTGTGTGAGGATGTCAGATCACTTGAAGCTCTATTACAAACAATTGTGAGCTGCTATATGGGTGCTGGGAATTGAACCTGGGTCCTTTGGAAGAGCGCACAGAGAGATGAACAACAGTTTGAATTTTAACTACATATATTAGTTCCTGTCTTGGACATTTAAAATTTGCATTCGGACTAGAGAGATGGCTCAGCGGTTAAGAGTACTTAACTGCTCTTCCAGAGGTCCTGAGTTCAATTCCCAGCAACCACATGATGGCTCGCAACCATCTGTAATGATGCCCTCTTCTGGTGTGTCTGAAGGCAGCTAGTATACTCACATAAAATAAATAAGATCTTTACAAAAAAAAAAAGCTGCATTAATTAGTGCTGAGCCATCTCTTGCGCCCCATTTTCAAAATTTTTTCCTTGTAATTTTCAGTACTATTTTGAAATTGCAGCTACGAAACATGTATGTAGAGACTCTAGTCCATCATGTTGAAATACGGTTTTCATTTAACTGAAGAGTTTAGCCTAGTTTAAGTGGTCCTTAGCCTATAGAAGAAATATATCTGTGGTCAAACTGTTAGAGTAAATGCAGATTAGGTTCAGAAATGAACTATCTTTTTAACTCTAATTGGAAATTTGTGAAGTGAAAAGTAAGATTTAAAGGATTCATACTCTTTTGACTTTTCTGATTTAATAACTAGATTTAAAGAAGAACCTGAATAAGAGGAACACTTAAAGTGGTAGCGGTGGTCTCAATGTTTGAAGAAATACGAAGGTTGGGTTTGGTGCATACCTGTAATTCTAGTACATGGGGAGCTTTGCTGTGGAGCTCACTTGAACAAGACTCTGGAGAGAGGAGGGAAGGTGGGAGGGGAGGGGAGAGGAGGAAGAGAAGAAGAAGGGGAGGTGGTAGGATTGAGACTGATTGATTTGAATGGTTTGGATTGGACAATAAGTTACCTCTCAGGGTCTACTGTACTTTTGATTTGCTTGGTTTCACTCTTGAACAAAGCTTTGTTAGGGAGGTTCAAGCCATATATTATAGTTACTTCATTCTTGTGGAATAAATAGCATATGATTTTTAAAATTTATTTTTGAGACAGTCTCACTGTATAGCCTTGACTGACCTGGGACTCAATAGAGAGCCACCTTCTTCTGCCTCCTTCCTGTGTGCCGGGATTAAAGGTATATGGCACACTGCCTTACCAAATTTTTTTTTTTTTGTATATTTGCCAGTCACTGTACATGCCTAGTGCCTATGAAGGTCAGAAGAAGGCCACTGAGCCCCTGGAACTGGAGTTACAGATGGTTGTGAGACACCATATAGTACTGGAAATTGAACCTGGGTCCTCTTCAGAAACAGCAATGCTAAACCATCTGTCTGGTCCCCATAAGTAGTGTTCTTAAATTTAGCAGGCATAATCTTCAAGCTTGTTAGTTTTTCAAGTACTGTATTCCACTAGTGAATAAACAGACAAATCAAAGATTGAGTGATAGCCAGGCAGTTATAGTCTAGCTACTCAGGAGGTTAAAAGTCTGGAGGATAGCAGGAGCCTAGGAGATCAAGACCAGGCTAGACAGTATAGTGAAATGGTATCTAAAAACAAAGCTAAGAGCCAGGTACAGTGGCACATGTCTGTAATCCCAGGAATTCTGATACTTCTAAGTGGACAGAGGCTGGAGGCCAACCTGGGCTACAGTCCCATCTCAGAAAGCCAAGAAAGGTCAGGGATGCCATAGCAGTTAAGAAGAGGCAGAATAATCACTAGTTAAAGGCTAGCCTTAGCTGCATAATGAATTTGAGGTTAGCCTGGACTCCAAGATACTGCCAAAATGACAGAAACTACAAAATTGCCCAAATAGAAAGCCCCAAAAGGGAAGAAAATTCCCAAACAGCCAAAAATCTTTTTTTTTTTTTTTGGTTTTTCGAGACAGGGTTTCTCTGTGTAGTCCTGGCTGTCCTGGAACTCACTTTGTAGACCAGGCTGGCCTCGAACTCAGAAATCCTCCTGCCTCTGCCTCCCAAGTGCTGGGATTAAAGGCGTGCGCCACCACCGCCCGGCGCCAAAAATCATTTAAGTTAGGTAATTTGTTTGCTAATAAGACAGTTATTTAGAGTTTTCAAATTTCAATGAGTAGACTTGTAGTGAAACAGTAAAATGGCCCAAGATTTCCAGATGAAAGACTATAGCCACATTGAAACAAGTTTGTTTGGCTTGTGAGAATTTGCCCTTGGGACTGCCCTTGAGTGGCTGTTGGTTAGCATGGGTGTGACTTCACCAGCCCCGAGCCTATTAGTGGGGACCCACTGAGCTTCCCTTATAGTTTGACCCAGTTTGTCCAAAGAAGGGATTGAAAATTGTAAAAACAAACAAACAAAACAAAATGTGTATATTGTATATACACTTGGAATATTACTTTGAGGTTGAGAAATAATAGAAAACAACAAATCAACAGCCTAGCTATCGAAATGAAAAGACTGCTGTATGAGAAAAGATTTAAAGATTCCTTAAGCTAGAGAAGACATGCTGAAAGTATTAATAGGTACGTAGCCTGGCCTTGAACCATGGATGCCAATGCTATGAGTGATGGGCTTGTTGGGTGTTTGCCACCATATCCAGTTTGGTTGGTATATAGGTAGGGGTTATCAATGATCATTTACCAACTAGTTTAAAAATCAGGAACCAGGATAATTATGTAAGACTCAACGGTAGAGTACTTGCCTAGCATGAGAGAAGTGTAGTATTCCTCAATACCACAGCTACCTACCTACCTGATTTTAAAATAAGGTAAAAGAGGCTCTGTGCTGCAGAAGAGTTCAGATTTCTTGGCACAGCTGTATAACAAATAGAGAAAATGGTTATTTAAGAAGAGTGTTAATGGTTGGGATATAGCTAAATTTGTGCTTGCCTTGTGTGTATGAAACTGGGTTTGAGTTCCTATACTGCATCTACAGGATATTTTGATGCATACCTATAATCTTAGCATGAAGATCAGAAGTTTAAGGTCATTTTCTGCTACATAGCAAATTAGAAGCTAGCCTTGGATGTATGAGAGCTTATTTTTTAAAAAGTTAATATTTTGGGGTAGAATGGAGTATAGAAAAACAGCCTTGGAGAGAGTGGTAGAAAAAATTTTTAAAGATGAATTGTCAGCTTTTCAACTGGAAATAACTGGAAATTTAATTGTTTTAAAGTGAATGATAAGACAGTTTTAGTGTTAGAGAAGGGTATGGCAGAATAGCATACTCCCCAGAAATAAGGTTAATGAGTTCTGGGCTAGCCAAGGCTACACAGTAAGACCCTGTCTTAAACAGAAGTACATATGAGTATGTAATTAAAGTTAGAGAAATACCGAGGTAGATGATTGTAAGAATCATAGATTGAGTGAGTGTAAGGAAGTACAAGGAGTATGAGGTTATTTTTTGCCTTGAGGTTGAGAAATCCTTTCCCCCAAATACTATATTATATTTAGTATCTTCTAGCTTTTCTTTTATAAGTTCTTTTTAAAATTTTTCCTTGACACAATAATAGTACACGTTTGAGGGTTACAGAGTTGAGATTTATATGTAATATATAAACCAAATCAAGACAGCAACATTTTCATGCCCCTCAACTTTCAGGGAATGACTTCGCTGTACACAGTAATTTAACTCTTCTGAGGGATTTTAAAAAATTTCTGTAATCCATTTTTGTGAGAAAGATCAATTTGAAAACTAGCCACTTTTTGCACTGTATTCATCATAGTCATTATTCATGATGGGTAGTTCTCAGAGAGAAACCAGCTGAACTAAAAGGCCTCTTCAGAAGTTACTGCCAAGATACAGTAAGAGGGAGGAGACTCTAGAGACAACAAAACTTGAATTCAGACAGTGCATTTTATAATAGACTAAAAAGTGCAGTTAGAAGAGATATGATAGACAGTTGGAGAAATATGAAAACACAGGTTTACCTCATTGACTTATTTTTTTTGTCTTATGAAGATGATAAAGGTTATATAAAAGATCATCTTTATTAGGAATGTTGAGCTAATTAGGGATGAAGTATCGTGATGTCCACAACCCTATTTCTTCAAGTTTAAGGGGAAACGTGTCTATCTGTTTATCTAGCTACAAAATGCAGGGATACACCCCCCCCCGTGGGGGGAAACAATATTGAGTAGGAGATAGTTGTAAATTTATTCATTATACATTATGAAAGACAAAAAGGTATGAAAAAAATCCCTTATGAGCCCACCACTTACTTCAGTAAATAAAACATTGCCTGTCACCATATCTCCCTTCCTGGCTTGAACACTTTTAAAAGAAATGTATTTGTGCACACAGTTCCCTCCTTCCACTATTGTGTGGGTTCTAGGGATTGGACATCTAGAGGTGGATCTAGGTGTGGTGGCAAGGTCCTGTGCCTTTTACCCACTGAGCTAACCTGCTGGTCTCAAGATATTTCTGCTTTAGAAATGAAAATTTCAGAGACAGGCATATCCTAGAGTTTGAGACCAACCTGGTCTATACGGAGAAACCCTGCCTTGAAAAACCAAAGCTTGTAGGGTTGGGTGTGTATGTGTGTGTGTAGGGACTTACTAGAAATAAAAATTTCAAATCAAATACTCAATTTATTTTCAGGTCCTTCTGCTAACTTGTAATTTGGTTTGTCTTTTTTTTTTTTAATGTATGTGTATTTGCTTCATAATGTAGAGTTGAATTTACTGAAAGATACAGTTTAGACTTATGAAGTTAACTGGAAACTGTTTTCTCTTCACTAGGAGGGAGGTGGAAGTCATCACAAAGTTTCTGTCTCCCCTGTTGTTCATGTTCGAGGGCTCTGTGAATCTGTGGTGGAAGCTGACCTTGTGGAGGCACTGGAGAAATTTGGGACAATATGGTAAGGAGAGTGGGGACTTCATAGACATTGAAGATGATATGGGAGGGCCAGTCTTGCTTGATTGCTTGCTTTGAGTTGATGGTATGTGTTGTTTGCCTGTGTGTGCTCTTCTATGAAAAAGAACCTCTTACCTTTTTTTTTTTGAGGGGGCACTCCCTCTCAAAGGAGGGCCAGCTTGGAACTTGTATTCTTCCCATCTCGGCCTGTTGAGTGCTAGGACTATAGGTGTCTGCCATCTTTGAATCCCCCACACCCCCCTTTTTAAAGTTTTTATATTTACTTATAGTGTGTGGAGGTGAGAGGACAACTTCCACCCTGTGGGTTCCAGGGATTAAACTCAGTCCTCTTGTACCCTTACCCAGTGAGAGGTCTTGCCAGCCCCACCTTTGCAAACTTCTAAGCTGGTTGTTACATTTTGTGTTCTGGTGCTAGAGATTGAATCTAGACCTTTGTGCGTACTACACATGCTAAGCAGACACTCTGCCACTGAGCCTTAAGCTTGCTTTTAGCCTTCCTGAGTTGATTTGTAGGTGCTTAGTTTGATATATCGCCAGCCAGTCAACAAGTTTGTAGGTAAAAATTTTTATGGTGTTGAGTTAGAAATACTGATTCCTCATGCCTTTTTGTTTGGCCTTTCTCATTTAAAGATTAAAAAAAAAAATGTTCACCAGGCTGTTTAAGCACATGTTGAGATGTCTGTACCATTTAAATTCTCCTCTTCTTGTCTTCATACAAAGTCACTGTCTGATATATCTTTGAGTTTGCTTCTAGTTAATGTCTTATTTTTGGGTAGAGAAAACTTTTTCTTCTTAAGTGGCAGGGTCTCTCTATGCATCCCTGGCTCTCCTGTAACTTGCTGTGTAGACCAGGATGGCCTACACAGTGTGTGCTGCTACGCCCAGCTAGAAAGCAGATTTATTATGACCAAATCTATAATAGACCAGTACCTTTTGTACTTTTATTTTTAACTTTCTTTGTTTTTAGGGGGACATTTTTAACTTACACCATGATTTATGTATCATGAGAGACAACATTATCTTTTAGATTTGTTAATGTGTATGACTGTTTTGTTTGCATGTATTTATGGTTTCCACAGAGGTCCTAAAAGAGGGTGCTGCATCCCCAGGAACTAGAGTTACAGGTGGTTGTAAATCACCATATGGGTGCTGGGAACTGAGCCCTGGTCTTCTGTAAGAGTAGTAAGTGCTCTGATTGCAGAGCCATTTCACCACCACCACCATCACCACCACCACCACCACCACCCCTACCCCCTCTTTAAAATAACAGACCCAATTTCAGGGTTTATAATTTTTACATATAAAAAGCTTCAAGCCGGGCGGTAGTGGCGCACGCCTTTAATCCCAGCACTTGGGAGGCAGAGGCAGGCGGATTTCTGAGTTCGAGGCCAGCCTGGTCTACAGAGTGAGTTCCAGGACAGCCAGCTCTACACAGAGAAACTCTGTCTCAGAAAAAAAAAGCTTCAAAACTTTATTGAGGAATTTATTTCCATAAGAAATATTTCTTGCTTACAGTTGTGCTTACAGTTGCTGTAGTTTTAAATCCAAGGCCCGTTTCACTGTTTGATTTTTATGATGTGGGTGAGGATAGCTAACCAACCTCCTGGGTCAACACATAACTTAATAGCATGCTCTGTGCCAGGCTCTGCTTCTATCTTCTGAGGATATAAAGTTGGGTGTGGCAAGTTCTGAAGAAAATAGAGTAATAACTATGTATTGAGATCCTATAGTATAACAGGCTACTTGCTAGGCAGTTTGTGTGTAGTAACTCTAATCTTGTTAATAACTCTTGAGTTTTTAATAAATGAAGAAGGTAGTAAGTTTCTGAATTATGAATTGATGTGTGGGTTTGTTGTTTCATTTTACTAATACTGCACTATTTGTCAGTTTCTAACAAACTGTGAGTCCTGGCTATCTGTTAAAGCAGAGTGGTTTGACTACCTGACTTGATGTATTTGGTTTTTGATACGATTAAACCATGTTGATTGTATTTTAAGACAGTTGATTATTCTTGTCAGTTGGGAATATGTTGTTTCTCCTGTTATAGTTGTAAAACACGTACTGTGATTTTTCTTTTTCTTCCTTTTTTTAGACAGGGTCTTATAATGTAGCCCTGGTTGGCCAGGAACTCACTGCGTAGACCAGACTGACCTGAAATCCACAGAGATATTCCTGGCTTTGGCCTCTTGAATGCTGGGATCTTTCCATTTGTCATTCATTTTGTCTATTAAAATATATTCCCCTCAAAGGAATACATTTTCAAAAGTAGATACTTCATTCTCTTGTTCATAGTTAAACCATGGTTACTGTATTCTTCTCTTAGATGTGTTTTCATGGATTATTTAAAAGTATTTTGGGGTAATATACTTTATTAACTTTGGTCAATCTTTGGTTGCTTCTAGTTGTTTTTAATAAAATAATATAGAAACAATTCTTAGTTACTGTTGTGTGGGCATTTCTGCTATTTCTTTGCTTTGAACTTGAAGCCCCGTTCTGCCTTCACTTGGAAGTCCTGAGATGACAGCTGTGCCACCCAGCGTGTTTAGTTCCTGTTGTTTAACCAGGTTCTGCTTGCTTGCTTTGGAGTTTTTAGTTTCTGTGTCTTGATGTTTTCTTCATTGCTTTGCGGGAGGGGTATTAGTGATTGATAATGGGACTGGGCTTGAGTGGGGCATGAGATGAATCAACTTTTGTTTGAGGGGATTACAGTCTGCTTTGACTTGACTGAGAATGATGTTGTATTTTGATATTTCTTCCTTTTCAGCTATGTGATGATGATGCCATTTAAACGACAGGCTCTAGTGGAGTTTGAAAATATAGATAGTGCCAAAGAATGTGTGACATTTGCTGCAGATGTGCCTGTGTACATTGCTGGCCAACAGGCTTTCTTCAACTATTCTACAAGTAAAAGAATCACTCGGCCAGGAAATACTGATGATCCATCAGGGGGCAACAAAGTCCTCTTGCTCTCTATTCAGAATCCTCTTTATCCAATTACAGTGGTACGTATTTCAGTAGAACAGACTACTTCTTTAACAACTTACGTGTAGTTTTCTTATCTGCCAACTAGTTTTTGTCTTTGTTGTTTTCCTTTGTTTTGAGACACATTTTTCATTATGTAACCCTGACTGGCCTGAAACTTGCTCTGTAGACCAGTTTGGTCTGGAACATACAGAGATCTGCCTGCCTTTGCCTCCCAAGTGGTAGAATTTAAAATGTGCAACAACATGCTTAGATGATTTTTTTAATATTTATTTTTATTTTTTGTGTATGGGTGTTTTGCCTTCATGTATATCTGTTCACCACATGTGTGTAGTCTCCTCGGAGGCCATAAGAGAGCATCATAAGTCTGTGCAACTGGAGTTATGGATGGTTGTTGGCTGCTATGTTGCTGGAAACCTAACCAGGGTCTGAACTACCTCTGTCTAGCCCGGTGGTTCTCAATCTTTCACGGGGTCGCATATCAGATATTTATATTATGATCCTTAACATTAGCAAAATTACAGATATAAAGCAGCAATGAAATAATGTTAATGGTTGGAAGTGAACACAGCATGAGGAACTGTATTAAAGTGTCACAACATTAGGAAAGTTGGAAACCGCTGCTCCTCTAGCCCCACTCTTTGCCCTTTAAAAAAGAGGTTAATAGCTGGGTATAGTGGGATGTGCCTCTGATTCCAGCACTCAGGAGGCAAAAGTGGTAGATGCTTATTTTGAGGCTATCCTGGTCTGCATGACCAGTTAGAACTATATGAGATCCTCTTTTGAAAACGTTTAGTAATTAAGAGAAATGATGTCTTGTAAAGTTTTACTTTTTATATAAAACAAAATGGAATAGAATTTTAATGTTTTAAATGAATAAATATACTCTTTTTCTTCATAGGATGTTCTATATACTGTATGCAACCCTGTTGGAAAAGTACAGCGTATTGTTATATTCAAGAGAAATGGAATACAAGCAATGGTTGAATATCCTTTATTTGTAAATGTGTTACTGGTGGCATAGAAGTGTTTGTAATTCATATTGATAGTGTGTTTTCTTCTTGAGCATTTTTAGGCAAGTGTTGTATTTTCTTCTTAGGTCAGTCTTAAGTTTTGTTTATTTGTTTTCTTATTTTGAGATAGGGTCTTGTGTAACTCTGACTGGCCATTTCTGTTCAGAGATGGACCATTTCTGAGTACTGAGATTAAAAGTGTGCACCACTGGGCTGGAGAGATGGCTCGGTGGTTAAGAGCACTGACTGCTCTTCCAGAGGTCCTGAGTTCAATTCCCAGCAACCATATGGTGGCTCACAACCATCTGTAATGGGATCTGATGCCCTCTTCTGGTGTGTCTGAAGACAGCGACAGTGTACTCACATACATAAAATAAATAAATCTTTGAAGAAAAAAAAAAGAAGCAACCTTGCCAGGCTCCACATCTTTAAAAAAAAAAAGTGTGTACCACCACACCCTACCTAAAAGATGAAACTGTAGTACTTATAGGGAATTTTACTATTTTGATAACTTTGTACCATAAAACAGTCCCCTAAAGTACTGAGGGTTGAGCCCATGGGCCCCACACGCTAGTCCAAGTGCTCGGCAATTGTGCCACTTCCTTGGCCCTGTTTTTTAAGAGTAAAATAATTTTCTGTTTCATAGTTATAGATTGCCCTTTACTGGGGGGATAGAACCTACTCCATTCTCTACTTTATAGACCTTCTAGTGATTTGGAAGGATTAATGTGGATAATGTTGATCATGTTATAGTTTGTTATTCTCAATCTTTAAAATAAATCTTTATTAAATAAAGATTTACTTAGAAATTTTACTTGGGAAAACATTCCCAGAAACACAGTTAGTTTTGGTTATCTTTTTAGTTCCATGGGAATGAAGCACAACTAATTTAGGAATTTTTCAGCCACATTTCCTTAATGAAGCCTTATGTTTGAGTCAGTCCTTTGCGCCCAGAAGGCTAAAGCAGCACTCAATGGAGCGGATATATATGCTGGATGTTGCACACTAAAAATTGAATATGCAAGGGTAAGTATTTCTTTTCAACATTCTACCAAAGGAATATTTATACTTGGGTTTTCAATTTAAACTTATTTATCTTCACTTTCAACAGCCAACTCGTCTAAATGTTATTAGGAATGACAATGACAGTTGGGACTACACTAAACCTTATTTGGGAAGACGAGGTAGGTATTTTACGAATTTTAGAATGTACTGAGATCTGCTGAGAAACTTTACGAGCAGTTGCATTCTTTTTTTCTGAGATGAGCTAGTTAATTAAAATGAAAATCTTGTTGCTGAATGCTTTTGTTACAAAAGTCTGTGTAATGCTGGAAATTAACCTTGGACGTTAGTGCCCCCTACTGGTACCTGCTGAGCTTATTTATATTTAGTTCAACAAGGAGCCCTCACATACAGGCACGCCCGCAGTTCAAGGACTTGCATTTCTCCAAGCAGCTCTCTCTCTTTGGAGGAGAGGAAACTGATTCAGAATATTCCTTACAAACTGCAAACTTGCACACTGCTTCTCTATGGAAAGGACTTTTCCCCCAAGCTGGACGAGGCATTAAGAAGGCTAGAGGACTCCGGCAGGCTGACTCTACACTTCATCATGCACAACAGCGGCCTCAGCAAAAGCCCTCTGAAAAACTCAGACTTGCAATTCACCTTGACTGCATACTACATGCATCATCACCCCAAGTTTTTAAAGGACGACATTTAACAGTACTTCAGACTTGCATGGGATGAACACCATGATAGACTGTGCCCATTTATTCAAGTTGTATGTATACTGATCGGATTTCCCTTAAGGTTTCAGTTGTAGATTTTTTATTTATGAAAACTAGACTTTATGCAATGTTGTAAAGTTCACTGCCCATTGATGTAACTGTTTTCAGCTTAGATTTTAAATTGTTAATTCGTTTTTAACCAGGGGTCAGTTTATCTACAGACCTTGGGAATTGATAATGCTTAACCAGTTCACACAAACATTAAAGATTTGTGGATTAGAAAGGTGTGCATTTGTCTGGGGATAAACAGGTCAGTGGTATAAAGCATGTGCTTAGCATGCACACACCCCTATGTTTGATCCTCAGCACAAAAAATACACATTTGTTGCATATAAGTTTACTTTGTTATTGTTTTTGCTTTTTCCTAATTATGAACATGAACAGAGGTTCTAACAAAATGAAAAGGTGCATTATATATGTAAAAGATGCTTTTTTCTATGTGGTTTGATTTTTGTAAGTAGTTGTTTATAAGTTGTCACACTTTGTAACAAGGGTTTTTTACTTATGTTAATTTGTGTAACCAGAAAATTTGACATTTCAAATATAGGTGAAAATAACGTGTCCTTTTCAAGATAGAATATATCTAAACTTGAAAAATATGAATATTAAGAGCATTTCATTTGAAATGCATTTCCACCAATAACCTATAAATGCTAAATTTCACAAGCATAGATTTCACTGATAAATTGTTAAGTAACTGGTAATTTTGGAATATACAAATTAAAATGTCAATCTTGTAAAAACAAGGGGGCTTCAGTATTGGCTACATTTCAACTACAATATTAACAGTGAACTATATATTAGAAAAACTCAAAAGATGAATGTGTCTGTAACGTTAGCTAGAAAATAACATCCAAAATATCTTGAGCAGTAGGTACTCTATGGTACATGTACTTAAGCCCAAGGAAAGAGTAAAACACAACAGTGTGGTCTTTTGAATTTTCAGATACTTCTTTTCATTGTCTTCTTTTGTTCTCAGTTTCCAGGAAATCATTTCATCTTATGCATGGAATTGTAAATAGGTTTGTTTTGTAAAATGTACCTTTGTTAGACCCCCAATTTTTGATACTTATGGAAATTTGCTTGGTCTGTGCTTGATAAAGTTGAATCCACTACTGGAAACCAAATCCTTAGGAACTCAAACAAGAGGACAAATGGTTGATGAGAAATCTCTCACTTCTAACCACTAACAGTTATTGAAAGCTTAAGTTTTCACTATAAACTTGCTTCATCTGACTTACCTATCTACCTACCTACCCACCCTTCCTTCATTTTTCTTTCTTGGGGTTAGGGAGACTTTAAGACAGTTTTTCTCTGTAGCCCTGACTGTCTTGGAACTCATTCTGCAGACCAGGGTAGCCTTGAACTCAGAGATCAGCAGGCCATTGCCTTCAGAATGCTGGATTAAAGGTGTGTGCCAGCAAAACATTTGTACATTTTAACATTGTGTATTCTTTTAAAAGGTTTGAATTTTACACAAAGCCAGCTTTTTTTTTAATGGAATTCTAGTTAGATAATCTATTTAGAAATGTGTAAAGTAGATATTTGAAGAATAAAACATATTTAAGGATGTAAAATTTATATTTATGCTTTTAGGGAAAATACTCTTATTTATCTGATTTATTATTGACAAATAGCTTTCTTGCTAGACTTGCAGCTCTAATAAACATAAACATAGTTTCTGTAGTGATTTAAGCTTGACTCAAATTGACAAATCATTAAAATTATTTGTTTGCTTTGCCCAAAGACCTTTATGGAGAGCCAGATATGGTGGTGCATACCTGTAATCTCAGTATTTGGGAAATAGAGGCAAAGAATCAGGAGTTTGAAGTCAACCTGAGCTATGTGAGACACTGTCTCAAAAACAAAACAAACAGTAAATAAAAGGAAGACAAGATCTCCATATATCTTTACTATAAAAAAACTCATTACAATTTCATTTTTTAAAATGTGATTACATTTTATTTTGTTATAGAAAATCCTTAGCCTGAACAGTTAAATTCATGAAAACATTATGGTTCTTATAAGAAATGAGGAGTTGAATTTAATGTTTAGTGGTATCTGCTCAAGCAGACAATTTAGCTTAGGAGTCAACAGACTGGATTAACTTAAGAGGATTGAGACAAATATTGGGAAATGCTGGAATCTATGTTAAATTTTTTTTTTTTTAATGCCTGAAGAAGCTAAGTGATTGAGGAGGTGAGGTCATGTTAAGTGTTCAAGAGTATTTGGAAGAATGTTTAAGTACTAAGATCAGTTCCTATTCTGTATAAAAAGTTATTTTTCTTGAAATTTAGGTTATCTGTAAATGTAAAGAAAGATAGTGAATGCCCTATTACTGGTATTGATTAAGCAGTGGCCAAAAGGGATGGTTAAGAGTTTGTTTGTTTGTTTAATTGAATAACTAGATGACCCCCTTCAGTCCCTTTCAGTGGTATGAGAGCTTGGCTAAAATAGGTAATTAAAAAGACTTCTTTCTCTAGGCTGACATGAAAGTTAAAGCATTTCTCATCTTCCATAAACCTTGCTTGTTGAGGTGACGTAAGGATATTTTGGGCACTATAATTCAATCAGCAAACTTCTATAAAAGTATTATATGATGATTTGAAATTTGCTAACAGACTCTAGAAGTCCTATTTTGGAAACCTGGAAGTAATTTTTTAAAATGATCTTTCAAATAAGGTTTGAGGAAATTGGCATGCTGTTTTTGAAAATATAGCTAGAATAAAAATTATCTTTAGAGTATTGTAGTATTCTCATCCAATAATGTAGCCCCCTTGGTTAGGTTTATCTTGGCATTTAAACTCTGGAGGTTGCTCATATTTCTGCTTGATGTTATGGTCAATAGAAAATGACCTATTTATGATACAACATAAATCAGTGATGTGCAAATTTTCAGCTCTCAAGTCAGTAGGTGTTTGTAAATATGTGTATGTACATATTAAATACTCTGTGTTTACTGATTGTGAAACCATGTAATACAGGTTGTTGTTGGCTTATGCTGAAACTTCTTGAAAGAAGCCCACTTTGAAAATGTGTTGCTGTTGAAGCTAATAGTATGATTCAGGTACTGTCTTTCAAAGTACTGCACTTACAAGCTTGTTTTAAAGACATGTATTGGTAAAACCTTCTGTACAGTGTCAAGCTCTAGCAGTGTGTACATTTACTTCCTGCAAAGCATCTAATCTTTTACATTTGAAAGTGTGATTGTATTTGGCATTTATCAAGAACATAATTTTCAGTGGAATTTGTTAGATAGAATTGTTTTCTTAAACTTTTGGTGTTTGTACTTAAATTGGATATGAATGGATGTTTAAAATTAACCAGGAGTCATATTTCTTTTATGAAATATATGGATGTTTTGAATGGGTGTTTCCCATGTGAAAACTCTGTTAAGTACTTGGATCAAAATTGTTAAAACCATGTTTCTACTTTTGTGTCAGATAGAGGAAAGGGTCGCCAGAGACAAGCCATTTTGGGAGATCATCCTTCTTCATTTAGACATGATGGCTATGGTAAGTTTGTCAAGGCAGAAGGAAGGTAGTATAGATCAACCACTAGAGTGTGTGCATTTCTGATGATGAATGCTCTGTTTCTTGTCTGTGTCTTTTCTCCTTAGCTCCTAACCGCCTGTTGTAGTTTATTTTCAAGAAGTTGTCCAAACCTTTGTTTTCTTAGGATATTGATACATTAAATAATTTGTGAATAAATTGAGAACTATTGGTTGGGGGGATTGGACACTGTTTGTTTGATTGATTGATTGATTGATTGATTGATTGATTGATTGACTGATTAATTGATTGGTTTTGATTTGTAAGGAACTCTGGCTTAGAGGACCAGAAAGGGGTATTACTGCTTAGTAGGTTTATTTTCATTTGGCAATTGAAAGAAGCAAGGTTCTATTTATAGTTTTACAGTTGTTGTTTTTTTGGCTTTGGCTAAATTTGTTTGTATTTAATTCCACTTTTGAAACCTCTTTTTATTCTTTGCTAGCTTGGAATTTTGATATGAAATTCAGAAGAATAATTTTCTTTGGGAGAAATCTAGGCTTCAGATTGTTCTTGAAAACAAAAGTTGAGAGTTGTTATTAAACATTGTGTTAATCTACTATATATCGTTTTAAAATATTTTTTAATTTTCAGGGGTTAGTCATTTGCTTTATGTAGTCTATGCTTCAAAGTGGAAAAATTGTTCCATTTTTTTTTTTAGGTGGAAGAAAGTTGAACTTGATATGTTTTGTGAAGTGTTTAGATTTATCATAAAGTTGGTTGTTTTGTTTACAAATTATTTTCACATTTTGTGACCATTCTTGGAGTTTTAGCTATTGACTATATTTCCTTCTTTTAATTAAATTATTTTTTATGTGTATGGTATTTAGCCTGCATGTATATCTATGCACAGTGTGTATGCCTGGTGCATGCAGAGGCCAGAAGAGTGTATTGGATCTCCTGGAACTGGAGTTAGACAATTGTAAGCTTACCTACATGTGGTGCTAGAAATTAAACCCAGGTCTTCTGGAAGAGCAGCCAGTGTCTTCTTTAAAACTTAAAAATTTCAATGTTTTTTAGTAATCTGTATGGTAGAGAAAGTTGAAACATTTTTCTTGTTAAAATAGTAAGTGTTGTACTTTTTTTAAAAACATTTTTTTATTACATGTTTATTTTGTGTGGACCTGCCAGTGGACTTAGTTCTCTTCCACCATGTGGTACCCAGGAATTGAACCCAGGTTGTTGGGCTTAGGGGCAGGTACCTCTTACCCATAGCACCATCTTGTTGGCCTGGCATGAGGTTTTTGGTTTCTGTAGCTTAGGAATTTCTGCAGTAAAGAAGCACTGAGTAGAAGCCTGTTTATTATGCTGCGCGTATTACAGAAGGATCAGATTATTTATGGTGTTAAATGTGTTAATGGTAGTCACCTGAAGGCTAAAACCTGGGTAAACATTTGCCAAAGTAGCTAGAAAAATTCAAAAGAATAAATGAAAAACAAGGAACTCTTCTGTAGTAGTATTGAAACTATTTCATTTGAATAGGTTTTAAGGAATAGTATTCTGTTATCACATATATTTTACTGAAAAGAATTAGGTAGACAAATAAATTAGATTATATTAACCTTTTACTTAAAAAAAGCCTGTTGTGAAATTCTTTGATACTTGATTTTATTATTTATGAGTAAAATTTAAATATAGCTTATGTAAAGAGAAGTGTGCAGTTTGGAGTGATAGGTGCTGAACAGGGATCGTGGAGATGGTGGAATGTTGCCTTCAGGGAATAGTTGTATTAGGCTGTGTGGGTTCATCTGTTCTTGCTACATCATTAAGATATTGAACTTAGAGATGAATTTGTCTGCTTCCTAAGAGAAGTAAACATATGGGCTTAAGAGGTCAGAGACTGTAAATTTAAAAAAAGAGGGGCTAGAGAGATGTCTCAGTGGTTAAGAGCACTGACTGCTCTGCCAGAGGTCCTGAGTTCAATTCCTGGCAACCACATGGTGGCTCACAACCATCTGTAATGGGATCTGATGCCCTCTTCTAGCGTGTGTCTGAGGACAGCTACAGTGTATTCATATAAATAAATAAATAAATGAATCTAAAAAAAAAAGTAAGATGAGGAAGTGTGAAGAAGATAAGAGTGTGTCCTGGGGATACTGAGATTTTACAAACGTGCAGGTCACAACTGTGCACCTTTCGAGCAGCCATTAAGCAGAACAGCTTTATTTGTATTTTGTGATTACATCAGGGATGTTTCTAGGTATTGATCTAAAATAGTCAGGTGTATATTTTTAACTAGATTAAATTTATTCATTCCTTTATCATAGAATAAATTTTATACTGTCACAGTTTTTTATTTTTTGTGTAAAAAACATAGTCTCACTATTATGTAACTCCAGCTGGCCTGGAACTTGCAGTGTATACCAGGCTGACTTTGAACCATACTTCAACAGTGAGCTTCAAGCGTCTGCATGTTGATGGCTAGCATTTTTGGATATAGTTCCTGGATCCGTATTTTGAAAGACAGGAAATGATTTCAGAACGTTCGTAATACCATTTATATAGCATTTTTCCATATAAGTTGATTATATGAAACATTAGTTTCTTTAAAGCATCAAGACTTGCATCTACTATTTAGGACTGATAGCTATACACAACAGTATAAATAATGTAGATAATTAAATTCTGGTGACTAATGGTTGAGCTAAAATCATCATATTTATTTTCTTGTACTGATTGTGACTGTTACTTAATCAGTATTTCATCAACATTTATGAATTTTGTCCAAGTCAACCTCAGTAGAAGACCTGCTTCAGGTCTTTTTACTGTCCATAGGGGAAAGGAATAGTGATTTTAGTGAAGAATCATTGTGGCATAAGCAAATGCTCCTGGCAGGGAGACAGTATAATCCTATTGGTCTATGCAAATGTTAATCAAAGTCCTTGAACCCTGGAAAAATATAAGAAAAAAGCTAATGATAAAAGTTTCTTTTTAAAATGAGGAAACAGCTTGAGATTTGGTGTTTATTGCACCTTAGTGTACCTTCTAGACTATGCTTCTGTAACCACTAATTTAGAACCCTAGATGTTTAGTGTTTGTTTTTATTTAATTTATTAATTTATTACACAAGAGGATTCTTTTGTCTTTTTTTTTTTAAATGTGTGTGCTTGCATGGGTTTATGTACATCACATGTGCAGGTGCCGGAAGAGGCCAGAAGGTGTAAGATCCCCTGGAACAGAAGTTGTAGCCACTTGTGCAATGCTTGACATGGGTACTGGGACCCGACTAGACCCAGGCCCGCCTACCCTGTCAGAGCAGTGAGCTCTCCTTACTGTTGGCCTCTCTTCAGTCCCTGGGTTGGTTTGTGCACTGTAGGTTTCCATCTTAGTTGCTGCTTCTGGGTTCTTCTTAATTGGTGCCTCAGTTTCTACACAATTGTTCCATTCTGTTACATACTTAAGAGAAAGCTTGAAAATGAAATTGTAGCTGCAAAAACCATAAAGTTTACAACTCTTTTTTTTTTTTAATGTTAAGGCAGTTTGCCTTTATTTATTTTTTAAACTATTTATTTATTTATTACATGTAAATACACTGTAGCTGTCTCCAGACACTCCAGAAGAGGGCGTCAGATCTGGTTATGTTGTGAACCACCGTGTGATTGCTGGAATTTGAACTCAGGACCTTCAGAAGAGCAGTTGGTGCTCTTAACCGCTGAGCCATCTCACCAGCCCCAAAGTTTACAACTCTTAAATTTATCAAGTTGATTCTGAAATGAAGATTCTCAGGATATTTCCTGCTGGGTTCTTGATTTCGTTGTTGTTTTTGTTTTTTGTTTTGTTTTTAAATGTTTTTTACGTGTATGTATGTCTGTAAAGATTCCCTGGAACTGGTGTTACAATTGTGAGCTGCCATGTGGGTCCTCTGGAAGAGCAGTCAGTACTCCCAACCACTGAGCCATCTCTCCAGCTCCCTTTTTTTGAAAAAAAAAAAAGATTGCAGGTCTGTGAGATGGAACAGTGGGTAAAGGCACTTGCTGCCAAGTCTGAAAACCTGAATTTGATTCTTGGAACCCATATGGTAGAATGAGAAAACAGACTCCTGCAAGTTGTCCTCTGTTTCCACCTTTACCATAGGACACACATCACAGACACCCACACCAAATGTAGTATTACTGGAGAATGATAGAAGACCAGTGTATAGATGACAAGGTACTAACTAATGAATTCCAGTCTTTTAATGAAAATACAATGTATCAAGGGGACAACTTTTTGCAGAGCTGAAAATGATTTTTTTTTTCTTTTTGGTGGGGCTTGTTTGAAACAGTCTCACTTTGTAACTTTGGCTGGCTTCAAACTCCTAGAGATCCACTTGGCTTAGCCTCCTTAGTGTTGAGAGTAAAAGCATGCTCCATCACACTGGCTCGAAAATGTTTTTTCTTATATAAGGTATATAAAGGTAGTTTCTTATATTTGATTACATCTAAAAGATAGGCAGGTTTTTTTTAAATTGGAGATATAACATATACAGTGGAATTAATAGTCTATATGGTGGGTTTTCTGTTGTGTTGGTGTTCCTTTTTTCTCTTTTAAGAAGGATCTCATAACCTAGGCTGTCCTTTATGTAACTGAGGATGACCTTCAGTTCTGGATCCTCTTGCCTTCCTAAGTACTGGATTATAGGTGTATGTCACCATGTCTGGCTGAATTATAGCATCATATCTATACATACATACACACATACTTATATATTCCAGAATTTTACACTGGCTCCCTCTATCCTATAGCCTAGTCTTAAACCTTTTGAAAATATAAATTTAGACTATTGTATATCTAGGTATAGCTAAGTCTGTTGGATATGGTACATGTAAATGCTGCTTTGATTTGTTTCCTGTATATATTTAAGTATTTGTATACTTTAGGGGTTTTTTGTTTGTTTGTTTGTTTCCAGTGTACATGAAACTAATTTTGAGAATTTAATTTGGGTTGGAGTATCTGCTTAGAATACACAAGGTTCTGGATTTTTATATGGTGAAGTGTATCTACTAACTTTTGTAAATGGAAATATGTACATGTGTTTTACTTGTTTATTATTTTGGTCCTTTTTACAGGATCACATGGTCCGTTACTGCCTTTACCAAGTCGTTATAGAATGGGCTCTAGAGATACACCTGAACTGGTTGCTTATCCATTACCACAAGCTTCTTCCTCTTACATGCATGGAGGAAGTCCATCTGGTTCCGTTGTAATGGTTAGTGGATTACATCAGCTCAAAATGAATTGTTCAAGAGTCTTCAACCTATTCTGCTTGTATGGAAATATTGAAAAGGTACATTTTATTTTCTTAGTCTATTTGGGTGGACTATTTAGTGATAATCCAGAAAATGCTACACATACTTGAATCAGGAACATCTTAATTCTTTCAGTAATGACTCATATAAGCTTAAAAAATGTATAAACTACAGAAATGGTAAGTGATCAGTAGCACTTAGATATTACTAATCATCTAGTTAGTAATAAAAATGTTTTAAATTTCCAGCAATTTAATCCCCTGCTTGTGTCCTAGGCATAAAACCTAGATAGACTAGTGTTAGATTAGCAGTTGGTTTTTCTACTTTATAGTGTTATGAATGTGATACATCTACTAAAAATCATACTCTCGATTTAAAATTTGCTGTACTAGCAATATATGTAATCTTTCTGTAATCCTAAGAAGCAGCAACAGCCCAGACTTTTCAGTTATTCTCACATGAACAAAAAACTGACATTGATTCTTTACAATATGCTATGTCAGCCAAACTATGATATCGGGTAGACTGGAAATAAATTCATTTTCAACTTATGATGTTTTTACTTTAATAGACGAAGAAAGCCTTTCATCACTTCAAACAGGTTTTAATATTTAACATGGGAAACTATAGAATTTGAAAGAACAGTTACACTCTTGGAGCTAGATATTTGTAAATGTGTCTCAAAGCTTGACTTGGGTGGGGAGTGGTGTTATATACTTGCTTTCTAAATGGCATGATATGAATTTTTTTTATATTTTTGTTATATGTGTATGAGTGTTTTGCTTGCATGTATGCCTGTGCATCACATGTGTGCCTGGTATTAATGGAAATCAGAAGAGGGTGTTGGAACCCCTGAAACTGGAGTTGAGAATGGTATGAACCGCATGTGTGTGCTAGTGCTAAATCCAGGTTCTTTGTAAGAAGAAGTATTAACTGTCAAGCCAACCTCAGTGATCTTATGAGGAACAATGTATTTTTATTTGAGCTCATACTCTAGATTTAAAATTTGCTGTACTAGCAATATGTGTAATATCCTTTCTGTAATCCTACGACTGAAACTGATCCACTCTGACAGAATGTTTCAATATTGTATAATTTTTTTTTCCTCTATTGTAAGTGATTTTAATGTTCTTTCCCAAGTGATAATAAAGTATAAATCTTTACTGGTCACTGGTGTGGGAGAGGGAGCATGACATAAAAACTTAGTGTTCCTAGTTCTTAGTTCATTCATTGTAAAGCCTTGATAAGCAGCTCTTGAGAGTCCTAGACAAGAATTAGCTCCATCATTTCATTACACTAAAAGGAGGAAGAACAAAAAGATGTATTTGGTCTAAGGGTAGGCCGACAACTAAATTCTGGAAGTTTAAGCTGTCTTTGGTATTAAGAATGTCTCATGATTTAGGTTTTGGTATGTTGTTTGACTAATTCTACTGTTTCATTTCATAATACCTCAAAATTTTAATACTTTCTAAACTTTTATTTATTGTATTTTATGTGAGTGGGTTTTCCCTATGTATGTCTATGTACCACCTGCATGCCTGGTACCCAAGGAGGCCAGTGGAAGGCTCTTGGAACTGGAGTTAGAGAAGTTGTGTGCTACCCTGTGGGTGCTGGGGATTGAACCTGGTCTTGTAGAAGAGCAGCAGTGAATGAGTGCTCTTAACTGCTGAGCCATCTATCTATTCAGCCCCAAGTTTGTAATAATCTTTAGTGATGGATTATGGTGCACAAAATTCAAACCGTCATAAATCCTTTATTCATATTTAAACTTTTCCAGTGATTTAATTTTTTAAAAATTTATGTATATGAATGTTTTGCCTTCATGTTGTGGCTTATGTGTGCCTGGTGCCTGTGGAGTTCAGAAGAAAGCATTGGATTCCCAGAACTGCAGTTCTGGGTGGTTGTGAACCACTATGTAGGTGCTAGAAATGAAACTTGAGCAACAAATACTGTGCTGTCTCAAGGGCTCTTTTCCAATTTATCTGAGCAGGGGGATTTACAAGTACAAAAACCACATTAACTTATACATAAATAAATATGTATACTATTTAATTACAATAACTATTAGTTTTTAGGATCTTACTGGATTAAATCAAGGCATAAAGTATTGCCTACAACAAAACCACTGATTTCAAGTAAAGCTGAAAATTTCTGGTACACCAAGTTTTGTTCAGGTATGATGTAGAGTGCTAGGGTATCCTTTAAAAACTGGAAGTGGTAGAGATAAATAAATGGTGAACTGATTTATGAATTACATATATTCTCAGTGTTCCCTTGATGTTAACAGGTAAGAAGGAAAGTGTATGCAAGTTTTCATATTTACTGCTTGCTTTAATAGTTCTAAGTGCCCAACATTGCACTTCTTACTACCATGCTATCTCTAGGTATTTATTTATATATTGCCTTGACATTTCTGAATTGTTCACTTCAATATAAAGGAGAAAATGGTTATGTTTACCATTAAATCTGTAGTACCTAGCACAGTGCTTATCAAAACAGATGGTCAAATATTTGTTGAATGAATATTGACGAAGTAGGCTGAGTACTTAGGGATTCTGTCATTATCTTCATCTTATAGCAACAGTCTGGAGTAGAGGAATTAAGTAGATTACCTCTAGAGCACACAGATAAAACCTTAGGGTAAACCTATGTTCAGTTTTGGTAAGAGTTAAAGCTAGCTCATGAATAATGGATTAAGGTTAAGACTCATTTCTTAGAGTCTTAATGATCTTTGGGGGAATTTTTGTGTTTGCAGGTAAAGTTTATGAAGACCATTCCTGGTACAGCACTCGTAGAGATGGGTGACGAGTATGCTGTGGAAAGAGCTGTCACACACCTTAATAATGTCAAACTGTTTGGGAAAAGACTTAATGTTTGGTAATTACATGTCTTAAGTTATAAATGTTAAAGAATATTTTGAAATTCTTGTTAACTTTAGAGTATTTTGTTGTAACTGAGCATATATCTGAAGGTAACAGTATTGTTATTATTGGCAACAAGTTTTAAGGTTATATAATTGTTCTAATTTTAAACATATTTTTTATTTTAAAATTAAAAAATATGTTTGCATATATGAGTGCAAGTGCCCAAACAATCCAGAAGAGGGGCATCATTCTCTGTAGCTGGAAATGTAGATGGTTGTGAGTCAGTCAGCCTTGGTGCTGGGAACTGAATTCAGGTCCTCTGCGATAGCAGTAAGCATTCTTAACCACTGAGTTCTCTATTAATCAAGATCTCCCAGTTTTTACTTTCATTATTATAAAACAATGTTAAAACCAGGTAAGTTCTTTTTTTTTTTTTTTTTTTGGTTTTTCGAGACAGGGTTTCTCTGTGTAGTCCTAGCTGTCCTGGAACTCACTTTGTAGACCAGGCTGGCCTCGAACTCAGAAATCCTCCTGCCTCTGCCTCCCAAGTGCTGGGATTAAAGGCGTGCGCCACCACCGCCCGGCTCAGGTAAGTTCTTAACATGAGAATATATTTGATATATTTTCTTTCTAATTGATACCTAAAATATAGAAATGATTGATTATAACCCAAAATGCATTGATTATAACCAAAATGATTGATTATAACCAAAACACAGTTGATGTATTCTGTACCTATTGATTCAATCATCCATAATTGGAGAATGTTTGTAAGAAAAAAATTATATATCTATACAGAACATAAACATAGTATTTCTTAAATAATATATATATATTTAGTATTTATACTGTGTTATATATTAGAAGTATATAGAGGTGATTTGCATTATAAAAAAGGCAATAAAATCAGGCATCGTGGCATATACCTGTAATCCCAGCACTTGGGAGGTGGAGATAGGAGGATCAGAAAGCCAAAGTCATCCTCCGTTACATAGTGAGTTCCAGGCCCACTTCTCTCAAAAACAAAAACAAACCCCAAAAACCAAACGAGTAAATAATGCACAAGGTTGTGCATAGGTTAAATGTATATACTGTAGCTTTTGATAGAAACTTGAGTATCTTCTTGTTTGTTTATTTTCCTTGACGGGTGGGGTGGGGTTCCTGGACCAATCCCCTTGGATAAATGGTTACCTGCACTAAATTTAAATAATACCTCCTTTTGTTGATTTTGTTGTGGAAATATTTGTGACTACCTCCTGTTTTTTGTCTAACAAGATATATTGTGGTTTTCTTTTCTAATCTTCAGTGTGTCTAAACAACATTCAGTTGTTCCAAGTCAGATATTTGAGCTAGAGGATGGTACAAGCAGCTACAAAGATTTTGCAATGAGCAAAAATAATCGCTTTACAAGTGCTGGCCAAGCATCTAAGAATATAATCCAGCCACCCTCGTGTGTGCTGCATTATTACAATGTTCCACTGTGTGTCACAGAAGAGACCTTCACAAAGGTAGGCACTGAAGAAAAGTGTATAGAATGCTGCTCTTTGTGTTTTAAGTTTATGTAATATTTCATAGTTCAGCCTCATTTTAAAAGTTTTTAAAAAGCTTTTTGTTGTTAGTTTGGTTTGGGTTTGTGTGTGTAGAAGGTTGGTAGTGTTGGCTGTTTTCCTCTATTGATCTCTACCTTGTGTATATTAATTAAATTAGCTTTTAAAATAAGAACATTTTGCCAGTGGTGATAGTACATGCCTTTAATCTCAGCACTTGGGAGGCAGAGGCAGGTGGATCTCTGATTTTGAGCATAGCCATGTCTACAATGCAAATTACAGGACAGCCTGGGCTATACAGAAAAACCCTATCTCAAAAAAAAAAAAGTTTAAAGTGTGACCATTTCATGCATTTGTGTGTCATCCTTAGGCAAGGGCCATGCTATTTTTTTGTGTTCAATTTTAGCATATGCATTGCCCAAGTGAGCATTACACTCTGAACCTAGAACTTGCCAGTTGTCTTGACTGGTTAACCAGAAGTTTTCTAGGATCTTGTCTGCCTCCCAGCAGCCTACATGTTTATTGGCCTTTTGTTTGGGAACTCGGAATTAGGTTGATGTTTCTTTGCCTCACAAAGTTACTTTAATACAAGTACCTAAAATAGCTCAGTTGAGATAAGATAGGCCAAAGGAGCTAATTTAGCTGAGTGTAGTGGATAATACTAATGATAGCCCTTGGAAGGCTGAGAGGCAGGAGGATTGACTTGCATTTAAGGCTGTTTTGGGTTATGTAGCAGGAGCCTGACTCAAAAAAAAAAAAAAAGAGAGAGAGAATCAGAAACAGCAACAGGAAACTTACTTTACTTTAAATCTCACCAATAATTTTGATTCCTCTCCCACTGTAACTCATATGTAATAGCACTTCAGGAATAATATACTTTCTGGAATTGTACTTCCTTTTTTCAGTATTCAGATAACTCTTCATAAAGTCTGCGGAAATGTATTATAACTTTAAAAAAATCTGTTTTAACTATATTTCTGATAAAGTTTTACCTTTCCTTGGCAGTTGTGTAACGACCACGAAGTTCTTCCATTCATCAAATATAAAGTGTTTGATGCGAAAGGTAAGTGAGCATCTCTTGGGAAGTTTTCAAGTTTTGCCGGAAGATTGCTGACACCATTGTAACCACTGGGTTTGTGTCTATTATGTTTTAGCTTCTGCAAAAACTCTGTCTGGGCTGTTGGAGTGGAAATGCAAAACTGATGCTGTGGAAGCTCTTACTGCGCTCAATCACTACCAGATACGCGTCCCAAGTAAGTGACCCAGCAGGCATGACCTTCAGAGGAGAGCAACGGAGGTGCTCAGGGGAAAGCAGTGGGCTTCTTCAGAGAAGCAGCTCTGTGCTGACTTGACAATATTCATAGCAGATTGTGGTGGGGTTGAAGCTATTTATCTCCAAAGGGTTGTTCAGAAACCTAAATGAAACCAGAGGGAGGTTCCCGAGGGCTTAGTCAGGATTACAATTAAAACTACAGGATATGAAGAAAGAAGGTAAGTTTTTTTTCACTGTAAACAAAGTTACTAGTCTTGTTTGAGATCACCAGGAGGTGGTTGGGGAAGGAAATGTGACTCTACCCAAAGTTACATAAATTTTGGCCTGTCATAACATGAATATCTATTTGTGAAGGAATTATCTCTTGTCAGTAACCTTCCCAGCAAATTACTGAGTGTGCTGGAAATCTTGTTTCTCAGCTGGTGGTAGGCTTCAGCCAAACTCTGGAATGAGGGACACAGACAGGTTTTTACTGTTTGCCCCAATTGGTCTGGAACTCAGTTTGTAAACCAACCAGTCTGGCTTGGAACTTGTCGGCACCTAGCTGTGAGGAGCTTGTGTAGCTGCCACATGGCTAAGAGCTAGGGCTTTTAAAGTGTGTAGGTCAGTTTCCTTAGCACAGGACATTAATAACGTTGCTAGATTGTCATTTAAGAAGGTTGTTGTGGTTACAGAACCACCTGTGATATATGATATACGGTGACCATTGCACAGTATTTTACAACATTGGGTCATACACCTTCAGTTTTTATCTGAAAAAATGTCACATTGTGTTTGTTTGTCTCCAAAAGGGGTAAATGACCTTTTTTTCGTATGCTAGAAACTATGTTGTATAGTCCTGGATCTAAAAGGTATTTAAATTCCATCTTTTAAAAGCATTAACTATATGTGGTATACTTGTAATTTTTGTGTTCAGGAGATGATAACTGGAGGATCAAGAGTTTGAGGCCAGCCTAGAGACCCTATTTCAAAATAACAATAATAACAACAACAACTATGGGTGAACGTGGTGACAGAAAAAGGAAACAAACCAACACCGCAGGGGTTAGGGGTACTTGCCTCTAGTTCTAGATACTCAAGAGACTGGATGGGAATGTCCGGAGCTGACGAGTTCAAGACCAGTCTAGGCAACATAAGCAACAAGACTTCATTCGAATAAAAAGGGAGGGACAAAAATTTTTTAAAATTACTTGGATGCTTTATATGTGGAAACATGCTTTAAATATAGCACCCAAATGTTTGTGGAGGGCCAGCAGAAAATAATACTGCCAAATGTTAAAAATTTTAGAAACTTGGTAGTATTTTGTATATGTTGAAAATTACCTAAAAAAATTAAGAGAAATAATAACTCCTTGAAATACAGAGAGGTAAATGTCAAATGATCTAATTTATAGAAAGTTTTCAACTTTAAGTCGCTACCAAGATACTGTACTGTACCATTGGCAATATGCTTTATTAGAGTGACCTCCAATGTGACAGCTGTTTATCCTGATGTTATTGATCTTTAATGATGATCTAATTCATGTGAAAAATTGAGTATGTTCTTAATGCTTAGAACAGTAGGAATGTAGTAACAGACAGACGATTTATGGAACTTACTGTCTCTTAAGTAGGGACAGTTAAAGTTTACCTCACATACAGAATTTCCCTCCTGGGACTAGAGACATGGCTTAGTGATTAAGAGCACTGACTGCCCCTTTGGTGCCCTCTTCTGGCCTCTGAGGGGCACCAGGCATGCACGTGGATGGTGTAACTGCAGATGTATCTACAGACAAAACACTCATACAAATATTTAAAAGCTTTTCTTCTTTGTATTCTTATTACTAATAGTAAGATGGTAGAATAATTTACTAATTCAAAGTGGTCTTGAAATTTTGATGGATTAACTTCAATTTTTTCAATTTTTACAGATGGTTCCAACCCCTATACATTGAAGCTTTGCTTTTCTACATCATCCCATTTATAAGAAGAGACGAGCATGTTAGAATTTATGTTCATCTTTATTACAGTTTTAAAGCTATACTTCATCCATAATACTCTAAAATGGTTGATCTAATGTTGCCTTGCTTACTATAAAATCCTGTTCTGTAATAAACATATTTTGCTTCAAGTAAATTTGTTGTTAACTTAAATATTGTTTTCACCTTAAGGTAGAGTACCATAATGTAGACTCTCTACAACTTCATTGTAGGTTACTCAGATGTGTGATTTCTAACATGATTACCAATTTTGTTCCATGGTAAAATACATTTGCATTCTTAATGGTAATTATCCGCAAATGTTTTTCCATTGTGTACAAGATTAATGCAGGTGAAAGTATTGCATTTTAATACCGAATTCCTACAATAGATGATTGAGTCTGTTACAGTTACTCATATTAAATATAATTTCTATTTATTATTTTAATCATTTGAGAATGACATTGCATATGTTAACTTTCAAGAACTATAGATTTAGCTGATGTCGATTTCTAAAAGGTTTAATAGACATGAACATACTTGTATGGTATGCACTCAAACTCAGATTGGTATGTTTCTTTTAAAAAGTCATCATTCATTTGTATTGACATGCTTCTGTTCCTAGTTCCAGTTTGAAGGTTTTATAAAGTTATAATAATAAGTTAATGTGTTCATCTTCATTATTTTGCATGTGCCCCAATCTTAAAAGTACTTGTAGTTTTGACATTGATATTTTAATACTATAGAAGTTAAAATTAACAATTCTTCTATATAATAATCTCAGTTCCATAAATGAGTTTCAGAGAACTTGTGAACCCTTCCAAAATTGTGTGTAGAGTTTGGAATATTTGCATTTTTATTTCTTAATCTTTGATCCATCATAATGTATTTTTCTATATGGTGTAAGATTTAAGAATTAATTTTATTTTTGATCAAAACGGCTATTTGTCTCAACACCATTTATTAAACATTCTCCCTCTGGATCTGTTTCTTTCTCTTTTTAAGTAATCATACTAAGACTATTATGCAGTTCACACCTTTTTAATAATTAGAGAATGGGTGTAGTCATTTTATTTTCATCTTATGAGAGAATTTACCTGTGTAGACTCTGGGTAATCCATAGTTAGCAGAAGCAGTTTTATGAGTTTTAGATTATTAGATTTTTTCTAAAGGCCTTTTTGAGACAAGGTCTCTATGTAGGTCTGTCCTGAAATTTGTCCTAGAATTTGCTGTATAGACCAGGCTGGCATCCCACAGCGATCCACCTGCCTCTGCCTCCTCAGTGCTGGGATTAAAGGCATGTGTCACCACACCTGGCTGTTTATTTCTAATTTTAACAGCAACGAAAAAAATACCCTCCAAAAACCTGAGTTCTTTTAGAATTGTGTCAAAGGCTTAAAGTTAAAAAATATTGAATTTTTTTTTTCCCCAAGACAGAGTTTCTCTGTATAGCTCTGGCTATCCTGGAATTCACTCTGTAGACCAGGCTGGCCTCGAACTCAGAAATTCGCCTGCCCCTGCCTCCCAAGTGCTAGGATTAAAGGTGTGCGCCAGCACTGCCCGGCTCTGAATATTTTTTAAGATTTAGAATATGTGGTGTGTGTGTCTGTGTGTGTCTGAGTATATGATGTGCACCATGTGCGCACAGTGCCGACAGACCAGATGAAGGCCTTGGCTCTTGTGTGGGCCTCCCAGTGTGAGAGCTGGAAGTGCAGGGTCCCAAGTCATGCATTGTCTTCACTCACTTATCACTCCAACACCTGGCTTTACCTTGTATCACAATAATTTTGTTTGTGTTTTCAGACAGGGTTTCTGTGTGGCCCTGGCTGTCCTAGAACTCCCTATGTAGATCAGGCTAGCCCGGAACTTAAGAGATCTGCCTGCCTCTGCTTCCTGAGTGCTTGGATTAAAGGTGCACCGCCCAGCCATAAAATTTATTTTAATCTTTGCTACGTACTTTAATTTTAAAAGGTAATTTGTAGACCTGTATATAAAGTTTTTTTTCTTCCTTTGAAAACTTGAGTGTTTTCAGTGTTGGTTTGGTCTGTTGCCTTTTGAAGTCCTAGCTCCTCCTACTTGACAATAACTCTTGTGTCCGTATAGATCCTGCTTCAAATACTAGACTCAGAATGAATAAAACTTACCCATTTTTATTTGTGTGTCTGAGGAAAGCCTTTGTGTGAGTGAATGGTACATAAACTGAGAAGCCAGACAGTAAAAGTGCGTGTGGAAAACATCCTGGAGTGTTGACATCTGTGTCCCCGCTGTGACACTGGCCGGAAGAGTAGCCCAGACACTGTTGATAGCTCACTGCTTCCACAGTGAGGAACCTGTGACTGGAGAAGTGAACAGACACTGCGGAGAAGAAACGCATGGCCTTGTAAAACCTCATGGCCAACGCCGTTACTGGGTCTGATTTTCCATTGATATGATGTAGAATTTGTTTTGGCTGGTGTGGTTCAAGAATTCAGTCCTGCTTCGCTTTTATAAAAAAATGTTACGACATTTGAAGTATGCGTGTGCATGCAATTGTGTGCCATGACATGTATGCGTGTGTCAGAAGACAACTTGTGAGAGTCCATTCCCTATCGTTACCTTGTGGGTCCTAAGGAAACGCACATGGTTAGGCTTGGCAGCAAGTGCTCAAATGTCTTCCTGGCTCCTATTTCAAAGGTTTCTCGGGGACTGGAGAGATGGCTCAGTGGTTAAGAGCACTGACTGCTCTTCCAGAGGTCCTGAGTTCAAATCCCAGCAACCACATGGTGGCTCACAACCATCTGTAATGGGATTGGATGCCCTCTTCTTGTGTGTCTGAAGACAGTTACAGTGTGTTCATATACATAAAATAAATCTTGTGGGAGGGAGGGAGAAGGTTTCATAATGTGTTTTATTTCTCGACTTAATCGGATTGATTGGTTTTTAAATTGTTTTCTGCACTAGTTCTACTTCAGGAACTGCTTGCTAGTACCCTTCCTATAGCAAGAAAAATGCTCATGTGATGAGCCTTAAGGCTAGTGTAATTCAGAGGGGCAGCACGGACTGGGAAAGTTACCCAGTGTATAGGGGCTAGCTGAGGAGATGGCCGTTGGGCAGCAGGGGTTCTATGCCTGGGATTCCTAAGCGATACAGTCACTTGCATTTAATCAGGTTATGGGTATGGTAGTTGGGGATAGAACATGGATTGCAATAAGGAAGGAGAATGGTAGGCATTACCTTTGGATATTGTGGAAACAGTGTGTTCATTGAGGACTCGTGTTTCTGAACTTGAAGAGGTAGCCACAGCTGGTGGCACAGGCCTGTATTCTAGCTGTTTGGGAAGCTGAAACAGGAATGTCCCAAGTTCAAAGCTTATCTGAACTACAGAATCAGTTCAAGGCCAGCCTGATCGACTTAGTAACACCATGTCTCAGAATTTTAAAAAGTGTTAGGGTACTTGGAGCAGGGCTGGGGATGTTGTTTGGCAGAGCACATGCTTAATGTGGATGAGACCTTAGATTGAATTCCTAGCACCCCCACTTTAGGATCTAGATTACCAAGGCAGGGGTGGCGGTGGGATCACATTAATTACATCTTTAATAATCTATATTTTCCCATGCAGCAAGTCATGTACGTTGAGAAAAATCTTAAAAAGGAACATCGACTCTCTTACATAAGAGAAACGGAACTGAGAAATCTTGAAGGATAATCTATGGGACAGAATGAAACAGTAATCTAAAGGTTCTTGGAAGAACCTTTGTATTGGCAGAGTTGACAGGACTTACATACCACGGGAGAATGTTGTTCCTTTTTGGGGTGTATGTATAGAAAGGGGTGAGATGGGGTTTCTCTGTGTAACCCTGGCTGTCCTGGAATTAACTTTGTAAACCAGGCAGACTGTCCTTGAGCTCACATAGTATCTGCCTGCCTCCTGAGTGCTGGGACTATAGGTGTGCCACTACTGCTGGCTATGTCCTTTCAATAAAACATCAGGCAAGTAGCTGAAGGTTGAACAAGTGGATAGTGCTAGGACCTGAACCTGCTGTTTGCTTTCCAAAGTTGTGCTCTCAATTACCTCTCTGTGAAAATGGTTTCTTGAGTTTTCCTGGTTATAGAAATAAGATGTGTACTACAAATGGTACAATTGTCAAGTGGATGTGGCTAAATGGCAGAGCATTCACCTAACATACATGAGGTCCTGGGTTCAATCTTCAGCATTACAATGAATAAATATGAACATAAAGCAGAAACAAAAAGACAGACAACAGCCAGAAAGCTACAGAATTTCTGGACCTGGTACTCCCAGCTATTTGAGAGACTGAGGCAGGAGACAGGAGAGCTAAGCAGTTATGATTTGACCCCAGCAAGGCCCTAAGTGTCTAGCGAGTGACCTGGCTGTCTGGACAAACACATCAGTTGCAGATGCTCCACAGATCAAAGCCTCTCTGCCTGATGGCCTTTAGGTACTTATATCAGTTTATGGCAGAGTTCTGGCACCAGGGAAAAGTCACCCTTTATCAGTCACTTTATATGGTTACAGAACAAAGCATATAGCCCTTGCTGCTTGGATCACATCCTTTATTGAAACCCTCTCCCTTTGAGTTTATTTTTATTTTTTAATAAATGTACTGGTTGGCTCCTCTGTCTTTGGAGTCTGAGTTCCTTGTCATCAGCAGGACAAAACCTATTCTAGTTATTACAGATAAAAGAGACTGAGGCTAGGAGTGGCCCAGCGGTAGAATATGTATTTATTTAGCACGTGCAAGGCACCGGGTTTGATCCCCAGTATGGCAGACAAAGCATAAACTAAAGGGAAGTTTATAGTTCTTCACTATGATTGTCCATTGCTGTAGAGCTCATTGTAAAATGGGTTGGTAACTGATTCAATCAATCTCATGCTGATGGGTTTTTGCAAGTGGTGCTTAGGCTCCTGCTAATCCTTGAACAGAAAATTCTTTCGAAAATATTCACCTTCTGGGGCTGGAGAGACAGCTCAGAGGCTAAGAGCAAGCTGCTCTTCCAGAGGATCAGGGATCGATTCCCCACCCACATGACAGATCACAGCTGCCTGTAACTTCAGCTCTTGGGGATCCTACACCCTCATGCAGCAGGCAAAGCACCAATGTATGTGGGACAAAAATAAAGAGAAAATATTCACATTTCCAGATCTGAAGAATTGCCAACTGAAGCTTTCCTATCCGGTGTTACGTCTTAGATGGTGAGAGTTGCTTGGCAGCATAATTATTGCTAACAAATAAGGGAAATATTTTCCTTCTAAAGATCCCTTCTGCTTTTTCTCAGCAGGTGGAAGCATTGGTGCTCTTAACTGCCATATGCCTTTACTCTTCTCATTCTGAGAGAGAACAGAGCACTCTATCGTTCCATCCCTAGTAGTTTTGGGTGCTTTGTGTTTGAAACAGGGCCTCACTACCATAGCTCTGGGCTGTCCTGGAACTCACTGTAGACCAGGCTGGCCTCCAACTCAGAGATCCGTCTACCTCTGCCTCCCGAGTGCTGGGATTAAAGGTGTGTACCACCACTGACCACAGAGGATTTTAAGTTGTGTGTGCATGTGTTTCTTGAGGCTAGAAGAGGGTGTTATTGGAGTTGGAGGTACAGGCAATCATGAGCTGCCTGATGTGGGTGCTGAGAAGCTAATTTGGGTCCTTTGTAAGAGCAACAAGTGCTATCTCTCTAGCCCCAGGTTGGTTTTATTTCCCTCTCCCTCTCCCACTCCCTTCTTTCCTTTTATGTCTTCTGACATATTCTGAAAAGTAAAGATGTATCATTTCATACATGAGCCGAAGAAGGGCTGTCCTGAAAACTTGGACTCTTCACAGATGAGGCCAAGCAGCTTTGTTCTGAAAGCATGGCTTCCTGCAATTTTACTCGGAAGTGGGAGGAATTAGACTTCAGTGCCCCTCGTTTGTCAGAGCCAAGCTCTTGAGACCTAGGGAAAGGGCAGGACAATGTGTTTGGATAATTTCATATTAGTGACAAAAACAGGGTTTCTGTTACTTGGCCTGGCGTTTTTATGGTCTTTAGGTCCTGTAAACCTGGATCCACTTCTGCTGAGGTCACACCTGATAGATTTTACCTTCTGTAACCGTTAGCAACCTGATTCCATGCCAGGGCGCACTGGAGTGCCAAGAAGTATGTCGGAACACAAGGAAAGAGGAGCTTTACAAATAAGCAGCTAGATAGAGAGCTGTAAGCTTGGGCAAGGACAGAGCTCTAAGGAAAATGAGTCACAGTCCAGCCCAGTACCAAGTTCTGGAGGAATGCTGAGTAGCCAGACAGTGGCAGACTTAATCTTCTCAAAGAAAAATACCATTGCTCACACACAATGCCCCAAACCCTAGCCAGTGCCCAAGAGCTGTGTCCTATAGAGGAGAGTGCCCTGGCTAAGTCCTAGCTCCAGCTACTCTGCTGCATAGCCATGCATGTTGAGCACATTATTAACTTTTCCAAACCTTGCTTTGATCATCTTTAAAATAGTTGAAGGTGGTGAGATGGCTCAGTAGGTTAAAGTGCGAGTTGCCAAGCTTGACAACCTGAGTTCCATCCCAGGCTCCACATGGTGGAGGGAGAGTACTGACTTCATCTATTGTCCTTTCACTTCCACAGGCATTCAGTGCATGTGTATGTGCCTGTCCCAGACAAAATAAATAGAATTTAAAAATTGTAAACAAGGATATGATCTCTGTTAGTCAGCCTTGCTTTGAAACCTAAAGGTAGAGTTAAATGACTTTGGTAGTGGTACAAGGATATTGATGTAGGAAAGTATGATTCACATGTTGAAAGATTGATATATGAAGAAAAACTGGACCATATGGGATTAGGATATTTAAGAAATTATCTCCTCCTCCTCAGTGAATGTGTCAAATATGAACATTGCATTCTAAGAACTATCTTCCTTTTAGCAAATGAGATGGTATAAAATTTCCAAAGTTAAAAGAATATTCATGTCATGTCAAATATGTGGTCTGAGTAGGCAGCAATGTGCTGGATTCTAGGAAGGAAATTTGGCCGAGTCCTGCATGGCCATGTTGAAGGGACAGCGTGACAGTTTCTGCTGCAGGGGCAGATCCAGAAGAACATGGGCCTCCACACGTGTTGATGGCTGCTAGGCATGAAGCTTGTTTGTATAATAATATACATAATTTACTTTATGTTATCCTTAAGAAAATAGTCTCCCTGCCAAGGTTATTGGAGAATATCCTCTCTGCCAAGGTTAATGATTCCATGATAATCAGAGACAGCATGAGTCTAGGAGGCAAGGGTATGTCTAATGTCCTTAGCAAAATGGTAAATGCTGTGACCTTCAGGACAGCCCTTAAGGCTGTGGGAAAAACTCTAAATACATGAGTTCAAAATATATAAACAAGATTTCTCAATTATGCAAAATATTAGAATGCAATATGATTTATATGAGGGGTTTCGTGGACCTAAAAGAACACAGGTAGCTGCACTGATTAGCCAGTTTGTCAGAAATATACAAAGGCAGGCAGGTTCCTGAGTTCAGGTCAGCCTGGGGCACAGTGAGTTTAGGCCAGGTGTGATGGCAATAGTAATTTTAGGAGAGGATCCTACCCAGCTAGCTTACTGTCTGTGCTTACCTAGGCAGGCAGATCTCTGAATTCAATTGTCATGGTTAAAAAAAAAAAAGTACTGTTGTGCTAGGAAGTGTTCGTGTACCCCAAAAGATCAAGGAGCCATTTCCAATGTAATCGAATTAGGGTCTCTTTATTACAGGTTTGGGCTTGGACTTTCCTACAACCCAACCCTGACACAGCAGGACGGGAAGGCAGAACGGCTTTGAAACCTTAGCAGGACATGGTTTTATAGGGAATGGGAGTAAGTAAGGTGGGGGGTAGCCTGGCAAGTATTTAATAGAATAACTATTGTAAGTCAACAGGTTCTGAAGCAAGACTATGAACAATCACAAACATTTTGAAAGTACATCTGAAACAATCAGACTAATCTTTGATTAACTGTTGCTAGGAAGTAGGTAGGGAGTAACTCTGGGGTATGGGCCAAGGACAAACTGTGGGGTCCTTCCTGGTACTTGGGCTCAGCTGCACGTTAAGTTCTCAGGTCTTTTTTTTTTTTTAATGGAGGCAGGTCCCGAGATGGAGTAGGTTTGGCCTCCCAGTACTTGCTGTGCTCATTCCAGTAATAAGGACTGCTGCTTCCTTACCAAGTACAGCCATAGCTTGTTTCCCTCTAATGCTTTCTAGATAAGAATTAAAGTACCAGTCACAGAATCATCCCTGCTTTGTAATAATATCCACTCGGCAGCAAGCCCCATTTCCCTGAAGCCTCCAATCTCACCTGACATAAACTCTACAGTCAAACTGTACCCACCTCTCCATCTGGACAACAAATCCCAACTTTGGTGGACAGTGTGTGTGTGTGTGTGTGTGTGTGTGTGCTTCCTGTCTCTGCCTCCAGAGTGCTAGGTCTAAAGGTGCATACCACCAGGCCATCAGAATATTGTTTTTTGTTTGTTTTGTTTTTTTATTTTTGAGACAGAGTCCCATGTAGCCCAGGTTGGCCTGAATATGTTAAATAGCTGAAGGTGGCCTTAAACTCATAATACTCCTGCCTCTACCTACTGAGTGCTGGAATCATAGGTGTGCCACTGCACCAGCTTTGATCTGGTCACTGAGGTACTTGAAGGCCAACCTCTGTCTTCAACTAGTAAGAGACTGTTGAGAGCATCAACAGTGCTGTTGCAGGGGCCCTGGAAATGTGCTCAAATCTTCTTGGCAACATGGATAAGGGAATACTTACACTTTCCTGGAAGGACCACGGTTTCCAAAGATGAAAAGGATTTTGAGGAGTTCTTGATCTGAACTTCAGATCACTGGCCAATGACCACAGACACAATGGTCACATCCTTGGCCATCTTCTGGAAGTGTTTGAGGGTCCTGGACTTTGTCCTGGACCTTTGTGTCTTGGTCTGTTTGCTCATGGCTCAGTAGAAGCATGCACTGGCCCTGTGGTTCTCATCAGCAAGGTTCAGAGACTCTAAGGATGGGATACTGGTTGTTGGAATCCTTACTCAGGCTCTGGAAAGCCTGAAAATTCTGTTTCCCACAACTGGAGAGGTTCAAAACAAGTCAATTCCAGGAAAAACCACCCCTCACAGGTAATCAATCAGGAGCTGCTGAAGCTGCTCCACTACCTAGCTTTAGCCAAGTATAGTTAATCAGCAAAAGTCCCCCAAATCCCCCAGAGCCTTAACCAATCACAAAGGTACCCATACCCCTAGAGATAACCAACCAGTCAAGGGAAAGAAAGGTAGACATCACCCACTCCTGTTGCTGTCCTGCAGCTTGGTTGAACAGGTTACACCTGGAAGGAAAGCTGGGGCTGAAAGGAGAACGGAAGGGCAAGAGGAATAATGAAGCCAAGACAAAGTTCTGATCAAGGCTCAATGTTTAGTGGAATAATTCTGAATTTAAAGTGGGGAAGCCTGTCCCCCAATATGCCAGGATCTGGTTAGGACAACCGGTTCAGCTGCTCAGTGGGTAGCATGCTGATTGCAGGAAGCTGCAGATCTGGAAGAACAATAGACTTCACCTAGGTCCGAAAGCTCCACCTAGGTGGACGACTATGGCAAACAAGGTCTACACCCGGCCCCTCAAGGCTGGGGGGAGGGCACAATTCCTCCCTTTTTATTTATTAAAAATTAGCTGGACTGGAGCTTGAGGTTTATTTATGCTCCATGGTCCCACCTGGGAATTATGGTGGCTGGTGGCCGAGTCTGTCTTAGGTCTGAGTCTAGACTCTCTTACCCGTCCCGGAGGACATGTGCAGTTTGCTTGTGTTTATTTACACAAACACGGCTTTTCAGTGATTATTATGAACAAATATGGCCTTTTGGCACATGCCTTTGTCTTAGGTTGATAAAGAGTCAACATCAGTTGTCTGTCTCTGACTGCCAGCCCTCATAGCACACCTTTTTCCTATACAGACGAGTATGGAAAGCCACACAGGACGTATGAATATGCACTTAATGCATTTCTTCATAGCGATGGAAAAACTGCCATTAGTCACTGAGATTTGCTGAGAGGCAGCCAATCTGTTTAAAATACAAAGCCAACAGTTAAGAGCAAACAGGATTAAGCTTGTCTTCCGAGAATGACCCAAGTATCCAATTCAATTACAAATTAGCAACTATCAGACACAAAGCCTGGCCTCCTGATTTGGGGGAAGTGGCTTTGAGAATTAATAGAATTCTCAGGTAAGAGTGGAGGCTATGCTCCAAATTACCTCAGCTGGTAATCATAGTCCATTTGAGTCAGACTAACTGGTCACATTAAAGGAAAGAGAAGAGTCATTATAACTTCTCCTTTTGATTAATTTTTCTAAGTCAGTTTTCATAGTCTCCATGTGCTCTGTCCCACAAGGTCTAAAAGCTTGAAGCAAGGCAGCTTATCTAATCTGGGGCATAGGCAAGTAATGGTGGGTCAAGAACATACACCCAATGCAGCTTTCCTGTCACCATTGTCAGGGCTCTCAGCAAGCTCACAGGTCGACACTATCTTCAGCATGTCACACCAATCACTCTGGCAGCTAGCATGCTCCTGCAGCATTCTGTGGAAGAAACACAAACATGCCCCCTGTTGTGATCATAAAAAGAGAAAGAGGTTTGAGAATGTGGTATACGGCAGTGTGGGGGAAGGGGATGCCCCAGTGGGCCCAAGCCAAGGCATCCCTTCTCCCGAGGGACGGGACACACACCAACATGGTATAGAGTAGAGTTTATTCAGGGCATGGGATGGGAGTTAAGGGGGTAGTGGAGGCAGAGAAAGGCAGAGAGAGGGAGAGAGTAGAGAAGTAGAGGCCAGCCATGACCATGTGGAGAGGGGGGAGGGGAAGAGAGCCCAAGAGGGGCAAGAGAGAGACAAGAAGCAAGAGCAGCAAGAGAGAAGAGAGAGGGAGGGGCAAGCAGTCCCTTTTATAGTGGGCTAGGCCTACCTGGCTGTTGCCAGGTAATTGTGGGGTGGAGCTTAGACAGAACCCTAACACCCCCTTCTCCATATTAAATACCTGATCAGGATCATGTCATATGCCAGTAAGTAGATCCTTCCATCTCACCTAGGCATGAGTATGCCTAGTTGTAGGGTGCTATAGATACTCAGCAAAGACCCTGCAACGTCCACACCTCTGTCTCCATCCTGATGTATGGTAGACCTCTGCATACAGGTTCTCTGCAAAATAAACACTCTTTGCTGTTGCATACTATTTGAGTCTTGGGTATCATTCTTCGCAAACCATGCACCCCTACAGTGGCAGGTGTGCTGATTTTAAAAACTTAGGGCCAAGCGGAGACTAGGCTTTATTTGTCCATTCCCCACTTTTCTCTTTCCAAAGGGTTCTTAATATTATGCAGGTGTGTGTGTTCCAGAAATTCCTTCAAGAGAAAAAATTCCACATGAAAATAACATTTAGGCAGACAACAGATTGTCCCTGCAATGCTGAGTGTCTAGAGGAATGGATGACATCCTGCCCTGAGTCTGGAATCTGACTAATAGACTTCCCCTTCCCTCATTCGGTAATTCAGCCTAGCCTGTCACTATGGATAGAAGAATGCCCCTTGAGTCTTACTGGGAGAAAGGCAGCCCTCAAGGAGTGGAAATACTTTCCCTGCTTAAGAAATTGCCACTCCTGGTTCTTGTAACTGATTCGCACTGTTCAGTTTCAAATGCTGGCATGGGTAAGATTTTCAGAGTCCCTGGAAATCTCCAGATTGGTGTGCAGAACGGATTGTACACACAGGTGATACGAAATAAACACCGAGCTTAAAAATGCCATCTCATGGGCAAGTGATCACGAGTGAGATTATGCAAGCTCAGGGATTTGCTTTATGTAATTCAGCTGACTGACAGAAGGGAGCCTGGGGTACGGCTGATGTGATTGGCCGTGTGCTGATAATTATTAAATCTGTGAAGGACTGGGTGGGGGGAGGGGGGCTCACTATTATCCCCTCAGCTTTTGTGAATATCTGGCATTTCCACATAAAAATAAACCCTTCAGATCCCAGCCATGCAACTTTCTTTTGTAGGAATAAATCATGTTCTGTTTTTTTTTTTTTCCTTTTTCTTTTTGAGACAGGGTCTCTCTGCGTAGCCCTGGCTGTCCTGGAACTTACTCTGCAGACCAGGCTGGCCTTGAACTCAGAGATCTGTCTGTCTCTGTCTCCTGAGTGCTGGGATTAAAGGTGTGCTCCACCATGCCTGGCTATAATATGTTCGTTTTTAAAGGCCCCCCTCTCACCCCCTATGCCACTCGTGTACTCAGGGAGGCCAGAAGAGTCTGTAAGACCCCCCAGAGCTGGAGTTACCCGATAAAGGGGCTACAATCCCAACTCAGGTCCTCTGGAAGAGATGTGAGCACTCTTAACCAACAAGCAATCTCTCTAGCCCCTTCAAGTATGTTCTTAAAATTTTATAATTCATGGTTGGGGCTGGAGAGATGGTTCGGCAGCTAAGAGCACTTGCAGATCTTGCAGAGGACCTGGGTTCCTTTCCCAGGGTCCATATGATGGCACAGCCATCCATTGGAACTCCAATTCTAGGGGGTGTAAAACACTCTCCTGATTTCCCAGGACACAGCACAGTACACATACATGCATTGAGGAAAAAATACTCATACAATAAAATATATAAATCTCAAAAATAATTTAAAATGTAGAAATCCATAGAGATTGCATGTCTAAATATAAAATCTATGGCAGGCATGGTGCACATTTAATCCATCTCAGCACGGGGAGTTGGAGGCAGGAGCAGATGCAACGGCCATGGAGAGATGCTGCTTACTGGCTTATTGGCCTCCAGGTTCCCGCCCTCTTTGAGTTCCTGCCCTGACTTCCTTCAGTGATAGAATATGATGTGGAAGTGTAAGCTAAATAAACCTCCCCCAACTTGTTTTTGGTCATGGTGTTTTATCATAGCAATAACCCTAACAATGATTTGGGAGGCCAGCCTGGGCTTCATGGGGTCTTGCTTCAAAAAAAATCCATTAACCAGGAAGTGGTGATGTGCTACTTTAATCACAGCATTTGGGAGGCAGAGGCAGGTAATTTCTGAGCTTGTGATCGTCTGTCCTGACGATCCAGGACAGCTAGAGTTACACAGAGAAACCCTGTCCTGAAAAAGAAGAAATAAATAAATAAATAAATAAATAAATAAATAAATCCCATCTTTCTATCCATCCTCTACCTTCTATTTAATTGCTATTTACTATGTGCTAAGCATTTATTTAGTTGTGTACTTAGCTTTAGTATGTTATACATGCATAGCATATATACACGTAAGATATACATTTTTTATAGGATCACACCGTGAGCCTCAAGATTGTGTAATATACTGAAAAATAAAAACTGTTTCTAGTTGTGTGGTGGCTCAGCCCTTAGCACACACCTTTAATCCCTCTGGCTGGAATATAGACAAGCCCTTAGTATACACATTTAATCTCAAACAATACAGGTAAAGTTAGTTTGTAGACGGAAGCACCCATGTTTGAAAGTGATATCTGATTGAGTGGCAGACAAAGTGATGAATCAGAGAAAGATTTTATAGAATCGAATGTGCCCAACTCTCACAAGAACAGAGAAGAGAGAGCAGCACAGAGAAAGAGGAGGCTGCTTTACCAGAAGAGTTTACAGAGACAGGCTGAAGAGAGAGTGAGCCAGAGAATGAGAAGGAGTCAGAGGATTAGAACAGGTTGTTAGTTTGAGGTCAAGCAGAGCAATTCAGGAGAGGCTGAGAGAGAGAGAAGCCGGATTGAATCAGTCATCGTGAAGAGAAGTTTGAGCCAGGGAGCCAGAACAGCTGAGTTGAACCAGCCAGCCAGAGATCAGAAAGAACTAGAAAGAGTGAGTTTATTCAGCAGTAAGTCTCAGAGGCTGAAATATTCTAGGCCTAGATTAGATTGTACAGAGGCTAGAAGCTTCCAGGACTTGGCCTAGGATAGCAGACAAAGGCAGTAAGCCTGAAGCAAGCCTTACTTCAGGAGAATAAAAGTTACCTTTATAATACATATATTAAATATGTGTCTAACACACACACGCTTACTTAACTTCTTCTTACTCCACCAGAGATTGCTCAGATACAGGTTTAAGCTAATAGAAAGTCTTCATTAGCAGGTCAACAACTACATTCATTAGGTGTTTGGGATCCCAATGTAACAGAGCCTTCCTCATGGTGAGCTTTTTTTTCTTAACTGTGAAGGTTTATTTATTATGTATGTAGTGTTCTGCCTGAATGTGTGTCCGCTTGCCAGCAGAGGGCACCAGATCTCTTTATACATAGTTGTGAGCCACAATGTGGTTATGGGAATTGAATCAGGACCCGCACAAGAGTAGCTAGTGTTCTTAACATCTCTCCAGCTCTCAGGGTGAGCTTTTAAACACACACACACAAAAAATCATGTTCTAGGTTTAGATACTAAAGTTAACAAGAACAGTTAGCTAGAAGTGGATCTATAGAAGCCAAAAAGCAAGGTTAGTGCATGCAGACTTTCCCAGAACTATGGACTTTTTATTTATTTCTTTATTTATAATTTTTGTTTTTTGTTTTTTTGTTTGGAGACAGGGTTTCTCTGTGTAGTCCTGGCTATCTTAGAACTCACTCTGTAGACCAGACTGGTCTGGAACTCAGAGATCTGCCTGCTTCTACCTCCAAAGTGCGGGGAATAGAGGCGTGTGCCACCACTGCCAGGAACTATGGAGTTTGGCGGATTAGGTCTGTTTTAGTTTGGGCAGGTGGTGCTGTCTACATGCTGAATTTTACAGCACGAATGGTCCTTCCATCATGGAGTCAGCTGTGCTAAGGTCTTAGGGTCTGCTAAGGTTGAGGGTCCTGTTGCCTCCCTGCTCTGTTTGAGACAGGGTCTCCTGCATGCTCCAGGCTATCATTAGTCTGGGATTTGGGGTGCTGGTGTACGGCCTAAGCCTCAGTCCTGGAATTGCAGGCTACAGGCATGTGTTAGGACTTCCACCTCATTGTCTTAAACAGCAATCTCTGTTGCTACTCACGTTCTGAATATTCAGTGCCGTTGTCGCCAACAACTTTCCCTGTGTGTTTCTAAGTTTTACTTAGAATCCTGGGTGCTCCAGTAGGCCCCTGCAACGCTCAGGTCAGGACCTCAGGTCCTCTAGGGACCAAGTTTTTGGGGGCCTTCCAGTTACAAGCCCAAGTTCATGTCCTGGGGGTGTGCTTTCCGCAGCCGGCCTCAGGACACAGGGCAGAGCTGGGCAGGATTGCAGGGTCCAGTGCAGTAGAGGGAGTAGCTGGAGGCAGCGCTTGAACCAAGCCGTCTACGCTGTCCAGGGCAAACTCAGTTGAGAAGGGTGTGTGTGGTTTTTGCCTATGGGGCCCCTTAACATCTCTAAGTACTTGAAATCAGAGTGTTAATGCATATAGACCTCTATGTATTTCTTCTTTGCATTCTTGCCTTCTTGTGGCAAAGAGTTTTAATATTGGAGTGACTGCATACGCCCCTTCCCTTTACAGTAGCGTGAGACAGGTGTGACAACCTCGGATCTCAGTCTTCAAATTAGCGATGTGATTAGAGTGGGGGCAGGCTTTGTTTTCACCCTGAAGCTGGCAGATAAACCCTACTCCGGACACTGGAGGGGGATGACACAAGGTTGTGGCAGGGTGTTGTATTTATAGGTACTCCAGGAGAGGCAGCCCCACCATAGGCTAGGTATTCATCCCTTTCCCTTGCTGGGGACTCTTGAGCATGCGGGTCACAGGTTACATGCTACACAGGAGCTCCTGTCACACAACACAGGTTCTGGGTGCCCTAGAGGAAGGCCAGCCCCACCAAGGGCAAGATCAGATCCTTCACGGAGATCTGTCTGGCAAAGGTCAGATAAGGACCGAGCCCTTGGAGGCTTTTCTGATCAACGTCTAGATGGGCACACTTTGTGAGTAGAGAGTGTGTCACCGAGCTCAATGGCATGTGAGTAGAGAGTGTGTCACCGAGCTCAATGGCATGTGAGTAGAGAGTGTGTCACCGAGCTCAATGGCATGTGAGTAGAGAGTGTGTCACCGAGCTCAATGGCATGTGAGTAGAGAGTGTGTCACCGAGCTCAATGGCATGTGAGTAGAGAGTGTGTCACCGAGCTCAATGGCATGTGAGTAGAGAGTGTGTCACCGAGCTCGATGGCATGTGAATAGAGAGTGTGTCACTCAATGGCAAGCTCAATGGCATGCCTCACTGTGAAGAATCAGGTGGAGGAAAAGAGCAGGAATACTTGTGCAGCCACAAAATGAGGGGTAAGTTGCACGGCCTGTGGTATTTTTATCATCTAACTCTAACCTTATTTATCCCAGTAAATCCCATTCCTTCTGACTTCTGATATGTATTAGTGATTTCCCTCACTGATGTGATAAAAGACACCGCCTATGGAAGGAAAGGTTTATTTGGAACTGTGTAGCAGCAGTTCAAGGTGGCTGGTCACGCGGCAGTCACAGTCCAGAAACTGAGACAAGTACTGAGGCTCTGCTCTGACTCCTCCCACCTCGGTCAAACCTCATCATACAGAGATGCCCAGGGGTTTGTCTAAACCCCAAGCCATGTCGTGATGGCAAGCCTTACTCCAGGATCTAGACTTAGTTTTATGTAGGAAATAACTTTCCATTTTAATCCAGTTTCAATGTGAACCAAAAGAAAAGCTGGTTCAGAAAGACAATGTGGTACTGTGTGTGCACAGCACCCAGGGGAAGGGATAGAATATTTTCATTTTATTACACTCTTTGCTGACTGTCGATTTTTAGTTTGTTGGAAAGAGATGGAGGTGTTTAAAGAAGTTGTCTTGATGGACTTGAGGAGTCTTTCTCCCTCAAATCTATGCCAAAGATATATAAAAAATCATTTTCGTCTCCTTTGTCTGACCTTGTGGAACAAGGCTGAAAAAAATGCTAGGTCAACTGTGCAATATATTTTCTGATTGATTTTACCTTGGTTTGGCTTTCCCACTCCATTTTTTTTTTCCAGTAGAGAGACAAGGAGAATGGAAATCACATTGGCTCAACTCTTCTGCCCTTGACTATCCTAGCTGCTTTTCTAGAGTGGGTTAAGGGAACCTCTAGCGTCGCCTAGTGGCCAAAGTGTGCCTTGACTCTGAGTCCTCGCTAGAAAGAAGTGCCCCTGGATCAGCACAACTTAGAAGAGAGGCATCCTAAATCACGGGACCGAAAACCAAGACTGTCAGAAGGAAATAGGGAGTTTACTTTAGAAGAAATAAAATGTCTGAGGACAATCTCCTTTTTAAATACTTACGGTGTATACGAAGAT